>CM032629.1:12195727-12795727 GCA_019097785.1 Fraxinus excelsior
AAGTACTTTCCATAATTTTTCATAACTATGTCTTCGTTCATGCATATCCATTTTTATACCAACTTTAACTAATATTATTACCTATCATAATATTTTCTACAGACATACTTGCAGTTGCTATTGCAATGCATCCAGAACGCCTCATTCAAACACGAGCTGAAAATCAAACATATGTGCAAGACATTTTACTAATTGATAAAAGCTTCCATACTGTCGTCTTAACGATGTGGGATATGTATGTGGAAAAAGAATGTGTTTTTCTAGCAGACAAGATAGCTAAAAAACCTATAATCTTAAAAAATCGGTTGAAAGTTTCGCTTTTAATGGTAAAAGTACTGCAGCAGACTTTGTACATTTTAATTGAATCTATATAACCAAAAATTAGTGTTTAGTGTTACTGCAGCCTCACATTGTCGACAAAAATAAATAGCACCTTCTTTATAGATGCTACATTCAACGAAGTAACAGAATTTCGAGCGTGGTAATTATAGTATCAAAAATATTTTACTTTAATTTGTATCATATATAATTATTGTTTCTTGATAATAAACTTTTTTAATAACGGAATCACACAACGCACACAATGCAAGGGTTGAAGTACACAACGAAGAGCACAATGAAATTGTACTGGACAAACCACGTGTTACAATAACACCAACAAAATTATCTCCTCCAGACCACAAGAAATTTACACAAATACACCATATAAAAGACCAACTACTTGGGGTAACTTCTATAACTTCACTGTGAAAATAATGTAAATCATTATTTCTTCATCTTAATATTAGTTTTATATACATCGTAAATACTTCTAGATAAAACCTAAAGTAACAATTAGAGCAACAAAGCAACCTTTTTGGTACATGTCTTGTAGCAATTGCAACAAAATCAGCCACACAGATTTTGGTGAAACTTTTCCGTGTATTTACTGCAAATATTCCACCGCAAAAGTTGTCCCTAGGTAATACTCACTATATTCGTTTCCAATATGTAAGACTTTTAGACATATTTTGATGAACCTATTATTTCAGTTTTCTTGATAACTAACTCTATTCTCCATTATTATAGAGCAAACGCCAATGTACAGTTATAAGATGCCAGTGGAATCATAAGTGCCAGTGGAATCATAAGTACAAGTGCCATTGGAACCTCGACTGAGACATTATTGAAGTATAGTGCTGAGAGTTTAATGAGACGTTCTAAATCGGTAAGTGCATATATCGCTCCATAATCCTTTTACTTTTAATCGCCAATACATGGAAATGGTAATTGTGTATCATGAAATTCAACAGGGAACTGATCTAATCATTCATGAATTCATTCAAATGGACCTTGAACAAGAACACATATTTTATGTCAAGGTTACACAGTTGGAACCAAACACAACCGAGTACAAGTATGAAATTATATTTGTCTTCAATGCTGATCAACAACCGAGTGAGAAAGACAAATGTGTTCTACGCTTTACTGAGCACAACAAGAATTCTGATGATTAGAAAATGTCATCGCCATCTGCAACATTATTCCAAGCTTTGACTGAAAAGGCTGAGAAAAAACTTGCTACTGTCAGGTTTGATCAAGACACAACAAAAGGAAAACTCGACTAATTCAAGACAACATCGATGCTACAACATAAAAATTAGATTTACTCATTTTGTCATCTCCATCTAAATGGATTCTATCACAATCACTTCATTTGGATAGCTTTGTTTTTTGTTTTGTACCACTGATCGTCGCTATCTTTTTGGTTTATAATTATGTTTCCAACTACTACTTTTGTATAAAAAGTTTCTCATGAAGCTTGAGTTTGGCAACAATGTACATCAAACTTCATCATGCTTTAGCTGCTAATTTACCTATAATGGTGTACAAGCTGCAACTTTTGAAACGTATGAATTAGCTTTTGTAATTTGTTTGAAACTGTAAATTAACGTTCTTCTTTATTCCAAATTTTTTTTTATTCAATTACTCCATAAAAAGTACTCTTTGCCTTTTCAATTACGGATTTAGTTATTTATACCTTCGACTTATTTCAAAAAAGTTGAAATATATATATATATATATATATATCAATTTTTTGGGTTGAATTAAGCACTCCCAGACAACCCCTTGATAGGGGACAAAAAAGTGTCAAATTCATATATATTTTTGAACTTGAATTCATCAAAATTACTCCAATGGAGAGTCCATTGAACTTAATTCATTACATCAAAATTACTCCCATGATAATTGACAAACAGTAGGTGCCAAATTCAACATTTTTCTATGAATTCGTGAAATTTAATTTTGTAGGCCCATTCAATTCAAAAGTCAGAAATAATGCATGTGGTAAGCATTCTGAATTAAATTGCATTTACAGTTCTATATAAATCCTCCTTCAACTGTAAATCATCCAAACATTTTATCCATATTTGCCTTCTCAAATTCTAAATCATCCAAGCATACGATGTCCAAGAAAACTAAAGCAACCAATTATTCATGTGCACAATCGCTATCATTAGTGAAAGGTAACAATATCTACATCGCAAAATAAATACATTGATTCGGGCTGTGCGAACAAAACAGACGTCGCTTTCGTCCACGCTGCACGGTCCAAAAAGGTTCGAGCACGTGATGATTCTCCACTAGATGAGTGTTTTGGCATTTAAGCTTATACTAAATAATTCAAATCCACTAGTTATCTAACCCCAAACATAAAATATAATTGCACAATATCAATTTTTTTCAATTAAAGCTCTTAATTGATTTCACTCCCTTAAACTTCTTTTTTATTTTATTTTATTTTACCTTTATAGTGAGTTTTAGGTCGATACTCCCCGTCTGTTTAGACCAAAGGGTACCGGATTTTGAGATACCCCAACGGGCTTAATAACTTAGTAAAAAAGGCTACGAAGTGAGGCAAGAATCAACAAGTGCAATATCCTTTTAAGCACAACAAAACTAATGGGGTTTAGATCTCTAGCATATGGTCATTACCTAACTTATACTTGACAAAGACACTCTACACAATTTTTTATTTTTTTTCTTTCAACATGCATGTAATCAACACACTTCTAGATAATATCTTTCACCAGCTCGACCACCTCAAACTTATCTCGCAATATGGTTAAGTGAAAGAGAAGAGAATGTAAGATTGGTAAAAACTTCAACACAACTCACAATATAGTTCTTATCAATTAAAAAAAAATTATCCATCAATCAAAAGTTTTCACATTTAAATAACAATTAATTGTGCTCAAAGTAACTTGGGATCTCACATGTACAAATAATTTTTGAAAAACTTAGGCACAAATAGCATATTTGGTCATATCTCATGAATCAACAACAATTTTAAATATCAAAACATCCTAAGCCGGCAATGCTATCTAACATGTCAACACAAAATCATAACACTTGCAGCACAATCACACCCAAACTTGTAACACTCCAAAAATTTTTAGAATAGAATTTAATTAGTTTACATGCCATATTTTTTTTTTAAAGTTGAAGGACTAAAGTGATATATGTATTAATTTCAAACTTTGGGCTAAATTTCTAGATATTTTTAAAGTGACGAAAAATCTATCAATATAGGTCTCGTTGGATAGCTCGCTTTTAATCATGTAAATTAGGCTCAAGAAAAAGTTAATTTGGATATGCGAGGTCCAAGTTATCGAGGTCGAAATATTTTGCCTTAAATTGTAATTTAGTTAAGTTATTTTATTGAATTTTGAATTTTATGAATAGTCACGTGTGAATGGATGAAGGAATAAGTATTATTATTATTTTATTTATTTTAGAATTATATTTAAAGTCAAGTCACTATCATGTATAATGATTAGAACTATCTTTTTGTTGTGATAAGTATTTTTGTACACATGTCACATTGTGATTTGTTTACTAAAAATTCAATTTTTTTTATCAAATATGATAAATACAATTTTCCATCCCAATTTTACCATGACACAAACACTATATTTTTTTAACTATAAATAGTGTGCCAATGTCCCACAATTCACTACCATAGAATTCTACACATCAGTTTTTATATAAAGCAACTGTAAATTTTAAGTACATTTTTATTATTAAAAGCTCGTTTGATCAATAAAGGTAAGATATTTTTGTGCAAGTGGTTTGTTTCGTTATGTTTTTATGTCAGTAATTTATGTATGAATTGCCAATAGACTTTCGGGGTCAACCTAATGAAATGTGAAATCCTTCGGGAATTCAAAATGAAATGATGGGTATCTCGCTTGGTCACCGATATACTTCATAAAGAGAAATGTGTATGAATTGTCTATGTTATTGTTATATAATTGTGCATGGAAACTGCACGTATCTTACTGAGTGTTTTTTAAAAATACTCACTCTTACAAAATTTTACAGGTTAGTTCGGGTCGATTGGAGTTGCGGCGGGATGGTGCAGCGGACTGCCAAGAGTGATCGAAGAGATAAAATATTAAGTTTTTTTTTTCCTTTAAATTATTAGTTAATTTCATTTGTTCAAAACAATTATTAATTTGTGATTATGTTTTCATTATAAATATTCCAGTTATATTTATTTAAAGAATATTATTTTATCGTTTTCGCGAAAATTGAATTTTTTTGTAACATCTCATGATATATGAATTTTGGGGCGTTACAAAACTTAAATCACACATTGTCCTCAATGTGTAAAGAACAAGCTAAAAGAGGATAGGGGATAACGAAACTTCCACGGTTGGACATTTGGTGAATGTGATAATGCTCTACTTGGACTTATGATGCTTTTAATGAACTTGGGCAAGTGACATTCTTGTACACAATTTACCCCCCAAACTTGTGAGGAACCATAGATATGTGGGACTTCAAAAATTACCTACAAAAGCAATGATAGATAATCAAATAAAAATAAGAAAATGCATAAAATTAAATAAAAAGATTAAAAATTAGAAAACTTGGTTGCCTCCCAATAAACGTTTTTTATAGTCTTTAGCTCGACTTTGTCAATTTAATCACGGACACCTAAAGAAGGCTTTGGATGTCTTGTTCACTTGAAAATATACCGTAAGTGCACGGATCGCGTTCAAGTAATAAGTGGACTTTTTGAGTCCGGGTTGTTGATCCCTCGAAGAATATTTACTTTCGATTACATAACTTTAGTCAATTTAATTTTAACAATAAAGACAAATATATAATAAAATTTGATATTGGAAAATAAGAAAATTTAACTAAAATTTACAAAATAAGAAAACATAAACACTTGATATTTTCAGAGGAAAAACGTGATTGAGATTTATGGTTTCACTTAACTGTCACCTAATTAATTTCTTTACAAGCCAATTAATAAATTACTATTTTACTATGTTAGACCCAATTTTTCAAATTTAGTTAATTACTTCTCTCGAGCGAAATTAACTATCATTGATTGGTTAACATACTATATCTCTATGTCGATTAAAACCAAATAACCGCATTAAATCTTTGTGAAAATAACTCGATGGGTCACCTAGGGTTAGAGGTATATCTCCATCCCCTACACAAACCTAGAATATTTACTATTTGGTCTAAAATGTACAATCTTCTCTCGAACGTTATACAAATCACTAAATTCAATCATTTAATTGCCAAATAAATGAAAGACATTCAACACAATAATAAATACACATGAAAATAAGCATTTTAATATTAAAAGACAAATATTAAAATTAATTAAAACTAGGTTAAATTACTATAATAAATCCCAACACAAATAACTAGCTCATTTTATACAAATGATAAAAAGGAGAATATTTTATCCAATACATTACAAACTTGGTAAAATAATTGAGAAAATACAAAATTATAGATAAAACCCTTATTTGAAGCTTGGCCTTGACTTCCCCAAATATTTCTCCAAATTCTTAGATGTATTCTCCTTGTTGTGCTTTATGATTTGCTCCCCAAAATTCTAAGAAATTGAAAAAGAAAAAGAAGATAAAAATAAAAGAAAAAGAAAAAGAAAAAAACAGCAAGAGACCCAGGGAGAAATTGCAACATCTAGGGTTTTAAAGATTTAAAAACCATTTTCCAAAATTGCAATCCAAGCCCTCAATGTTTTGATAAACGTTGCGAAAGGTTGCCTTTAACAACGTTTATTAAACGCTGCGAAAAGTTGATCTTTTGCAACGTTTAATAAACGTTGCAAAAACGTTGCGAAATATACTTTTTACAACGTTTATTTATAAAAATGTTGTCAAATCCTAATTTTGGTAAGCAATGACAACATTTGTGTATTAGAATGTTGCGATAGACCCTTTTAGCAACATTTAATTACTAAATGTTGTCTTTTGTGCGTTGCAAATGATGTTTTTTTGGTGTAGTGGTGCTTTTATATGAAGTAAATAAGATAATCTACATTGTTAGCATCTAGCTGCCTCATCTTTCTTTCCACCAAATGAGAGGAAGTTGGTGGGTTTTTTTTTTTATCTAGTATGAGATGAACTTAGAATCATGGAATCGACTCAACCATGTGTTCAACGGGTACAAGAATAAGATCACAACAATGCATCTCCCTCTAGAAACTTGGAGACGTGCCCAATTAATGATCTCTTTATTCTCCTCGAAATGTTTAAGTCTTCATTTCTATTCACGATTCCATGAATTGTTCTCTCTTTTCTGCTCGTGAATATGATTCTCAACAAAGTGTTCTTTTCTTCCAGATGTTGTCCAAGTTTGATTCTTCTCTTCTTGTTTTTGCTTCGAAATACATTTGAAAGTATAGAATGAATATTATTAAGAGAATGACCCTGTATACATGGAACATTATCTTAACTTTATCAATGGAGGAAATAGATGCAAGTTGCAAAAATATCGTTGTTGAGATTAGAAATCTTGACATAATGCTTTCTTAGTCACACCTCAAATAGTTGGATTCCAGTTAAGGGATAAGTTCAAGGCCCCGTTTCGTAGGGATTAAAATTCAATTAAAATTAAAAATATGGTCGTTATTAGGTCTCACTTGTCTAATAAAAGTCAACAATAACGACTAATTTTTTAATTTTAATCCCTATCGAACGGGCCCCAAGTGTTTCCTACATAGATTACAGAATGAAGAAATCCATATTATTATCAGTTACAATAATTTTTTTGCTCTTTAAATCAATAGTCATCTAATCATATTAATGACAATACATTATAACCTCTATAAATTATTAGCCTTTGAGATCATAATTTATTAATTTAAAGAATGTATTTATAATTCAACGAATATACATTTAATTAACAAAAATCCATTGCATTTTATCAATCCAATCAATTGAATATAAGTTAATTAACTAAATATACATTAAATTAATCCAAAAATAAATTAATTGTACCTCATTTAATAATTTTCATTGTAATTGCATTAATTTAATCAAACGTATTCAACGAATTAGATAAAAAAAAATGTATATAAACAAAACAAAATCTTATATTTCATAATTATAATAGCGTGAAGCTTGATACAATTCAATTATTTCAATAATACCTTATTTTTTCGTTTTTCAATATGTATTTAATTTATTTGACCATTTAGTTACAATCAATGTACATGTACATGTACATTTAACATATTCATTTTATTTGTGTGATTCCATTAATGTATGAATTCCTTATCATTAATTCTCAATTAATTAACATTCAAATTCATTTAATTACTTTAATATTCATCTTTATTTACGCTTTATTAATTCTAATTATAAGTTAATTAGAATTTCACATTAAAAAATGCATTTCACTATTCACGTCTATGCATGCTAATTAACATTCAATTTTACTTAATTGAAAATTAAATAAATAATTTAACATCTATTGTCACACATATATTTTCTGATATTAATTCTAACTTAATTAACTTTTAAACATTTTTAAATATTATTTTTATAACATTCATAAATCATTTTATAATAATGCGCAATTCACGTTCAACGTTGATTAGTTTTAATAAAATATCATAATTAATTATGGATATAATCTCATCAAATTATTAATTTATGATATGAATGGAAGTACATAGTTATGTGACGGTTTCAGAAAAAAATATTATTTTATCAGTTTAGTCTAAGAGTTCAAGTTGAGACAAAAAAATATGTTACAAAATAGAGATATTAATTTATCAAATATTAATTTATAGAGGTTAGAATATGAATCATGCATGTTGTGTTTAATAATTTACGAATGAGTTTATCAGAAAATGTTAGGGTGTAGTTGATAGATGCGGCATTGACAGAGTATGATTGAAGTAAAAATTGACTATTTTATAAACAGTCTTATAATAAAATTTTATGTAGTATTCCGTCATGGGATGTGACAAACTTTTCTAACATTATGTCGAGATTATTTACATATTGCAAAAGTCAAAGGAAAATGATTGATTTGTCAAGAAAATTTAATTAAAACAAAAGTTTGAGCTTATCCATCCAACAAAAATAAAAAACAATATACAACTCATACAAGCTTAAACAAAAAATTATCTATTTCGATTTATGTCTTATGTCAAAATGAATAATTTTATCGGCTTATAAAAATGAATAAATAACTTATTGAGACCAGTACATAACTCAAGTCGTATGAACGAAATTTTATCGAATCATCTAATCGTGTTCGACTCTTCTTTAGATAAGGGTGAATTTTTAGAAAAGTGAACAACTTATTTAAACTTGTTTGTTAGGAAATAATACTTATAATGAACTTTAGGGTCATGTTTGAAGCTGAACTTCATTTCTTGAGAATAAATTTTGTAAAAAGAATTTTTTTTTTTTTTTTTTGGAGATATGTGAGATTAAAAGGTAGGATTTTTTTTTTTTCTTATAAATTTATTTGTTTTAAAAAAATGCTTGATTGGAAATGAGTTTTTTTTTTTAAATAAGTCATTTTAAGCTTAACCAGTCATGCTCTCTTAGCTCAGTCCACTATCTTCTGGGATCCCAACAACCTGAGTCTATTTATTGGCTTTACATTTGTTGCTCAACACCAAAATTTAATCAAGGATTAACGCCGGGAGATAAATAATCAAGAAAACTAGCGGCTTGATTTTTCAGCTCTGACCGCCAAAAATGTGGCCGCCTTCTTTGCTGTCGGATCTTCTACATGAATCCGGCGGGGTGGCGGTGATCGACGGCGGCCTGGCGACGGAGCTCGAACGCCACGGTGCCGACCTCAATGACCCTCTCTGGAGCGCTAAATGTCTTCTCACCTCCCCTCATCTAATCCGTTCCGTAAGCCTTTTCAAAATTATTCATTTTTATTTCTTGATTTCCCCACCCCGGAAGATAGATTTGAAGTTTTTACCAATTGGATGTGTGAAGCTTGAGAATACTTTATTACTGTTAAGTTTTCAACTCTACCGAAGATTAACCTAAATCGTGTGTTTTATGTTATTATTTGTTGCTCTTGGTAGCATAGCATGAGATCAATCCTTGTCTTAGTGAGTTGGCCAACCCAGTGTTTTTCTTGATTTTTTTATGTGTTTCTTTTGATCTTTTTGTTTATGTATAATATAATTGTGGATGGTTTGATAAATCTGATGAGTGGAGATAATATAACATAGTCCTCCCTGTAATATACTGGCCGCTATTGAATTCAAAGAAAAGGGCAAGCCCACCTAGTATCAACTACATTTACCATTTCTTATAATTGAAAAGACAATGAAGATTTCTGAAATATATGATTCTGTCTGCATGGCTCATGGTTTGCTTATAGAGCAGGTACACCTTGATTACCTTGAAGCTGGTGCAGATATAATAATTACAGCATCTTACCAGGTACTTGGTTTCTTTTCATCAGATTCCGAAATTTTTTTCTTCCTATCTGAATGTACATGTGAATTGAAATATGCCCCAACTTGGATTTGTACAGGCAACAATCCAGGGGTTCAAGGCCAGAGGTTTTTCTCAAGAAGAAAGTGAAAACTTGCTCAGAAAAAGTGTTTCAATTGCACGTGAGGCACGGGATGTATACTACAGTAGATGTAGTGAATCCTCTTCTGATGACATAGCAGACGGTAGAATTCTCAAACATCGGCAGATCATAGTTGCGGCATCTGTGGGAAGTTATGGTGCTTATCTTGCTGACGGTTCTGAGTACAGGTGACTCGAACACAAATGCCTAAGGGCCATTGTCTTTCCCCTATTTGGTTTAATATGATTTCTATAGTATCAACTTGCACAAGGCAATAAACTTAACAGACTCTTTGCTCCACACAATTTGTGAGATAGTTCTTCCATTCTTGAATTAAATTCTAACTACGCTTTTCCTAGCAGCTGTGTTAGCTTGGCTTTTTGGAATTTTCCATAGGCTGTGAAGGAATTGACCATTACAAGGACAAATCGACAAGCATGAGGTGTCCCTTATAGTAGAAATCTGATTCCACCTCTATCCTTGTAGGTACATATCACCGTAAACCCTAGATAAGTAATTGACATATTTAGGACATACAGGCATGAAGGGACACGATCACTACACAATAATATGGGTTTTATACGACGTTATAAATATTGAGGTGCGAATTGTTGCAATCGATCGAAAATCGGGTGTCAATCGAGTAAGTAATTAAATGAACGGTCAAGGAATTAACACTATAAAATATTTTGGGATCTTAGGTCAAGTAATATGGATTGTAAAGACATTAAAATAAGGTAAAGACACTTGATTTGTACCTGCAAGGATAGAGGTGAAATCAGATTTCTCATGCTTAATACACTTCATGCTTGTCGATTTGTCCTTGTAATGGTCAATTCCTTCACCAATAAGCATTAATCATGTTTACAATTCTCTTAAGGCTTCATATATTCAGTATATTATCCATAAGTTTCATACAAATCCTCCAAGGATAGGTATAAAATCAGAATTTAACCACAAGAAGCTACCTCGTGCTTGAGAGACTTGTCATTTTACCATCCAATTCCTTCAACATTAAGGCTTCCACCATGTCTTCCACCCCCTTTTACTTCATATATGATAGATATATATCTTATAAGTTACATATGGATCCAAATATGATGAGGGAAAAGTCAAATACTGCTGCATGAAGCCACCTTTTGCTTAACACATGTCAACATGGCTGCATGAAGTATTTTCTTAATCCTTAAGCAAGATTCACGACACCAACCCCTTTAGGACTCTATAAATACCCCATATTAAGATATTTTATCCCTTCAAGTGATCCCCAAGTGAAAGAGAAAGAAAGAAACAGAAGGAAGCAGAAGTAAGGAGCTGTGAATTGAAATCCGAGACACGTGAGTTTAGCTCTTGGTTTTGAAGGTTGTTTCATTGTTTTCTTAAAGTGTTACCATCTTGTGAACCTCTGAAATTGCTTGATATTATGTTGGGGTTAGGGAGTTATTATGGTAAAAAGAAAGAAAAATGTTGGAGATATATGAAGAGAAACAACTAAGGACAGAAACTGCATAGTTGCTGGATTTTACTTGTTTCACCTTTGGTGTTATATAATATTTTGAATGGAACACATATTTATCACTTTGAACGTTTGAATATAAGAGTGGTAAGATATAGAAATGATCCTTAATAGGTTAGGAACTGATTGGTGGCATAATAAGTAATTGAAACCTAAAACCATCACCAAAAATGGTCGGGTTCATTGTGTTATAAAAATGACTTAACTTCATGCTGAAAATCTTGTACTTGTGGTGAATTCATGACATGGTTATCTTCACGTATATGTTATATAAATGTGTTTAAATTTTGGAAAGGATTGAATGTGATAAACGGTGCGAAAAGATGGATGAAACGGGATATGGCAGCTACTAAAATGCAAAAAATAGCTTCTGTCCAATTTGGTAGTTTGCATAGTTTCAACTTTTACATGTTCATTAATTATCTCTTAGGCATGAAAAATACATTTTAAGGAGTGCTCGGTTGTTAAACAACAATTGGATACCGTCCATAATTGGACTCGAGAAATAGTGTGATTTAAGGGACACTTTGCAATGCAATCGGTAACTTAAATTGTTATTGGCATCTATATTATTTTGACATGAATGGATGTAGCACGAGATTGTGTGTGTTAAGATTATCAAATTGAGGAATGTGTTTAATATTAGATGGTAATACATGTGATTTTCTAGCTTTAAGTGGAAAAAAGAATTGATTTACGCTTCGTAGAAGCATGCACACAAGGGCAAAAAGGTAAGCGAAAATCCATTTGCAACTATGATGGAAGAACATAGTATTTGTGATATAGCAGTGTTGGAATATTTACATAACTTTGATAAGGAGTTCATTGTGTATCATCTAATGGTTATGATAATTGAGTATGTTACTCACGAGCATTTTCATGTGCATGCATGACATACGTCCATAGTTTGAAAAAACGTAAATGGGTACTGAGGCGTTTTTTTTTCACGAGGCGAGGCGTAAGCCTCAAAACGTTTTGAGGCGTAAGCCTCACCACAAACAAAAAAACTTCAATTGAAAAATTAGAAAACGACATAAAAATATATAACTAATTGTTCCAATGAACAGTAAACAATCATGAATATTTTTTAACCAAAAAAAAAAAAAGCAAAATCCAAAATATATTAATAAAGTTGAAAAAAAACAAGACTTTAATCTAACAAGGAAAAAAATTACTGTCACAACTTCCATGCATCACAATCCTATACGTGGCATAAACCCGTAATATGTGTCAAACACTCACGTCGTCACCTTTCTCTCCCAGTCCTCCTTATAACATTCAATAGTCGTACCAGTCGGTGGATTTGTAGATCAGTTATCTGGAAAAATGGCTGCAAGTTCTTTCGTGAAAAACACAATTTTTAAACTTTCAAAGGGTTTTTCTCATACCCCTTCTCGACTTCTGCCTCGCAAAGTCTCTAGGGTTTGCTTCACTTTTGCCTCTAAATATTCTGAGGTATGCAACGTCACCCCGCAAAAGGGCCAGGTCTGAGGCGTACAACAGATTCAATTGAGGCGCAAGCCTCTCAAGATTAGCCTCAAAAATACCGCATCGAGGCATACAACATGAGCCTCACAGTGAGGCGGGCCTCAAGAGGGTTTTTTCATACCATGCATACGTCCATGATTGAAAATTTATATGATTGTAAAATTGAGTTTTCTCATAAAATATTTTATTGACAACTACTAGGGCACCAATGCATATGAGGCATACTTATGTGATATGTTTTGGCACTGCTGACGATATTTCCTGATTGATTGCAAAGGTGAAAGGAGAATGGGCCTTTGGTAATCACAGGAGGGTGGACTACTTGACTGTACCCTTTGTGGTACTCTGATTAAATTTTATTATTGATATAGTTTTGTCTATATTGATATAAAATTGTATTGTTTATTTCTAAATTTATAATTCACATGATATTGCATGTTTTGACGTTACACGTGTCTTATTATGTGTTTTATTTAACTTAGTTATATGATTTTGGTTTTGATAGTTTCTTCTTCCTTTTCATTCTCGATATATCTATATGAGGAACATCGTAAGTAGCACCATCTATACTCATGGTTTGACTTTTAAGTCTAACACGAGACAATCTGATGTCTTCCTTGTATAATCCTTGTCGACTTACAGCGGTGACTATGGAGATGCTATGGATCTGGAATTTTTGAAAAACTTTCATCGGAGGAGGGTCAAGGTTCTTGCAGACTCTGGTCCTGATCTTATAGCTTTTGAAACAGTACCAAACAAGCTGGAAGCTGAGGTAAGAACATTCCGCTCTCCTCCACCGCATTATTGTCCCTGTAAATAATCTGTAATGTGCAATGCTGGCTTTATATTAATGAATAGAGCTCTGGTCATGAACTTTTTTTTATTTACAATAATTGGCGCTGTCTAGGCTTTTGCTCAGCTTCTCGAGGAAGAAGGCATAAATATTCCTGCCTGGTTGTCTTTCAACTCCAAGGATGGTGTTAATGTGGTCAGCGGTGATTCTTTGCCTGAGTGTGTTGCCATTGCTGAACTGTGCAAGAAAATTATTGCTGTGGGGATCAACTGTACCCCTCCTAGATTCATCCAAGATCTGATATTATCTGTCAAGATGGTATTTATTTTCTGTCTTTTCCTTAATTTCCTCATGTCACCATTTTTTTCTTCTGCCATGACTCTTTTGGTAAGGGTACTTACAGGCACAAAGTTCATCTGTTTATGATTTCTGATAGATTTTTCTTTTGCAAATTATTTTTGGCTTAGGATGCTTATGAATTAGAACTCAGGTGGTGGAAAAAGTAGGAAAATATGCAATTATTCCCTCTAGGGCCTTCCCTCAGGTCATCCATGACCATGAAATATTTATGTTTGTACTACATAACTTGTCAAGTATTTGAAGGTCTAATGCGTGTCATATTTAATCACTTAAGAATCTTGCCAATTTCACATTTAAGTGTATTTCAGGGTACTTTTTTTTTCCCCTACTGGCATTATTAGTTATGTTAAGCCCTGAAGATTTTTAACATAATCTATAGTTCCATTTTGCTCAGTTTTATTGTTGTTTTTAATATTGTTCCTTCAGGTGACAACTAAACCGATACTTATTTACCCAAATAGTGGCGAGAGTTATGATGCTGATAGGAAGGAGTGGGTGGTGAGTTCTCGACATTTTCATTTCAGTTTCTTTGAGAAGCTGCTCACCGATATATTGTTTTTACAAACTATCTGACTTGGCTTGCTGATATTTTATTTTATTCCATTCTTGATCAAAAATTGTAGCGCAGAGGGAAATGCTGCTTCCTCATCTATTTTATGAAGGGTTTCCTGCAAAATAATCTAGTTCAACTGAGAACAACCTTTTTGTTTTGTTTTGTTGTTTTTGTTTTTGTTTTTTTGTTTTTTTGTTTGATAAATCAAGTTTCATTAAAAATCTGTGGAAGGAGGATACTTGATAATGTAAAATGAGACACAATTCTCCCGCCATGGTTCTGGGTCGGGAATTTGACTTACTACGACATACTTCCAGGTTTAGTATATTACCTTGATTTTGCCAAGTACTTTTAAGGCGTTCCCTCCATTTCTATTGTTCGTGATGGACGCAATATGTTTCTTGAGGCTGATTTATGCAATATTGTACTTTGGCAGTTTGGCCGTACATAAATAATTTTAGTACATGCATCCATTTTTAAAAATAAAGAAAAGGGAAATGTGAACTGCCACAGTTTAATTGTTTGTGCTTAAATCAAATACTTGCATCCGTCTCTCGTTAAGATCACCATGTTGTAAACAATGAGAAAACTTCCTTCGCCTTTTAATTGGTACTCCTATGAGTTGCGAGTCAGTAATCCATATCAATTTTGTTTTAACTATGAATTTTCTGTTGCAGCAAAACACGGGTGTATCAGACAAAGATTTTGTATCCTATGTAAACAAATGGTGTGAAGTAGGAGCCTCCCTAGTAGGAGGTTGCTGCAGAACAACTCCCAATACTATCAGAGCAATTTATAGGACCCTCACCAGCAGATCTGCTGCCCTGTCTTAAGAGTATCTTAATGCAACTAACTACAGAAGGGGAGTGGTGTTGGCCTAAAGGACAAGCTGATTCTGATATGCAGTTATGGATTTTTGTTCTAATTGCAAATGGAGAAGTCAGACAGATACTCGCAGGAGGAAGGCTTTGATTGACATAGAGACTAGAAGAAATGGTATACATCAGTGACTAGCTGATCTTGAAGGCTCTTTATATTGTATTTATCACTAATATACCATCGGGCCATGTTTGGTAATAGGTCACTTAAGTAGAAAATATTTTTCAGTTTTTACTTTTTAATACTATTCAGAAATGTCTAAATCACCTTATTAAACAAGCCATTTAGGTGGTCACAAAACTAATTATGTACTGCTCTTTTATGGAAATTTTGTTAAAAATTTGTCAGTTGCCAAATTACCTGCGATCTCTGTCCTTTTTGCTGCCAATAAATCATTCTCACTGAATGAGCTTCTCTTGGATGTTCAATGAATTCCTCGTAAAACCAGGGATGTACGAGATAAAGATGGAAATGGGGTAAGTGATGAAGGTAGAGCCCATCATTCTCATTATTCACTCTGTTGAATGAACTAAAGGTTGCACAAATGCTCATTGTTAATTCCATTTCATGATGCATTATTGCTAGTAGGATCTCCATCTCTAATGGTAGTATAATTTATTTCTTACGCGAGATAAATAATGTACACTCGTGGATAAGGGTGGATAAGGCTGGACGAGAGAGATCAAACCAGCAACCCAACACATCCATCTCTATCTACCCAAAAGGATTTCAAACTGAACTTGGTAACCAGTCTCTTTCCCTACTAGAAGTTCAGCACGTTTGAGATGCAATTTTTGGATTAATGGGATTTGAAATCCTGGATGATGTTGAGGATTGCACCCCACCAGATAAAAAACTGAGGGTAGACAACGCAAACGCAACCAGGATTTTGACTTCAATTGAGATCAACTTGGCCAGCAAGATTAAAGAGAATGTCATTCAGGATGTGAAGGCAACTTTAACAGGGACAGCAACACATGCTGCTGTCTCTAAAATATACTTTCCGTAATGTATACGGTCACAGAAATACACAATTGGAAGCATCTAGTAACTTGAAAACCCATTCCACCTGAAAGCCGTAAAAAATACACAATTGGAAGCATCTAAAAACAAGAAAACCCATGCCAACTGAAAGCTGTAAATTTATACAGATAAGCTGAGACAATACAAATCAGAATCGTTGAAAAAAACATCTTCAATTACTAGTCCTGTACACTTTCATCGTTAAAATGTATGTATAGCCCCATTGATTTATAAAAATCATTTGTTTTCACTTCACAGATTGATATAAACTGCAAGCTATCAATACTGCGATGTGGATTCACCAAAGCACACATAAACTACAAGCTACCATTACCACAAAGTGGATTCACCAACATTAGCAAAATAGAACTTTAGTACTAGAAATGTCATACAAGATTCAGGATTACAATATAAATGATGGTGAAACTAATAAAGACAGGTAAAGACCAATTAGGAATCAAACCCGGAGTAAACGCCACTCTCTCTTAGCAACCTCTTCTCTTCTTCCACATAGTTCTTCCCCCGACTAGCCTGACCAAGATCTCTCTTCCTCTTCTCCTTCTGTTGAAAAGAAAGATTCTTTTTATCTTTCTGTGTTTGCACGTCTTTTAGCAGCTCTGCATCAGCTACTTTATCTCTTGTTCTCAGTCGATCTTCATAAGTTTCTTCTACCTCTTTTGCCCGAGTTTCCTTTCCCGATGACCAAGACCAGTCCTGTTTCTGATCAGGCTCTTTTGGTGGTGGGATGCTCAAGACTGATAATCCTCCTTTATATCCATGTTGACTCAAAGATTCAAAGTTGACACCTTTGCTCTTTTTCTTTGCAGAGTCAACTGTATCCAAGTCGCCAAAATTCAAGGTCAAGCCATTAGAATCTATTTTTGGTTTTTCCTCTTCTTTTTCTTTCTCTATTTATTTATTTTTTTTTTTTTTTAAATCATGGTGGGGGCGGGGGTGCAGTGAAAGTGATGGAAGGAGAGTCTGGGGTGTAAAGAATTAGAAACCCCTAATTCTATTCCACAGTGAACAATCAATTCGCCTAAAGAAAAATACATTCAAGAACACACAAGATTTATACAGGTTCGCTTCAATGTGAGACTATGTTCTCTTCCATCGCTGCAGTAATTCACTATGATAAAAAGAAGTTTACAAGAGATAATATCATACCCTATCTTCTGTAAGCTCTCTCCCTTTTATGATGGCAATGATAAAATCTAATAATGACTCCCTATTTATAAGACAAATTAGGAAAAATTGAAATTGCAAGTTTGAAATTACTAAGCTACTTTAATAAATTTTGGTCTGAGCCGCACACTCCGGTTCAATCCCATGGTGACCTCACTGCAGATGTCAATCCGTGTATTGGCTCCGCACAACGACAATAATTAAGCTCTGCAACTTAACATGGGATTTCTGTGAAGGATTATTAGACGATGTCATGTCAGTTATATGACGACTACATGGCAGATCATTAGGCAAATTGAATGTAGTTTAAGTGAATCAGGAATTAGAATGAAGTTAGCCACAAGCAGCAGTTAAATTATCATCACCCATCAAATGCCCATGTTCTTTTCATCCGTTTCCTTGTCTTTTGGTTTTTATCTGTGGATAGGGGGTGTAAATGATTAACCCTGCGCTGCAGTCAATAAGATAGTTACACAGCACATAGTAGAGAAAATTAAATATGGCTCAAATCAAGGCTTGGATGATGTTTAATGACCAAGAAAGTCATATCTAAGTAGCAGTATGTAATGGCTATTGTTCGTGCACTCCACATAATATCAATATTTATGATTAAGCTAGAATCTGAGCGTGTATCAGTGCAACTAGAAAGACGAGCAAATCATTCAGGAAATAAATAAGGTATAGTTAGATAGCACAACAACATAGCAACAAATTACAAGAATGTAGACATGTATCGAATCTCCACCAGAATAATATCAATGGAAAATAATCAAGATACCACATAAATTTTCCGACCACGTACTTATATAATAAATAGAGGAGAGCAATAATTTGTTACCTTGACAAGTTTTCTTCTTGGAGGATCGAATTGAATTCTCCTTAGTAGATTTGGAGGCTTGATTATCTTCCGTGTCTGTATCTAGGGTTGATGAATCGTCAGAAGATGGTGTATCATCGTCGTCTTCATCGTTCCACAGCAGTCCCCTCTTCATTTGTTATGTATAGACAGATGATTTCGAAAATCACAGAGCAGAAATCAGAATTCAATCGATTGAAGACCAGGCTTTTGATTACAACGATTCTCGGAGTAAACGACGTCGTTGTGCCGTGTTAAAGTTGGGGCAATTGAAATTCTCAAAGAACTTATCTACTTGTACATAATTTTTTGTACATCAATGTATCCACCATCTCACACGAGGGTGAGACCCACTTGAATAAAAAATATTATCTCCAAGCGGGCTCCACCCCCATGTGAGAGGGTGGACATCTTGATGTACACAAAATTATATACAGGTAGCAAGACTCTTTTTCAAAAACCCACCTTTTAAAAACAAGCAGATCAAAGCGAGATGGTTCCCCAATTAAAATCAAATAAAATATGGAAGCTATAATTGAGAAAATGGTATCAACCACCCATTGCGTATCGTCGGGTTTTACAATTAGTAAACTGGATTTATTGTCGTCACTTGGATTTTCCAACAAAATCGATGGTGTTGTCACGTGATATAATTTGGCAATTTTGTTGGGATCCGTTGTTCAATTTTGGTTATTCAATTTGTTGTCTACAAATTAATTATTGACATTATTCTACATTAAAATGTTACCAATTTTTAAGCAATAGGAACAGTTAGAGAAAATTTGAACTTATTAATTTTAAATTATGTCTCAATATTTAATTGGATAAATAATAAATTGGACTGCAAATCTCAACTCTTGCTACACACAACGGATAGGAGATTAAACCCGTTTAAAAGTGATGAATTGTTCGCCTAAAAATTTACTTTTTTTTTTCAGCAAATGTACGTTAAGAGTAAATTTTTAAGAAATTATTGCACCGAACTTTTTGTGCCATTTTCCTATCACTAAACTTATTTTCTATCACACGTTTAGCACAAATTTTTTATTTTCTTATTTTTTCACTGAAATCATATCAATCGATCAAAATCGGTGTTTTAAAAGCTGTGTCTAAATAATTTTTTTTTTTAAATTAAGCTTTTTTCTCAAGAAAGTAATGGGTTAATACTTGTTTGGTCGCTTAACTTATTTGTAACTTTTTTTTTTCTCTTACACATCTAGCACAAATCTTTTATTTTCTTATTTCGTCACTGTGAATATGCACTTGGATGACATCTCCTAAAATCAGTGTTAAATTCTATTCAAATTTATTAGTATAAATTAACGAAATTTGTAATTTTCATTTGTCAAAATTTGATTTTAACTAAAATGTGCTTTTTATTGTAAAAGAATGGTTCAATTTCAAGAGAAGAAATTTCTCCATCGTAGCAAATGGTTTAGACTTAGGGTCCGTTTGATTGCAAATGTGGAAAATGGGTGGAAAGGAAATGAATTCCAGGGAATTGAATTGCCTAGAAATTGTTTTACTGAGAATTGTAATTAATTGTGTTTGATTGGTATAATTTTCCACCTGGAAAATGTTGAAAGTTTGGTGTCCGTTTGACTTCATTTTTTATAGAAATTGTCCATTAAAATGATAATTTTTTCTACCACTGAGTCTAGAATTTGTTCCAATTACCAAAAAGTAAAAAAAAAAAAATTTAAACAATTAGAAAAAAAATCATATTCGTTTGACTTTGTTTTGTATATAAATTGTCAACAAAAGTGAAAATTCTTTTTGCAATAGTTGATAGAATTTGTTGCCATTACTTTAAAAAAAAAAAAAAGGGTGGAAAATGTTTTCCCACCTAATAGATGGGAAAACAAAATCAAGCTTTTGTGCATTAAATGATTGTACCTAGAAAATAGGTGGAAAATGGATTCCCTGGAAAAGAAGACGTATCAAACGGCTGAAAAGTGGGAAAATGGAAAACGATTTCCATTTTCCATGGAATTGGTGGCGTATCAAACGCACCCTTAATGATTGAATGAAATAAAAAATAAAAAAAAATTCCGTCCTTATTACGATTTTGTATCTGACTATAGTGAGTTAGATAAGAAATTGTAAATTTTTTCAAGAAATATTTTGATTTCTCCTCTTCATTTATTTTCAATTACGATTTGAGTAATTTAAAAAATAAAATATTGAAATCTGTAACTTATTAAATGCAATTATTAATAAAGACCTTATTTTTTAAGTATGAATTCTCTAAAATAGAAAACATCGTGTATTTAAAGAATCTATTCGAGATACTCGTAGATAGATAATATATTTATTAACTTAAATTTAATCTTATATACATTAGGAACAAATATATTTTTTCATCAAGGCTAATTATATTTATATCACATTTTTTTTATTTCTTATGCCACATTTTAATTGCACCGTTCTTAATCTTTGCTCATTAAAAACACTTATATGTCTTCCACGATTTTTCATGTCATTTTTATTCTCAAATTTTTCATTACTTAACACATTTTGTATTTGATAACAATTTTATATTCAAAATTTCGTTGAAATGACATAAAATAAATTAATTTTTCATCAAATTTTTAATAAATAAATGTGAAAAATATTTTTCTCACATTCCAAAGCATGAAAACAAAATATTTTGATATAAATCATCATCACGGACTGTTCATACTAATTAATGTAAGGTTGAAGATAAGAATTCAACATAAAATAATTAAGAAAATAATTGTTACAATGAGCAAATATCAAGAGCTTAACTACAATTAAAATATATTGTATTAAATAAAAATTGTGGTGACAATATGCCCCACGAAACACCTTACTCATAAACAAATATTTTTAGACAGTAATGCCCTTAGTACTTCATTTTTTATTTTTTATTTATTATAGTAATGTCAAAACTTTGTGTCAATATTCTACAATACCTTAAATAATTACAAGTGTAAATCTTCATTTATAATATTGGGAGTGGTTATGTATATCATGTGTTCTCTTTTCATTATCTAACTCTTTGGAAATAATACTTACCATGTTGTCAAGATAGTGTAACTTTCCAGCCACAACCTGAGGTATCAATTTTAATTTTTTATTTTTTCATATCGAAACTCTCTATGGCTTAACTTTATGCGTGCTTGGAGCAGGCTGATATTATATACTCCAATTACGATGGTTTTTTTTTTTTTTACTACGTTTTATAAATGGTTTTATGATTAGTTTCGATCCAATTTATTAACAACATTTTTTTTTTTTCAAGAAATGTGTATTTTCTTTAAGATCTTGAAGTTTTTGACTTAATGTTTTATTAATGCGTCCGTCATCTAACTTTCAACTATGCCCTTGTTTGGTGTAGATTACAATTATTTTTTTTTAGTAACTTTTGATGAAATATTTAGTAGAAAAGTTGTGATGAAATATTTGGTTGAAAAATTGTAGTCTTATAACACGTGTAATTAAAACTAATTATTGACTTTGACTTAAAATTTTAATTCGATTTTAATTCATATCAAACAAGTGTAACGCAAGAGAAGCAAAATAGCTTTTGAAATCTCCTATTTGTTCCAAAGCAACTAGAAATAGATTTTTTTTTTTTTTACGTAGGAACCCACAGCCGCTGCCCATGAGTGCGTACTTGATAAATCTCGATCAATGTGCAGTAACCTGCAAACCGCACATGATAGATAAATTGCACTAGCAAGTCTGGTACGACGGGTTCGACCGAAGAAGTGTTGACAAGAGATTTGAACTCGTGACCTTCAGTCTCCGCGTTCACCTGCTCCACCAATTCGGCCACCCTCGAAGGGGTAACTAGAAATAGATTCTTTAATCAGAAAGAATTCGGTTCAGATGTAGGATACCCATTCAAAAGTTTTCACAACTCAATCAATCATAGATGACGAAATCATAAAAGATTTGATGAAGAGAATTACCATTTAAAAGTTAATTTCTTTTTCATAAAAAAAGAAAAGAATAATACCACTTGTATATAAGCAGTTAGCCAGTTACATAACGATTTACATACAAATAACGTGTTAAAAAGAGAGTGTAGATATTATCTTTTCCATTAATAAACTATTATATAAATATATTATGTACATATAGCACAATTGGAAAAGAAAACCCCAAATCAAACGAGGTTAGAGACATGATTGTAGACAACTTGATATGTTGAGAAGTAAAAATTAATAGAGAGATCGATAAATTAAACATTAATAATATACATACAAATTTCTCTCCTTTTAGCATTCACCTTTTTTTTTTTTCAACGTGGACGAAAAAATTAGACTTAAGACTAGTGTTCTTATGATTACATAAAATTGGATGATAAGAAAAAAAAAAAATAGCGAAATAGAAATTAGTGCCTAATAAATTCAATTTTTAACACAATCATTTTTCAAGAAAATGAACTAGGGACGTGTTCAGTAGAGATTAAAATTGGATTAAAATTGAAAATTTAGCCGTTATTGCTGACTTTTATTAGACGAGTGAGACCCAATAACGGCTATATTTTCAATTTTAATCGAATTTTAAGCTTGGCCAAACATGCTACACAATTCGACTTCACTAATGATCTTTTCTTCTCAAGTTTTGCTGTCTCAAACTCGATTATTGTAGGGCCAATAGCCGTTAGTGGGCTCATGGCATTTCTTCCTCTTATTTCAAATTAATTATCAGGTTTTCTCAAATAAAGAAAAGAAAACTAGCCGTTGGGGATAGTGCCGGTGCGCCAGGTGCTTCAACCCAGACACAGCGCTGTCCAAAAAATTTATCCCTTAGAAGCCTCCATATACATACACAGATTCACACACAGACCTCCAAATCAAAAACCTTTTTTCCCCATTGCTTGCACCCTTTTGAATTTGGTTATTTGGATTTCACTTGTTCTTGAAATGTGTCCATAATCAGATTCGAATTAGAGGTGAACTGAAAAACAATTTCCTGCTGTTTTTTGAAGACTAAAAAGAGGCAATGGGTGAATCATCTGCTTGCCTTATGCGCTCTCTCTCGCAACCTTCTCCTACCTCCAGTGATGAAAAACAGGTCAGTCTAAGAAATATTTGTTTTCATATTTAAGATGAGATTTTACCCTTGACATATGTAAATGGTATAATACAAATCTTGCAATCCTATTGCTTATATAGAGTTGCTCGTTTGAACTTTTCCGGCTCTGAAACTGTATTAGACTATCAGTCTTGTTAATTATTGTTTTGGTGTGTGATTTCAACCTTGACAAATATAATTGGAATTTCCAATTTTTCTTTGCCAGTCTGTAATTTTATTAGGTGGGTTCTTATTTCTTTACATAAAGATCTATTGACATGAATTTGATATTTGTTGGTCCATGATTTTTCTTAGGTAATTATTGAGTACTAGGTTTAACTCAGAGCTTCTGTTCTAGAAATTGTAGTAAAAGATGCTTTTTTGGGTGTGACAATTGGAACTGGAAATGTTAATTTATTCTTATCTCAATTTCAAAGGCCTTGTGAAGAAAAAGTCCTTGAAAGGGGGGTGGGGGTAGGGAAATTATATTTAATTTGAATATTTATTTGAATTTTGAAATAACTTGACTATTTAGATACTGAATGAATGTTATAATACAGAGTAATCCTCTGCATCGAGCCTTATCATCGTCGATATCATTTGGAAGATTCATGTCTGAATCGTTAGATTGGGAAAAATGGTCAGCTTTTAATCATAATCGATACTTGGAAGAAGTTGAGAAGTACAAGAGGCCTGGTTCCGTTGCTGAGAAGAAAGCTTATTTTGAGGCTCGTTATAAGAGAAGAAAAGCCGAAGCTTTGCTTGAGCTAGACAATGAAGCTTGTGCTGATCTGCCTCAACTTAATGAGACAAATGAGAATCACGATGATTCTTCCTCAGATTCAGAATCTGCACAGAAAAATGGCAATGTGGTCACCGGAATAACCAATAAAGATGAGGTTCTGAATAGTGAGGTTACAGTACTTGAAGGAATATCGGAAAATGCTGAAAATTCGGTTAAAAAATCATTGAATAAGCTTGAAATTGAAAGAGACATTGGTAATATTATGCCCAACAAAGAGGATAACACTCAGGAGAAGGTTTGTGTAAATAATATTTGCCTTTATTTATCATGTCTGTTAAACAGAACGTCCAGTTCCTATTTAGCTGATGTTTATATTCTAGGGTGCTACTATGGGAGATTCAGCGTTGTCAGGGAAAAAGAAGCCTGCATTTTCTCCTGCTAAGTTGTCAACAACTAAAAATAGTGATCTTTTGACTCCAAATAGCAAGAAGACCATTAGAGACTCGACCAATATAAAGAGATCAACTCCAAGATCCCTTCACAGATCGATTAATTTTGATGCTCATTCTCGAGAGGCCATCAAAGCATCATCTCCTGGCCCAAAGAAGATTGTAAACTCAAGATTAATCCCAACTCTTTCCAGTAAATCTAAAGACAGCGCTGTTGCACCAACATCGACTCGGGTGCCTTATTTCTTCTCCTTTCATTCACGATCCATCACATTTTTTCTGTTTCTGTTTGAATTGTTTCTAATTCAGAAGTAATTTCTATTTGGCTAAGTGTAGGTATCCATGAATAGTATGGTAAAGGATCCTACGATAACCCCTCGACCAGAAAACAAAAGGTACCTTACTTTTCAAGTTCTGTAAGGAAAAAAATATCAAATCCTATAGAAGAAATTCCGCAACAGTTTACTGATCCCACGAAATAATAAACTCTATTGTAAAAAGAGAATTAACCATGTCTTATATGAAACCGTGCTCCAGCTATTCAAGACCTTCCAGCACACGTGAAAGCAAAGCACAACCCCCCATTGTGCCTTCTTCTTTCATCTTCAAAAGTGAAGAACGAGCAGCAAAACGTAAAGAGGCAAGTCAAACACGGCTAAGAGTTTTTTTTATCTTATCTTCATATAATGTCCTAATATCAATTCTGATGCCTCAATCTCAACTATCAACCTCCTTAACAGTTCTTTCAGAAACTGGAAGAGAAGAAGAATGCACAAGAGCCAGAAAAGCAGCAGCTACGAGCAAAATCAAGGGTTTCCTTATCAATTGTATTATTGAGATACTATTGTTTCTGAATATTAACAAGGTTATCCGAAAATTTCTCTTGATAAGAAAGCATATTAAATAGTCACCAACTTCTTGTTTGTGCAGGAGAAACCGAAAATTGATTTTAGAGATTTGCGCCATTCCATTGCATTTAAAGTTGGAGCAAATGGAAAGATTTCTGATAAAGTGGAATCATCAAACAGTATTGCGAAGAAGGTAATAAAGTATTTTATTTTAATTTTACTTGTTAGCTTTCCTTTTCGGTGCGTTATGTGATTGTCACCAACTTCATGTTTGTGCAGGAGAAACCAAAAACTGATTTTAGAGAGTTGCGCCATTCCATTGCATTTAAAGTTGCACCAAATGGAAAGGTTTCTGGTAAAACAGAATCACCAAACTGTCTCGTGGAGAAGGTAATGAATATTTTTATATGAGTTATACTTGCTATATTTTCTTCATGACATTATGCGAGAAATCTGAGATTATGTAGAAAAAGTCATAAGAGAAAGGAATAAGGAATATACCAAAACTAACATGGCACATTGTAGTTCGTAAGGATCTTGTTTCTTTAGATCTTCCTGTAGATCAAACACAACAGGGGCAAAAAAGATTCATGTAGCAGACCCAACTTTATTTGAACAAGGCTTAGTTTGTTGTTATTGCGATAGTGGAATTAGACTCTCCCCTGACTTAGTATTTGTGCAGGAGAAACCGAAAATTGATTTTGGGCATTCAAGCTCCACTGCATTTAAAGATGCACCAGATGGTAAAGTGGAATCACCAAACAGTCTCATAAAGAAGGTAAGAGCGATTTTATTCTGATACTAACAAGTTTCTTCGAAGTTTCTGTTGAAGAAAAAGAGTATCAAATCTTCACCAAATTCGTGTTTGTGCAGGAGAAACCGAAAGTTGATTTTAGAGATCTGCGTCATTCCATTTCATATAAAGTTACCCCAGATAGAAAGATTTCTGGTAAAGCGGCATCACCAAACACTCTCTTGAAGAAGGTAACGCATCTACTTTATTTTAGTTTTACTTGCTTGTTTTTCTTTTCAGTACATTATGTGATGACTCTGAGATTAGGGTAGAACAAGTCAGAGGAGGGAGGATATACCAAAACTAACATGGCATGTTGTAGTTTCTAAGGATCTCCATATACCAAAACTAACATGGCATGTTGTAGTTTCTAAGGATCTCCATATACCAAAACTAACATGGCATGTTGTATAGTTTCTAAGGATCTCATTGCTTTAGATCTTCCTGTAGATTGAATGGAATTGAGAGGCGAAAATGGATTCATATAGTTGACCCGGTTTTTTCCGGAGAAGCCTTAGTTTGTTGTTGCTATAACATTGGGATTAGGTTCCCTGACTTGATGTAATCTGTCAATATACCGAGAAACTTTTTAAGTTCTCACTCATGTTTTTATCTTTTCTTCTATTGTCTTTAATATCAATGAATTGTAGATCCCCAAAATACAAACTTGTGAAGAAGAATTCAAAGGGAAGGCAGCATCAAAGGTCCAGGGTAAAGATTCTCGTCCAGCATGGAGGTTTTCTGCAAAGACAGATGGCTCTAAGGATGTTACAGGAAAGAATAACCGGCCTCCAATCTATTCTGCAAAATCATTGCCGAAGAAAAGACAGCATGAAAATGTTTCTCCGAATATCCGGCCTTGATATGTTCTGAAAAGCTAGCGTACGAAGCAAATGTTTCGTACGCTATGATGTTGTTAATGATTGATTCCTATGTCAAATAGAGGTATGATGTTGTGATGGTTCTTTTAAAATTCTTTGTGGGCGTGCAGTTTTTTTCTATAGATTCTGCTTCGGATACACAATTTTTGTATGGCACAATCATTAAATTCTTTTTAAAGACCTGCCAGCATTCACTTAATCACACTTCCCGTCTGAAATGTGAATATTCGAGGGAGAAGGGAAATATGGCGCCAGTAAAATGTGGTACAAGAGAATTCGAAGTCCTACATCTATGAAAATTATGCACGTATCAATTCTTTGATGAAAAAAATGAATTCAGCCTGGATGTTAGGAGGTGCGTTGAAGACTAGTTAAGCCCCTGTTCGGTGGCCTTTAATTTTTTTTAAGGAAAAAAAACTATTTTTTGATAGTATTTTTTGGAAAATACGTTGTTAAAAAATAGGGAAAAATTTTGGGTTTACACGTAGAATATTTTATTGTGTGAATGGTTCAAAATGAATATGAGAAATAAATTAAATTAAATGGAATCAAATAGGGGCTAAATCCTAAATCTAAAATAAATAAAACCACATATCTCGAAAATTTAAGCTTATGAGGTAGTTCAACACCAATTGTGTTCAAGTGAATTTAGCGTCCAAAGCAAAAGTTTTCCGGAGTCTAGATGTAGCGTTGTTTGATATATTGTACTGGACAAGTTATTTTATTTGTTGTCTCGTAAAGTGTTGTCGAACATTATGTACCAAATGTTTATGCCACAACCAGCTAAAACATATCAGATAATTTCACAGAATTGTCATTTCCATTTCGGCACTCGGGTTCCGAAAAGCCATGGCGAATGCTTGCCTCCACTCTGTTCAACATCACCATGACATGTTCCTAAATGGTTCTTCTTAAACTCACATCATACAATCGCACAGCAATAAATTATTGTCTGGCATTACGAGCGACAACTTCTCAATATAATGGTAGAAGTATCCTATATTCTCTTTTGCAAGAGTGATAGCATCTACCACTTCACAATTACCGGATAGAACCCACATATCTTCAGAGCTCATTCACTTTAGGCTGCATCGGCAAAATGGGTAGGATTGAGATCGGACACACTTGAGATGAAAAAGATGATATTTTAAAAAATTTAATTGGAGTTAAAATGTATGCATCAGTGTGATCAACAGAGGAAAAGTGAACTTCGTACAAGCAGTGGTGTGTTAGATTCTATGAAGCCTAATCATATTGTAGTATTGTACGCTTATGTCTCGCCTGTGGCGTATTGAGGGTTTAGGGATATTTTGTGTAATCCACATTTGTATTGGGTCATACTAACATTCCCATGATATATAAAGATGCCATAGATTGAGGCATGAGATTGTTAGTATAACTTCTTTTTTTTTTCTTCATGTGAAAATCTACCATGGTGAGTGCCGTGGCTCTTAGAACCGCTGTAAATGTGTATGCTTTGCTCGTTTTCTAATTATTATTTTATATTATAGCTCTCAAAGTAGAGATTGAGTTTTAATCCATAACCTAGTGGACAAAGCATAAGCAAGTCGATATTTCTTTTAGAAGGGCAGAATCAAAGAAAAAAAGAATAGACCTTGCTGGTAATACAACCTTGAATTCTATTTCCATGCATATTCCACATTCATCCTCAGTTTCAGAATATCTACAAGCGTCTTTATTTTCTCTGTCACTTTGTTGGCTCAAAATGTTCGAGCATTGAGTTTTCTTGAAATTGTCCTCCATCAGTTACATTAGATTGCCTTCAAGTTGCTTCAGTGAAGGATAGATAACAGGCAACAGCTGCAATAATTTTCTATACCGCAATAAGCCTCTGGGTACTTACAGAAAAAAATAGCTCACCCTGAATACACGTATGTGAAGGGGCCTAAACAACTCATTAGAGTATCTTAGCAACTGCAATTCATCCATTGTATCAGAACTAGTACGAAGGAAGCAAACACGCTGTAAGGCAGTTTCATTTGAACACAATACCCACTCAGATCACGAGGCAGAGCATGTTCGATACACATTTACAGTTTGTTATAAATCTGTAAGCTGCTTTGTGTATTTTAAAGAAAAAAAGTGTGGTAACTCCTACAGTTTGTTAGCATGTTCCATATCAACTTCAAGGACTTAGGGGATGTTCTCTTTACCATTTTCTACCCGTTTTCTATTTTCGATTTTCCAAAATAGTGAAAACACGTCTACTTACCTATTTTCAAAGATGAATTTCCGAAAACGAGTTTAAAATTTATAAAGAAAATTGAAAACGACAAAAAAATTTCAGTTAAAATCAACCCAACATTTTTAAAACGCGTTTTGGGTGTTTTCACCCCAACCACCACTATCCCTGCCTATACCAACCGTCGCCGACTACCACCACCACCAAATCACCGCCAACCACCAAATCGCAGTAGATCGCACCCACATCCACCATCGCCACACCACCACCACATCGCAGTTGATCGCACACACAACCACCACCACCACCGAAATCGTGACCTAAAATCACCACGAAAATTGCGACCTAAAAAAGAAAGAAGAAGGACAACATCGTCGCACCCCACTCCTTCTGGCCGGCGAAATGGAGCCCAGCGGCAGGAAGAGATACGAGAGAAAGAGGTGAGGACATGAGAGGGGAGGGGAGAACATGTTTTGGGTGTTTTTAATTTTAAAACAATTTTTCGAAATGATAAAAAGAACACATTTTCAACAATTTCAAAATGAACAATCAAAATACAAAACTCAAAATGAATTCAAAATTCAAAACACAAAACTAAAACACGAAGAGAACAACCTCTTAGATTCTTTGAAAGAAGACTTGTGTGTTGCTAACACATTAAGGGGTGTGTTTCTAACACATTAATTTCTTAGATGAAAAAGGAAGGTAAAGCAAAAACTGTAGAAAGACGAGTAGAGAGATAAATAGATAAGAGAGTTTGCTTAATTAATGTAAACTAGAGGGAAGAGAAGGTTATCTTTCCTTTGTCTCATTCTCTTATGTGGCCTTCTTAGCATAACACAATTCACTTACCTTGCATATGTTTCATACTATGCCCAAGTTCTCAAATTTATTGCATATCTCCAACTTAGTCAAAAGTGGAGGTGTTCCCATCTCTTCCTCAACAAGCGTAAAAGTTAAGTATAAAAGTATTAACCAATCGGGCTTGAATCGTTCCTCTTAATAAAGTTGGCATTTTTAGATGAAATTACAAGTTTTAATATGGTACTAGAGCACAATAAACTCACATGAGTGATACAATCGGTTTTAAACTTAAATATGCATTCAAATTTCAAGATTCACGTATTCAAAGGAGTCATCATTGTGTGATGACATATTAACGGTAATAATGACACATTGTTAAGCATAAAAATACTACGCCCTAGATTCAAGAAATCTCTACTGGGTTTTCCTATTTTCGAAAATAAATATGTCAAAAAAAAACAGCAAATTGATTAATAAAAGGGATAGCGAGAGTAGGGAAACCTGATTGAAAGAGCCAATCGAAAACCCGTAGATTTGACGAGTAGGAAGAAATTGTCATGGGTCGTGAGATTGGAAGAGGAAAACCGGAGGAAACCCTATGTTACGGTAGAGGGGGGAGAGAGAGATGATAAGTTTGAGAATTCATTTATGGTGTTTTCTGAAAATTAGTGTGTTTTGGTTTCAAAATGATGAAAACGAGCTTTTGGACGTTTTCAGTTTTGTGCGTAATTTTTCTTTTTTCATTTTCTAAAACGCGTTTTCAAAAATAGGAAAGATAATACGTTTTCGCTATTTTGAAAAATCGAATATAGAAAACGGTTTGAAAACGGCAAAGAGAACAACCCGAGGTTTTAAAAGGTTAACATTGTTATAAGGAATAACAAAGATTTTTATAAATTAATCCATGTTTTCATTAGATGAGATTTATCTCTCCTATGTCTGTCTTCCCATGTAAACAATCAAGTTATTGCACTTAAAGATTAATCAGTCAAGCTCTTCAATGTGAGTTCAACTACAGCAGAAGGGGTCGCAATGAGTTGAAAAATCAGTTGAGCTGAAGAGGCAACAGCAAAAGAGCGCCGCCCATAATGGGCTGCTGTCGCCGCCGGAGACCACCATTTCTTCAATCTTGATCAAACATGGTGGCTTGTGTATTCCGTTTTTGAGTGCTGTGGACTCACGCGTTTTATATAAATATGCAAATCAGCCCTATAATCAGACTCACAAACATTTTATTTTACAAAATAGATCATTAGATACGTTTTTTTATAGCCACCGAAAATTACTTATGATTTCCACACCAAAATATAAGAATAATAACCCCTTAATTTAACAAATTATTGCAAAAGAATAATTAATCATAGTATACCTACTAATTCATCTTAACCTTTTCAAATAGTTAATTATTTATTGACTTATTCCATAAATGTTGTGATTAAGTCTCAAGGTTTGAATGGCTATGGATTATCAAGGAAATATTTTTTAAAAGGCTTTTTTTTTTTTTTTTTTTTTTTATGTTCAATATATTTTTTTTTATTTTTTGTCACCAACTTATTGAATTTGTCTTTCCATCAACTCAAACTTTGTCCATTCTTCTCCTCTCTTTTCTTTGTATAGTTAAAAACCCTTAGAAATCGAATAGTACATTACGATGCAAACCACCATCTCGGACAATAAAAAAAGATTGAAGATAAGTATATAATAAAAAAATTACGAGGACACAAATACGACAATAAACAAAGATTTAAGACATTCATCACAACAACAAAAATCACGATGACAATAACCTTCATTTCAGATATTCGCTCACTTCTGAAATGTCTCAATTATTATCACACGAATACATACTTCTGCAGAAAGCTAAGATCAAAGGAAGGAAAAAACATATAGGCAATTCTACAAATAATTGATTAATGAAAGAAGAAATCTAAACTAAAAAAAATAAAAATAAAAAAATCTTATAAGATTCTTTGGTGAGTAAACAAATCTTAAAAGAGGACTTTTTCATCTTTTGTTATTACAATAAAATAATTTAGTCAAGGTAGAATTTAAAATATATATTTGCCAATTAGAACAAGTCAGATTAACTGCTCCCTATCATTATGTTATTAATAATGAGTATATTGTTAGGAGTAGATAAGCATTATTTAACAAAATGTTAAATTCCTTTAGAAGTCCCCAACTTTTCATAAGTGTTGCAACTGTGTCCCAAACGTTTCGTTGGTGCATGCATATCCCCAATTTTTAATAACTGTTCGAGTTGTATGGAAAATGACAATTAAGATGTCTACTTGACATGAATGTTGTTCTTTTTGAACACCTTTACATTTTTTAATAAAAAAAGTAGGCCCAATCCTACGAACAATTAGCGTGTAAATAATTATTTTTGTTTACACACAATGTTAAAAGGTTTGGATATGAATTTAAAATACGATTGTCATATTTATATAAAGTTGAGGACTTTACTCATAATAAAACACCACCTAATACCTATGGCCCTGTTGACATTATTGTACATTATTTTCTTCAAATAATTTGCTTCATACGTTTAATTTTGAGGCATTTAATTGAGAAGCATCTAGAACGGGAAAGGATATAATCATAACGCTAAAATTTCAGAACCGTCCGGATCAAAGCCGCCCCCCCCCCCTAAAAGGATTGTGCAGATAAAGTTGAAATCTTTGAAATAAAAAGTTTTTCTTGTTCTTATTGTATTCTGCCCGTTTGTTATCTAAGAAAAACAGTACTGGGATTCTCAAAATAGACCAGATTTTGGGTATTTTGCAGCTTGGGAGCTCTTTTAAACTTTTCCAAAAAAAGGTTTTTTTGTGGGCAGAAAAGAGAGGGAGTGTGGGGGAGATGGAGATGATGTACTATCAGCAGGTGGGGAGTTCTTATAATGAAACTTTGAAAGTTTTGGAGTCTGATATACAGTATGCGAATGCTATGTAAGTATTCGTGTTCAGAGCTTAGTTTACTTTCTAATTTCCAGTTTAGGAAGCACTAACTTTGTTTTATGTATGAAAATCTTAGTTATCTTATGATATAAAGTATCTCTTTTTAAAGCAATTGGAATCAACTCCACCTTGATGATAATTGATCCCAAGTTAGAGAGATGATGTCTGATTTTGTTTTCACTGCCAACGCAGTGGGTGGGTTTGGGGTGGGGCCGTGGTGGAGGGGGCTGGGATAGGACGCCTCGCCATGATGGTGGTGGATTGTTTGGGGATAGGGGGTGTGGATGAAGATGAAATTGGAGGAAGGAGATGAATGAAGGGTGTTTGGAGATTTTGAGGAAGAAAAAGTAACCGAAGAAACAAAGAATGCAATGTTGGCTTTATGGAATTTGTAGAACAATTTGGGGGGTTTCTGCTTGTTTTTATTGATGGCTACTATTTGATTTTCTTAGAACTCTTTTGAATACTGGGCACTATTAAGAAAAGAAATCTTTTTTTTATTATACTTTCCTGTCCTGTCAATTACCACACCATACATGCACCTAAGGTTCTATCTTTTAGGACATAATCTTGAAGGCATAATACTTGATTATGTTGTAAGAAGACAATAGATATTCCACTCTATGGCTGCATCTGATCATTTTTCTTCTTTGCTAGGATTGTCTAAAAATGAGGATACATGCATTGTCAATGTGTGCTTTATGGGAATTAATGATCCTTCTTAAGCTGGTTATAGTTTTTGTATAATGAAATCAACTTATGGCAATGGATAATCTTACAGTTTGTTTACTGATTATTATTTGTTAATTACTTACGATGCAGGGCTGCAGCAATTCCGAAAGCTAAGGATGGGGCACAACTTCAAATGAAATTGGTTTACAATCAATTTGCACCTCTCTTTTTATTTTTGCTTCAATGGATGGATTCTTCTTGCATGTGCTTTATCCCAAGATACTTCAATTTTTTCCACGTACTTATTTACAAGGTCCAGATTATGTTTTTCCTTTTGATCTGAGATAATATATTGATGAACTATAATTTTTCTAAAACAAAAAATCTGGTTAAGTTTTGCCCTCGATTTGTTTTAATTTTTTAAAGTGATGAGATTTCTATTGTGATACAGGTATATACAGACGGGAGGCCGAAAATATCGTCACATGGAAGGAAAGCAACTATTAGAGACTTTTATGGTTCGTCAGTTTATCATTTTGTTTACTTTAGAGAAGATGTAATTCATTACTTCAATTTATGCAATTATTCTCGGAAAGTGCTTAGAAAATGTAATACAATGCAGCTGTTATATTGCCATCGCTTCAACGGCTCCAGAGTGAATTCGTAGAGATGGATAGTACTGGACATGGTGATCCTTGTCTGAAAACTGTTGGCAAGCAGAGACTAGGAGGAGATGGTGGTTTTTCCAACTACGATTTGCAAAGGGATGAAGAATGTGGGATATGCTTAGAGCCTTGCACCAAAATGGTCTTACCTAATTGCTGCCATGAAATGTGCATAAACTGCTATCGTGACTGGTAAATAGCATGATATCTTCATTGGTATGCGTATTTTCCATGGGAAAATTGCATTGTCAGCTCCTAATCTATTGCTCAGCAGGAACAGTTGGTCTTTAAACTTCCATTATAATTGCAGTCATCAATCTCTGTTAAATCGTCTAATGACCCTCACATCTCATACTTCATGAAACTAGGTTTTTTTTTTTTTTTTTCCTTTCCCGAATTAGGTTGGTGTTTAAAAATTTGAAGTGGTGTGGGTCTTCATGAGTGTCATGTGAAAATTAAAGAAAAATTTGGATAGTTTTCTTCGTTAAGGACTGATCGTGCAATAATAACAAAACATTAACAGTTAACTTACTCTATTTTAAAGGTTGGAGACCAACTCGCCCCTTCAGCGAAAGGTCAGGGACAATAGGTCTAGAACAAATAGTGCAATCCCCCATATTTTCCATTGTATCATGCCTAATGCTGAAGAAAATTTCCATTTCTTATAGACCTAGATTTTTTTTTTTAACAACTTTCAGGAGTACAAGATCGGAGTCATGCCCGTTTTGTCGTGGTGGCCTAAGGAGAGTCGAGTCAAGAGACCTATGGGTTCTTACATGCAATGATGATGTGGCGGACCCTGATACTGTTTCTAGAGAGGACTTGTTCCGTTTCTACTTATACATCAGTAGACTGCCAAAAGATTCCCCTGATGCCCTGTTCTTAATGTATTATGAACACTTGATATGATGTGAAATAGAAATGATGTACAGATAGAAGAAACTGATTTTCAAATGTTAATAAGGAAAAATTCTCTCATTGACACAGAATAAACCACCACTTTTCTTTTTGTGATGTTTTGTAGGATTTCTGTAAATATATCGAAAGTTGAATCATTAACAAAACTCTGTTTCAACTCGATCTTTTATATAATAATAAATAAAATAATCTATCAGTTTCTTGCTCTCTGGATGAAATGATCTGGAGCTGTAAACCCACCAGGCAATGGTGGACGTGCAGCTTTTGTATGTTCTTTTTGCTCATGATCAGCTCATCTAGGAAATGAATGACGAGATTTATTTAATCCAGCAGTTGAGAAAGGTTCTCTGTCTCTATAATTTTCTCTGTGGCTCTAGAATAATGCAGAACTAGTCCGAAGCCTTCAGCCAAGTTACATCAGAATCCAACCCGGGAAATGTGAAATTTCCTTGTCATCTATTGCTAAATTTAAAAGGTGCTTTAAACCATCTGTGCATCTTCTGCATTTGTTTGTAATTTCTTTTATGTAGTTTCTTCAAATATGATGCAAAATTAGGTTGGCTTTTTACTCAGTACTGCCTTTATTGTTATCTGATTTTGTTATTCTTGTTTTTTCAAGATGCCTTGGGATATGTAGTTATAGAACTAACAATACTAAAATCAGAAGCAATGGTCCAAAAGAGGAAAATTCATTAATATACTGGTGCAATTACATGTAATTAATCCAAGTCACTGCACACTACATTACAAAGGTATATTCCTTCTCACTGTGATCTCATCTTGTTGATCTGGTTCAGAGCTGGTTGCAAAATGTTGTACAGCACCCAAAGAATGGCAGGAGCGATGACAAACAGCAAAAGCTGGCCCCTGTTGTCACTTGCAGCATCAGCAATCATAGCAATTTCACTAGCTGATGCATCGGATGGCTGCATCAAACTCCACGTGGTGAGCCCACCTAGACCAAGTCCTACAATAACTCCTTTGGTGCTTGTCATTTTGTTGATCTGGTTGAGTGCTGGTTGCAGGATGTTGTAGAGCACCCAAGCTATGGCCGGAATGATGGGAATCAGAAGTGCCAGTCCCCGGTTATCGCCTTCGGCTATTTCAGCAATCTGTTGTGCAGCGAAGGCAGGATCACACGAGCTCAATGTCGAGAAAACAACACCGGCAAGGGCGGTTCCAGCCAATAGACCGGAGTTTTCCAGCAATTTCGAGGGGGTATGGCCTTTTGGGAGGTTCTGCATGGAGAGAAGAGAAACTGGTTTTGTGGTAGGCTTAAAACACTTGGTGTTGGTGCTTAAGCACTTGGAATTGAGCATAGCCATGGTAGATATTGTAGCTGCCATTGATGCAGATTCTTGCTGGGCCAAAGGGAGGTGTTGATGATTACTAAGCAAAAGACTTGATTTGCAACTGGGATATGCTGCTATGAGAAAAAGTGGAATATGGGGATGAAGTCAGTCAGGTGAAAGAAATGAGAGCCAATAAGAATGTGTAATCGGGATTGTTCTCTTATCCACAGAGTTTGATTGGTGAGATTTAGACCCCATATTAGATACCCCACCAAGGTTTCTTATCACTTCCTCTCCTCTCTTATCACATTTCTATTGAAAATTAAAGAAGATACCTAAAATTAACCTTGGCATTAATTCAAAAAAGTGAAGGTTCAAAGGGTCGTTTTGGGGTTTCAACTGGTGGTAAAAAAATAAAAAAAATAAATAAAAATAAAAATTTGAGATTGAACTGCTCCCATTTCGACGACAAAGGAATTGACAAAGCAAATGAAAGTTTTTGATGAGGAGAGGGAAAATCTCTATCTATGAATCAAGGGTAGTCCAAAAGGGAAAAAGAATGGCAAATGAAAACCTTCTGAGGGTGAATCATTCCTTCTAGTAACCGAAAAATAGTAATGTTAACAAATGAACGAGAATGTGTAGTTGTAGTCGAGAATCGTAGTGAAATATGAATCATGATTTTATCCGATGATCTTTGCATCACTGGTAATGTTTGTTATTTTAACTTTTTGCAATTTAATTTCCTGGAAAATTATTATATTAAGAATGGCATAGTTAATTGTTTAGTCAATGAGTTCACATTTATGATGTTACATTTGATTTAACATTAGTTAGGTGGCCAGTCCTAAATAACTACATGTTTGGTTCTTAATTATGTATAGAGGATGTCGAGTCTATTAGTTGGTATGATTCTAAAACAAACACTCGTATCGACTTTAGCAAGGGAAGAAACTTTATAAAAATAGTCAAGTAACACACTATTCATAATATTTAATTCATTCTAGCGAGCTTTATCGTAACCAATAATCACGATGAAGAGTGGCAATAGCAAATATTTATCCATTTTCTTTATCCGAAATAGATGAATGGACAAATGAGCTCCATTTGTTTATTTTATTTTATATACTTCATATTAAAATAAATGAATTGACAAATCAACCTCAATTGTTTATTTTATTTTATAATAAAAATTGTATTAATTGAATTTGGCTTATCTACCAATGATGGATGGTGACAATGACCTAATCTACACTAATACATAGAAAATAGTTTTAAATATAAAATTGCCAAATACGTCAAAGGTAAGGAGAAAGTAGGGATGGCAAAAAAACTCGTCAGCTTATGCTCGGCTTAGAAAAAGCTCGAGCGGGCCTGGGTCGAGCTCGGTTACAATGAGCTGAGGCTCGGGCAGAACCTCATTTTTTGGTCAGGCATTGCTCGGCTCGGACCCAAAAAAACTCGGTACAAAAAAGTTCGAGACGAGTCCGAGCTTTTTTATTTAATTTATAGTACGTATAAACCGCACAAATTTTAAATTTTTTAAGTAAAAAATGTAGATTTGACATAAAAAAAAATGAGCTGGCTCGGCTCAGCCCGACCTGGCCAGGCCAGCTAAGGCTCAAACCGAAAAGCTCGGGCCGAGCCTCATTTTTTTTTTGGTCAAGCTCGACTCGGCACAAAAAAGCTCGAGTAGAGCTCAAGCTTTTTTTTTTTTTTATCTGGCTCGGACTCTATTCGTTGACATAGCTAGGAGAAAGCCAATGGAGAGGAAACAAGTGTATACCATGTTCTAGCTAGCTTATTGAAATGGATACACGACACCTTATTAAATAATATAATAAATAGAATTTTAATTCTTACTTCACTATCGAATATTACGCCGGTCATGTTCTTTCTTGTCGATTTTGAGGTAAATCAAAGTGCTTTTTTTTCGTGTGAATCAAAGATTGGACGAAGCCTTGAATACTTTAATTAACAAAGTTAGAAGAGTGGCTGCAATTATCCGTACTTTAATTATGATAAATAAATGGTTAGAAGCATGTTGGGGGGGGGGGGGGGGGGGGGGGTGGTGACACAATTATTATCTCCATTAAAATAGTAAGTTCGATATTTTTTACAAGGAGCCCACGTGATATTGGGATAGTGAAGATTAGGCCATCTACCTAATTTGTTTTATTTTTAATGAAAAATACTGGTTTCATATTGAAACCTGAAATATACATTACTAATGTTATTTTAATGTATTATAACCATATATTTAAGACATAAAAATTTACAACGATGATTATGATTCTAATCACTAATCCTATAAATTTCCAAACGACTCGTCAAATCAAATTTAATTTCTCTAACGCCCAATTCTTCACTTAACCTTTGGTTACATGTCGTATTGTTCATGCTACCACTGAAAAAGTCGCCTTTCATTTCTGCATCCAAGAAACTCAGTTTCGAGCCGTTACTGTTGTCTTTAATTTTTTTTAATTTTTGCAATGTATTTATAGATTTCAAGTTGAGTTTCAGCCATAGGTGCTAATCAAATTTTTCCCTAAAAATATTGTCTCGTATAAAGGCCCAATTGCACAAAACATTTAATTAGATTTTAATCCTTGATATATTAAGTCATAATCTTAAAATATTTGTTTAATAAATTTATATATATTCAATTTAGAGTAATATTTGAATCTGTTAGAAAAATTTATTTATTCAAAGGTTGATAGATGGAGAAAGCACGAACATATTTTTTCAATTAATATATTGAAAGATTATCCTTTTTATACAGAGTATCTGTGGATGATTATTCGAGCGATTCTTTCATCCTTTTGCTATTTCTTTTTGTTGATAACAAAATAAATCCTCGAGGTCTCTAAAAGTATATTTGAAAAGTATTTATAAATAAATTAAATTACATATAAATAAAAAGAATGATTGATAAACGAGTAGTAATTGTGAATTTCTTGAAATATGTGATTAAAAAGTTACTATAACGTTCATGAATAGCTTATAAACACGAGTCATACATAGGCTAAGGGTCCGTTTGTTTTGTATTTCAATTTTAAGTGTTTTGAGTTTATTTTCAGTTTTTTGTTTTGAGAGTTTGTTTTAAAATTGTTAAAAAATGTGTTTGGGTTTGTCATTTTGTAAAATTATTTCTTAAAATAGAAAATTAGAAAACACATTTAATTTGAAATTTTGAAATTTATTTTATGACATTTTATTTCATGAAATTTGATTATTCAATAAAAACAAAATAATTTTATGTTAATATATTATCAAGTAATATTTAGTGCATTTTACAATATATTTTTTTTTGCTACAAAAGTAAAAAACATATAATAAATTGAGTTTAAAATATAGAAAATAAAAATTAATGATACAAATATTTTTATTTGTATTAATTTAAGTATTTTTTTAGAAATTTTACTTAAATAATTATTAAGAGTTTGAACTATATTTATTTTTTATTTTATATAAATGTTTTCTAGAAATTTTTATAATTGTTTTTGAATTTTTATTATTATTTTTTTTTAAGAAGTTTGGATTTTATTTTTTCAATTTTTAGAACTTATCAATTTTATCTTTTGAATTTATTTTTCTTGATTTTTTTTAAAAAAATCATTTGTTAGAATATATATATATATATTTTTTAAAAATTATTTAAACTTTTTTTTTTTTTTTTTCATATTTTAAGTGTTTTCAGCATTTTCACTGAAAACACTAAGTGTCCGTTTGATTGCAAATGTGAAAAATGGGTGGAAATAAAATGTTTTACTAGAAATTGAATTGCCTATAATTTGTTTTATTGGAAATTGTAATTAATTGGGTTTGATTGATATAATTTTCCACCTGAAAAATGTTGAAAGTTTTGTGTTCGTTTGTCTTCATTTTTTATGAAAATTGTCCATTAAAGTCATATTTTTTTCTACTAGTGCGTCTAAAATTTGTTCCAATTACCAAAAAGTAAAAAAAAATTAAAAATTAGAAAAAATTACTATATCGAATACCATTCGTTTGACTTTGTTTTGTATAGAAATTGTCGACAAAAGTAAAAATTCTTTTTATAATGGTTGATAGAATTTGTTGCTATTGCTCAAATAAAAAAAAAAAAAAAAAGGGTGTAATTGCTTCCCACCTAATAGGTGAGAAAACAAAATCAAGTAAATGTGCATCAAAGGATTGTACCTAAAAAAGGGTGAGAAAATAGAAAAGGGTGAGAAAAACAAAAGTCGGCAAATTTGTGCTATCAAACACCCTTAATTGGCTAAAGTTGGAAACCATTTTTTTTTCCACCCATTTTCTAGGCTATCAAAAAGAGCCTAAAAAGAAAAAAAAAACGCGCTTTTAATTTTATGTTATAAGTTTATCTTTATTTTTTGAAATGAATTTTCAAAATATCAGACCAAATACGTTTTCAATATTTTGTAAAGTTGAAAATTGATAACAACAAATTAAACGTGTCCTAAGTATTTGCAAATTTTTAAAAAATACAGTTCAATTTCAATTTAGTAGTAAATTTTAAAAACAAGAGACGTCTTAGGTTTTAAATAGGTCGAGCATTTAAATGTAAAGAAAACAAAACATTTTGTTTCGAAGATAATATTAAATTGTATCGAACAATATAATAATAAGACTATGGTTTTATTTACTTTTTGAGTCCTGTATTCAAACTCAATTTGTTATACAACTTCCGAGTTACTTGTAATTATTTACAATTCTAATTAGGGGTGTCCAAAAGTTTCAAATCGAATTGAACAATTTTTCGTAAGTTAAATACTCGAACGGGTACCTGAATCGATAACCGATGGTTATGAGTCTGGTCTCGGGTCTAGACCAAGAACCAAAATTAAATAATTTATTTATTTATTGAATTAATTAAATTATTTTATTTTTTCTAAATAAATTAACAAATTAATTAAATAAATCAGATCATTTCATAATTTTAAGCATTGGACCTCAATTTTTTAATATAGATCACCGACATTTTAATATTAATATCTACTTTTTGATATTTATATGCATTGAATTAAATATTATTCGACAGTTAGTTATTTATATATTTTTGAATTGAGCTACGTCAATTTGTAAAAATTACGCATGAAATATCATTAGTTATATTTATATAGTGTTGCTTTAAATGTTTAAAAAATCTAATTATGGTATGGAATTGAAAGGAACCGAACAGAACGGAACAGAACCCGAACCCGAACGGTTCCATAATTATATTTGGACCCGACGGATCCATTTATTAAATACCCAAAAATTTTGGAATCGAGCAGAACAGAACCGACCCACGGACAACCCTAATTCTAACTTCCTTCGACGGTCCAAATGATTGAAGGACAAAATTAAAGTGATATGACCAAACCACCCTTGAATTGTGAAGACTCCGAAAGACGTAAAATTCCTTGAATTTGCCATTTAAGGCACTGGTTTTGATATCCACGTGCTTAGCCTTCAACACTAAGGTACTATAAATTATCAGCAACCATTAATAATAGATGCTGATATGTCAAAACATCGTATACTCAACTCAATGCTGAAGTCACCCAACTTACAAATTGGTTTTGTATTGATTTAATAATTGGAGTTTGTTCTATTTTGATCACCCAATTTATATTTATTATATTTCAACTTGACCATTTCGTCTATGACCTTTTTTTTTACGAAATTCGCAGCCCAAACTTATATTTTAACTAACAACATTTTTTTATGCTGCCAAACTATACAAGTCCCACGATTTTGATCTTTAAAAAAGTTAAGCTCGCGTGCATTGTTAAATAGATGCGGAGCTAAGAGGGGTGGGGTGGGGTGTGGAGTCCGCTCCTACAACTTTATGTAATTTCTATGTAGAAACTTTTAACTTATGCATTAAACAAGTGCATTTTGCCTCCTCGATGTTTTATCACCCCCCATGCGAAGATCGGGCTACACTACAAATGACATGTATATAAATATTGAACAAATTTTGTTAGAATTTCACTCGTAAGGTCATGAGTTTCGTTAATCTTGATAATGATTATAAATAAAATAGTCAAATTGAAATAGAATTATAAGTCGAGTGATGAAATTAATGACTACCATGAAACAAACATGGAATTTGAGTGCTGTCGAGTAAATTTTTGGGGTGAGTTGGGTGGAAGAGTTAAATGTTTCATTATTCACTAAATTTATATCTCTGCCACGCTTTACAGTTCAGCGACTTATAAAATATGGTAAGTGAGTGAGTGATGAAATGTAATATATTAAAGCTAAGTAACTGCTTGAAAATATTTTCATGTTGAATGAGCCCCTGTTTGATGCACATAAAAATGAAAAGAATGTATTTTTTTGGGTGATGTGATGGTAAATATGTGGTTGAAAAAAAGGAAAAATTATTAATGTATAAAAATATTATTTTATTAAAAATAAATAAAAGAATGAAAATAAAAATTATAATATGACTCAAACAAGGCCAAGCGAAGGATAAAATAGTTTAGCGAGTAATAAAATATTTAACTCGTGGGAAAGTCATAAAGCAAAATGAGCTGCATCAAAATCGTCACCAAATAGACATTATAGACGCCTCATCTCTTATGTTTCCTTTGTAAACGCATAGAAACCATCCGATTGAGAGAAATTGAAGGCTTCAAAGTTCTTCAATAAAGCATCTACAGCAATCCATTTTCTGACCCTTTGAATCATCATCTTCTTTTAAACAAATTACAAACCAAAAAATAAAAAGAAATCTTTTCCCCCGAAAAATCTGAATCAGATAGATACCCAATTCAAGACTATTTCTTTATATTTTCTTATCACATTTTTTTTTTTTGAAGATTTTTCTGCAAAAAATTGAGATGTCATCTGGTTCCTGAGGAATCTTGGGCCTCTGTAACATGTAAACTTTGTTTCTGTATTTTTGTCACTCGATCTATCAATGATCATAATGTACATATTCAAGAAATTACACGTTTTGATTTTGACAGTTATTGTATAACTCCACTTTATTATTTTGGGTTTTATAATGAATGATACTTGTTCAACGATCATCAAGATATCCTTGTACATGTGGGATGTTAAACTCTTTTTTTATGGTCAATTAATATATAAATTTGATTGTTCATGTAATCTCTGTTCTGGGTTGTTTCTATTTTGCTCTTTGATGGGTTAATTTCGTACTAATTTTGTGATTTATTGTCCTGATGATGTATAGGATCAGAATTTTGCCTTTTTTTAGTGCTAAAATTCCTTTCATTTATGGAATTCTTTATGCTACAGTATTCTTTGTTATGGCATATGAGATTGCTTATTTATGTTTTTCAAGTTTTGGGTTCTAGGGATTGCTTGAATTGTGGTTTGATCAGATTGCGAATCTTTTTTTTTTTTTTTTTTCACATCTTTGTCCTTTCATTACATCCGTTGATCCCCGACTGCTATTTTTGTTGATTTGTTGCTTTCTTCCATTGACACCTCGAGCATTTTTCGTGTTGGAGACTACTTAATTTTGATGCTTCCAATTGGATGTGCTATAAATTAGCTAAGCTTGATATGGTTCTGTTAGATGGAAAAGTTCTTTTTATTTACATAATTTTTCTTTATATGCTGTCTTCTGATCCTCACTGCTATGTTAGTTTACTCTATGAAGTGTTGTGTCATTTTTTGACATTGCGAACTATTGCTTAATTTTTTTCAGTTTGATGTTTTGATATTTATAGTGTGTTTGCTTGCAGGTGTAATGTCTGAAAGTTTTTTAATCTAGTTAAAGGTACATACTCGTGATCATGATGTATAAGTTGAAAATTGACATTTGATTGGAATAAAATGATATAGTGAATATGGAATGAAATGGAGTAACCTAGACGCGCTTTTATGATTTTCAGAATTTATATCTTCGCTTGTGCCTAGGGAGGGCACTGCAGAGTTGAGCAGTGCCCATGGATGCCACTATTAGTGGATCGTCTAGCGTTCAATACCATAACATTCCCGAGCAAACAATTACTGCTCTTGTCACCTCTCCCATAGCAACATTTCAGAGGCAGCAACGGCATTGCTTTGGAAATGCTAGCCCGGGGGAATTCCCGTTATCTGCTAATCCTTCTATTGTTCTTCATGTCCTTACTGCATGTAATTTGGATCCGCAGGATCTTGCAAAACTCGAGGCAAGTGTATTTAATCTTAGAATTATGCTATTGAACCTCGTATACAAATTAGAATTGATGATGCGGCTGATTTGAATCTTAATTTTGTGGTGCAGATAACATGCTTGTTCTTTAGACAGCCTGCACACTTTGCCCCCGAATACGAGCTCTCATTAGCAGAACTTGCGGCTCTTGATATGTGCCAGATGAGAGCCATATTTAAGCCAATGACTGATGAACAAAGGCAAGAATTGAAGCAAATGTGCGGGGGCTCGTGGAAACTTGTCTTAAGATTCCTGATGGCTGGAGAAGCATGTACCCGGAGGGAAAAGTCGCACGCAATAGCCGGTCCAGGTCACAGTATTGCTGTGACTGCTAAAGGAGCTGTGTACTCTTTTGGCTCTAACAACACTGGACAACTTGGACATGGAACCACGGATGAGGAGTCGCGGCCTCGCTTAATTAGGTTGCAATTTTACATTATTGTAGTAAACTTGATGCTGTGAAAGCAAGAAATGAGACAGAATTTAATAGAACTTCTTGTATTGCAGATCTCTGCAAGGCATTCATATCATTCAAGCATCAGCAGGGGCTGGCCGAACAATGCTGATAAGTGATATGGGAAAGGTCTATGCCTTTGGGAAAAATTCCTTTGGGGATGCCGAATCTGGGCCTCTAGGAAATAAATTAGTAACCACACCTCAGCTAGTTGAATCTTTAAAAGATATTTTCGTTGTGCAAGCTGCTATTGGAAATTTCTTCACGGCTGTATTATCGAGAGAAGGCAGGGTTTACACATTTTCTTGGGGAAATGAAAACAAACTTGGCCATCAAACTGAAGTGAATGATCTCGAACCACGTCCACTGTTGGGGCTGCTTGAAAATATACCAGTAGTTCAAATTGCTGCTGGATATTGCTACCTCCTTGCTTTGGCTTGTCAACCTAGTGGCATGTGAGCTCCCTCTTTGTTTTTGTTTGTTTGTATAGATATAATCATCAGTAATCTAATTCTAAAAGTTGTGTTAATAGCTTTAAATTCCCGTGTTATGCATAATTGTTATTGCTTCAAAATGCACACGTTTTTATGACTTCTAATCGCTCTGGAACATGCACCATATTCCCAAAATGGGTATGGGTTAATAGTCAAATAATTCATTACCATATTTTATCCCTATATGTTTTCTAGCATTTTTATGTCCGGGATTTCCATTTGGTACAAGTAGAATCGCACTGACTTTGCTTCACTGACTCTTTTTTTGGTTACCATGTACATGTGCACGTGCATTATCGTGATCTTTTTTGATTATTACTTAAAAGTTCTCTCGATTTGATATATCAGGTCAGTATACTCCGTTGGTTGTGGATTGGGTGGAAAACTTGGGCACGGTACAAGAACCGATGAGAAGCTACCAAGATTAATTGAGCAGTTCCAGACTCTGAATCTTCAACCTGTTGTGGTTGCAGCAGGTGCTTGGCATGCTGCAGTCGTGGGAAAGGATGGACGGGTTTGCACGTGGGGCTGGGGGCGTTATGGATGCTTGGGCCATGGGAATGAAGAATCAGAATCCATTCCGAAGGTGGTTGAAGCACTAAGCAATGTCAAAGCTGTCCATGTTGCTACAGGGGATTACACGACTTTTGTGGTTTCAGAAAATGGCGATGTGTATTCATTTGGGTGTGGGGAATCTTCCAGTCTTGGACATAACACTGTGGCTGAAGATGAGCAGGTCTGTCTTGAACTGTGTTTTTACTTTTTATTTGTTTCCTGAGCAAATTTGCTGCCAGGATCTTTGCATTTATATTTCAGGTTTCCAACTATTAATACCATCTTAGGAATTCGAACCTCAATAAGTCGATATTAGTTTGTCCCCTTTACTCTTTCGCCATAAATTTTGTTCTTCTTTAACTTTCGGCTTTTTCGAGCTCCTCAAGATTGTGGATTATCGGCTCTAGATAATTCTTGTCTTGACTTCATCTGTTGGTTTATATTGCTACTGGTTAAAGTATTATGTGGAAAAGATAAGAAACTGAGAATATACGCCAGCAAATGGAGGTGGAGCTGATTGAAAGTATAAATTAAGAAAGCACGAAATGAGTGATTGTGTTATGTTTTTGCGACGATCTAAAATGTTCCCAAGTCATAAGAGTAATATGATTCCGGTAGAGAAATGTACAAGAGTGGGGGGTAGAGCAAAGTATAGTTGTTAGGGATCTAGTTGCTTTACTTCTTGCAATAGTAATAACGAACATAGCTGAATGGCGCATAAGGATTCATGTACCCAATCTCATATTTACTGGAAATAAAGCTTAATTTATTCTTGTTTTGAAAATCCTTAATAAATTCATCTACACTAACAGATTCCCATGCCATGTTATTTTTTCATGCTGTTTAACGCTGTGAGCCCTTAATGATGTGTAAATTTCAGGAAAATAGGCAAGTAAATGTCTTAAGCCCCGAGCTCGTAACTTCACTAAAGCAAGTGAATGAAAGGGTTGTTCAAATAAGCCTCACGAATTCCGTATACTGGAACGCCCACACTTTTGCGCTCACAGAATCCGGTAAGCTATATGCATTTGGTGCTGGTGACAAAGGACAGCTAGGCGTTGAGCTTGTTGAAAATCAAATCGAACGGCCAAACCCAGAAAGGGTCGAGATCGATCTCGGTTAAAACTCCTGCTCCTTTCTCTGCACAATTTGCTCCTCTTAATTTATGATTTTACGACTTTCATCATACATTTGAATTTGCTGTTGATATTTCTGTAAATAGAAAAACAAATGATTGTGAGGAAGGTAGGATAGGATGCACAATTAACCTATCAGAAAATTTGTTGGTTCTTCGTCTCAATCCTTTATCAAAATTGTTTCATAACTTGCATTGATTAAGATTCGAATTGCTCTAGTATATCTAGTAATGAATCAAATGAAGTGATCAAAAAGAATTTGTGTAACTGACTAAAAAGTTATTAGAATCAAAATGCACCCAAAAAAAATGGTGCAAACCCCTCCTCCAACCCTGCACCATTTTGCAGCAAAGGAAATTTGTACCATTTTGATATAGAACAAAATTCTCTCCTCCCCGTGTTCCTTTTTTGTTACACAACAAATCATCATCATCATCATCAAATTTTAATAATGTAATCAATAATAATAATTAAGGAATGAATTAAAATAAAGTTACTCTAAAATTTTTAAAAGGTAACAAACATGATTATTTAAAATTCAATATTTTCGTTAGCCAAACGTCATTATCGGGATTCGGGTGTGTTTGAGCCATATTATTTTAAAAGAATGTATTTTGGAATAGTAGATTGATGGAGAATGTGTGGTTGAAAAAGAAGAAAAAATTATTGATGTGATGAAACATATTATTGGATCATGCTACAAGTACATAATCACTTATATAATACATTACATAATGGACATGTGACGCGCATCCATCAGCAATCTACAATTTTTGACTTTTCCACACTTCACATTCACGGTCAGATTTCTTCCACATGTTTTTTTAGTGTTTTGGGTTGGAGATAATTTCAGTTTGGTGCAAAACTGGCCATAAATTTTGGTGCGATGATTGGAAATATCAAGAAACTTCATCAGTTGTAATTATGTCTGTACGAGCATTTATTTGCAAAAGTATGTTATCTGCAATATCAATTTGAGTTGATAGTCTTATCTCGATGGAAGAATTTAAAAGACGCTTTTGACATGTTAGGCCTTGTACCTAATCGAGTGGTAATAAATGCACGTCTACAAGCTCTTATTGAAGCATGAGGACATTGAAAAGGTTGCCACGTAAACTAAAATAGATATTGTCCACAAACGTTATTCTTCGATACATTTTTAGGATTATGTCTCGTGACGAGGAAAATAGATATTGTCGAGAAAGCCATCTAAATGTAAAGAACTTTCTAAGTAGAGTGAGTCATCATGAGTTAATATTTATCTATAATTCTCTCCACACAACAAGAACAGAGAGCATTCATGTTCAAGACATAAAAGAAATTAACCCTAAGTCAGTCACCTCATGCAATTGGTTTGACCTTACTGATATTTTTTAACGAGTCCTTTACATCAAACCGGCACTCTAACCAAGTTGATTGTCAGAGATACTTACGAGGGAAAGCCTAAGCAGGCTAATGTTACTTTAACAGAAAGTGGAAAGCAGATGAAGTGATATAATGTTAGTTGACAAGATGTGATTCAATGAAATAGTTGATTGTGTTCAAAACAGTCAAATGATGAAGTGCCATAAGGCATTAGTCAACCATTGTGTCAAAAATCATGTCATTGTAGCATGACTCAAGGCTAAAATATAGATTTTGATTAAAATTTATAAAACGTGTGACTGATATGTTGTTAAAAGTCATGAATATCATAAAATGTATGGTTAAAATAAATTTTAAAAAATTGGAAACAAATGGGTGCTAAGCCTATGTTTGGCTATTATTTATAAATGATCGAGTCACTTTTAATCAATATATTTTATGAAATTCACGGGTAACAATCACTTATCCATAATTCATCTATATCTATTTATAATTAAGCATTTTATAAACACTCAAACATGATTTAAAATAGAACTTATAACAATTTATAACCTAGGTTGTCCACGAGGTTTTAACTATTTCTCTCAAATTGACAAGTCGATTCGCATACGGCTCGACAAGCTCATGAGCTCGCTTGACTCGCATGGCCAAATCACTGCTTGGCTCCCTAGTGGGATGAGCCGTCGAGCGGTCCGTTTGCCCCACTTAACATCCCTATATGCAAGATGAATTACATTTTTCTTTATTCTTTATCATTCTTGTTATTTTTTGTTTATTTTATAATAGTGTTAGAGTTGTCCTTTTAACTATAAATTATCAAAACTCACTAAATATTCTCCGAAAATTAAGCAAAATTAATGCCATCTCACATTTACATCTTAATTGAAACCAAATTAAAGTTAATTAATTATAATCAAATTGACTATTTCTTTTTTAAAATTGAATCCATTTAATTACAGTCTTAAAATTCAAAAACCCATTTAATTCAAAACAATTTTAGCAGAGAAACATGAGTACATCACAATATATATATATATAATTGTGGTGTGATCATAATGTGGTGTAATAATTAAATTTTGTGGAGGTAATATAATTACCCAAAAATCAATTCATTAGAAACAAGATTATCTTGGAAAGAAATTGTCTAAGATGGATTCACTGATTCTACCACCAAGAGGAAAGCATATTATATATGATTAAGACGAAAGGAATACACAAAAAAAAAAAAAAAAAGAATAAAGTGAGTAAGAAGAACCGAAAGCACATAAAGAACAAACTATGGAACACTATTCCTCGAATGGTCCACGGAAGGTATGCAATCAATGGACTTTTAAAGATTCAGATGAGTGGTACAAGTTTATTACAAGATAAAATCCAATGACCGCATGGTCGGTTCAACTGGCAAAACCAGGAACTAGCTCCAAATCTGGGCCGATTACATAGAAAAACCCCTTAAATCAAAAACCCGTCATAAAAACCGGCCACCCGGCCGGTTTAATGTTCACGAAAATATTTATTCGTTTTAAAATATCGCAAGTGTACGGTTCGTAACACGTAATAAAATGTAATTGAGAATTCTCGATATCGTTCCCACATGAATTGATTTAGTTCAATTTCTTTTTACTTTGACCTTAATCAAATCAAGAGAATATCATGTTTATGTTGTAATGAAAATTAAGATTAAATTAATTACCAAAATGATTGCAAGCAAACTAAGTGAATTAAAATGCAATATAATAATGCTATAAAACGAGTTGTTAAGTTCAATGAATAAAAGGCACACTATGATCACGAATCCCCATACAATTACCTCTTTTAATCCCAATTTCACAAATTGACAACAAGGTTGAAGTTTGAAAAATCAATGTTCCTATTTTATCCAACAATCTCTTTCGAGTAATGTTGAACCTACCCTCATATATGACCCGCCTATATCCCTATGACGAATGCTAATATACAAGAATATATGAGTTTTTGTGAACACTTAAAGATTCGCGTAAGGCATAATGGTATATCCCTATCCTCATCGGACCCTACGATGATTTATACATTGTCGAGCCTATTTCCCTTCTCTTGAATGCATAAAATATACCACCAAATTCACACAATCATTTGCGCATATAATTGTGGAGAAAAATAATTGCATACAAATCATTCAAATCCAAACAACGTGTTTAATGTCAAAAATTGTAAAATTAGGAATTAAAAGATTACATCAAATGGTTCATCATTCTCCTAATACATAAATATCTAGCCTAACATAGAGATAGTAATAAAATACAAAAATAATTGAAGAAAAGACATCACCCGATTAATATTACACTTGAAAATCCATGAGTCTTGTGTTTCGCCTTATAATCCTTGCTTCAAGATCTCCTTCAATATGTATTCTAAGGTTTTCTCTGTGATATGATGTCTCACTCTTGTTCTTGACAGCTTTTAAGCTTTTATATTCGACTCCAAATTCATTACCTAAATATTCGAGCAGAATAAGGAAACAGCAGCCTGTATGATTCCCATTTTCCCCAAAAATGTAGAAATAATTGGACAGTTGCTACAGTATCCTGGCTGACAACTAATGTGCACATCTGAGCCATGCAAGTAGCTCGAATGACCATAATGACCTCGCTATTGCTGGAAGAGAGTCACTTTCCCAATTTTCTTGATTGGAAGAACTCGACAAACACTCATCTTCAGCATCCTTCACGCCCACCTCCATTCCTGCCCACTTCCGGCGAAATACTCCGACAACAGTCTTGCCCACCTCAAATCGGAGAATGCATCTCACTGTAGACGTCACTGCTCCTCCACTAGAGTCGTCTGGTTCCATGAAAGCTGTCTCACTGAACCATAACATTACCGCAGATCTCACGGAATTCCAATTCATGCTTCGGAGTCCACCTTGTCTGCCAAGTAAGAGACAACAGTCCTTCCATCTCCGGGTACTGATCTGGGCATCCGTTCCAGTGAATTTTCATGTTGTTTGATTTTTTTCTTTTTCTTGATTTTGGTTGCTATTCATGAATTTGTGTAGCTAATAGTTATTTTATATATTATGATAATCAAAAGTTGATTATTGAGTTATTATCATTTCGTATTCAGTAAAACCCCTTTTCTGGGTCTCCTATAATTCTTGCACGTCCCTTTCCGTCTCTCACCACGTACTGGAAAATTATATTGTACTGGATCTTCACAAGAATATGACTGCATATTTGTATAGTTGTATATATCTTATCTCATTCATGCGTTTCACTTCAAATTTTCGTAAAAGAATATTTGTACAAGTCTTCTCATTGGCACTGCTAAGAATTTAGCTAACTTATGTTAGGTGTGTGCACGAGTCTTCTCATGATTCATTCATAACAAAATTTAGCGAGCACTATCAGTGCGTATCATCTTACATTTACACATCAATTTTTTTCGGACTTGGTTATATCGGTATGTCGGACGACTCATTGTTACAAGTTTATGCAGCAAACTTTCACCTCACCCACTTAAATAAGGTGTATAACTAGAATTTAGAAACTTCGGTACCTTTAATATTAAGTAACATGGAATGAGGTTCTTTTGGCTCTTTTCAACTAGCAACTCAATTCGTTTGGCTCTGTCAATGATGGCTTCAGCTTACTGGTTTTTATATTGCCCAGACTTTCATAGCTTGTAAATGATGGTATTTTATTTTTGTTAACTTCGATCTTCAATTTTTCCAAAAAGCCACGTCGATCTTTGTAATTTCAAAAAATTTTACTAGCCTCTTCTTCAACAATTTTGATGGTTAATTCTGAGTAGTTACGATTGCGATGGAATTTTTTTTCCGAGAGGACAAGTAGCTTGTTGTATTGGTTTTCCAAACTTTTCGCACTTTGATATATGCCATAATTTTTGGTTCTTCGTTAGGTAAAAAACATTAAAAATGAGAAAACCTAGAACTATATTCACCTCCTTTTGAATGTTAGCGTTCCAATTCTTTGGCACCATTCGTGTGTCATTTGTGTACACCCAATTCATAATGTAGCTTTCAAATAAACAATTTTTTCTTCCTATGTTGTTGTAATCAATTTGATATGTTGTTGTGAAAATAAACTGTACATCTGTGACATTTAGCTATTTCATTCTAACAATGTTGCTTCACGTATGTGCGTCCATATTGTTATATGGCAGAACGTATTCCACACGACATCATGGCTGGAAACCCAAACGAGGTAAGACAGTTCATAATGCTAGATAGTTTTCATTCCGTGACCAACCTCCAACTTTAGTACTTTAATTCCCGTAGATAACTGGCATGGGTAGTCCTGGGTCCTCTAGTTCTCACAGCTGCCGCTCGAAAAAGTATGCCAAATGGAAACCTACCGAAAGTAGAATATTTATTGCTACATGTGAGACCGTTGTTGCTGAAGATCATCGACACGGTAAGTGTTTCACAAAGTTTGGCTGGGAACGCGTTGTAACGTTGAAAACTACTCACCGAGCTTCTATCATGCACTGGTGTGGAATACAACCGATCCACATGCCTTATCGTTACATCAGACGAATGGTGGACACGAAAAATCAAGGCATGTTACGTAAATACTTGTTCACATGACCACATTCATTCATGCCTATTGGTTATTCACTTTGAACATGTGAGATCATTTGCAATTGCTGACTTTAATTTGTTGACACCGTCATTGTAGGAGAACAAAGAGTACAATGAGTTTAAGGATAAAGATGTCGCAAGATCTACATCTGATACCATCAGCTTTTTGGAGACTGTTACGAAAGTGACAAGTATGCAATGACGTCGACGAAACTGTACCGCATGGGCCTAGCATGGCGGAGGACATTGCATACGACGATAGCAGGGATGCAATCCCTCTTGATGGGGAGGGATTTGCTTCGAGCGATGAGGACACGATGCCACGTGCAACTCAGGCAGCAACACTTGTACTGGCCATATCGGTGGCAAAAGAAAGTCGTCCAGCAGTGCGAGAAAGTGAAAGAATGAGAAATTTTCAGCTTATGAGTTGTCCTTCTCTGTTGAGCTTGCCACCAGTGCAGCTGAGACTATTGCTGCGAAGCTTAATACCCTCGCGGCGTAGACGGAGAATGCTGGTGCGGCTTGCATCGAGGAGTTGCTTGACTCAGGACGACTGCAGTGCGGAACACCATTGTTTTGGTTTGCATGCACGCTTCTAGCATAGAAGCGGTACTAGAATATGCTCGTGGTGATGAGGGACATGATAATAGCACATTTATTACATTTTTCATCCATTAATATTTGCGTTTCTATGATTATTTGACGCCTAAATGCACTAAGTACTTCTATATCTTGGTTTAGATTGCAAATGGGTGAAAATGGTGGAAAATGGAAGAAATAAGTGAAAAATGATCAAAATGGAAGAAAGTAAAGTTCAGGGACTGAAGAGCAAATACTCTAAACTTGTTTTCAACCTTGTGATAAAGATTTGAGAGCGTTAGAAGTCAATTGAATGGAGAAAGGAGTCAAAGTGATGAAATATAGCCAAAACATGATCACAAATCAGCTTTTAAGCTGAAAAGTTTCACATCGATTTTCAGCTTCATATTGAGACCAATTTTTGACATGGAAAACGATCAAATTTGAAGATGGTTTCTGAAACAAAGTTGTATCCTTTAAGTTAGGTTTTCAACACAACTTGAATCGGCTCAATCGAACATTGGAATAGAACGTTATGTCCTAAACACGCTGCAAGGCGCACGCCCTCGCCTGCAGCAGAGGTGCGCGTCTCACATCAAGAATGCCTCGACTGAGGCTTCCCAACTCCTTAAGGCGCACGCCCTAGATTACACCAGGTGCACACCTCAAGACAAAATGCAAAATTTTATATGTTTCCTTATTTGATTGAAACACGTATGTAAACCTAATTTTCCACTATATTTAAGCCCTAAAACGTTCCAGAACGCGGCCAATTCATATCCTATCAGTTTTCTCTCAAGTTTGGCTCAAGAACTCCATGGAAGGCTAAAAATCTTGGTGAAGTAAGGGAGAAACTCATTCGGATTCGGTGATTTCACGTCGTTTATTCATGTTTTTTGGTATTTATTTTGCTAAACACTTCTGGATCTAGATTTCCATCTTTATGAGTTAATTGTGAAATTGATTTAACATGTATTAAGTTTTTCATAGAATCAATCTTGTTTTTTCTAACGAACAATTGAACTATGTGTTCAATTTCTATTTCATTAAATATATTGGTGTAGTTGTCTAATTTCTTATGTTATATGTATATGAATGATCTATAATCTAATTTCAATAGATGATTGTCATGATTATTAAGGGAATTTAAAATTTAGGAGTAAAATCGTGAATTCTATTGGTCTTGATTGCTAAATTTTCCGATTAGAGTACTGAGATGAAGGTATCTAATTGTGTCATCAATTTGAATAAACGATGTTGAATGATCTGATCCAAATGAGGGAATTCTAATACTTCACTACCTTAAATCATTGGATTTTATCTCATATTTTTTTTATATTAATTTAATTGATCAACAATTAAACTCTCCCGAAAATTTAAGAGGATAATTTACCCCATTTTGGAACATTTGACAACTTTTCTATCTCCCGGATACAACACCTCAAAACTACACTACAACACCACGTAATACTTTGGGCGTAATCAAATTTTGGCGCCACTGTCGATGAGACGGTACAAGAAATTAAGGGATTCAATTTTGAAAGGGTGACTTCGTTCCTTTCCTAACTCATTTATTCCAATTTATTACTTTCTTTGTTATTCTTTATTTTCACTTTATTTTCTTTTTATTTTTGTTTCATGAACAGGTATCGATGAGAGCGATGAAGATTTACTAACAGACCTGATATAGAGTTCGAATCTTTTTTTAACCTTACTTTTGATTCCAAGGCTCCGGAATGCTCGGGAGCTCGGGAGGTTACGGAATGCTCGGGAGCGATTTAACTACAAACACTCTTCGTGTAGGAACGTAATTGAACGTACTTTTGGCGTTTGGAAGTAAAGATGGAAAATTCTCGACCGTATGCCTAGCTATTCGTTTAACACACAAGTTATATTGTCGTCGCAACGATGGGTATTCACAACTTTTTACGTCGTTCGGGAGTTGTAGACGAGGCATTTGCGAGAGCAGAGACGAACAACTGTGAAGTCGAAGTTGATCTACCTGAAGCGGAAGATGAAATGCACGTCGAAATGTATGCACACTAAATGCAACGCGGTGATTGGGATATATTTCGTGACTACTTGGCACAACATTGACATTACAATCGTTTGTAACGTCGCAAATTAATATGCATGTAGGGTGAAGTTGTAGTCGGGAAATGTTTTGCCTGGATTAATTTGAGACAGTACACTTTTGAAAAAAAAATTATTGTTGTTCGTAATGTCACCGGTTTGTTCCGTCATAGCCAAACACAACATTTAATGTAATTATTGGTTGAAAAAAAAAAATTTGTTTGTGATGGCACTAGTTCTTTCCGTCTACGCCGAATACCACACTTAGTGTAAGTGAATTCAAGAAATGGGACAAAAATAATTGTTTGATCCATTCAATGCATTTTGTACGAAAATGCCAGCATTCTTCCAAACCATTTCTTGCACTTTCACGTGCAATTGTAACCTTACCAAATTCAAAATAATAAAGGGCATTTTGGTAATTGTACCCATATATTTATTTGCTTTAGTTGTACACTTTTTAGCACCAGGACCCACTTCACGTGAAAGAAAAAATGAATTCTTGGCGACTTGGCCTCATAATGTATGTCAAACGGATGTCAGATTTCTCGCACTGAAAACCTACCATGTGGCCGCATGGTAGAATTTACCATGAGGTCGCACACATGCTATTTTCTTCATTCTCATCCCTCTAGCATCCCACTTACCATCAAATTATGATCTAGCTCATTTACATTCTTGAGTCGTTCTTCGGGTTATCTTTTGTCTATTTGCACTTTGGTTCTTGAACTTTCGTTTTCCTCCATTTTGGTCATTTTTCGTATCTTTTCTCTTGAGTTCCACCACATCCAACAATATAATGCTACAAAACAAAATTAAACATAATTAAGTCATATTCAAACACTTGTGTCAACAATTAATCATGTTACGTGACAAAATAAGTGTTGAAAAACGCACTTATCATTTAACTAGTCCCGGATTTGGACGGTTTTCTATAGGATAAATTTTATAGAAAAACTATTTATTCGACTCAGTTAATGGCCAAATTGACCAACTCAACCATTTTATAGACTTTCTCAGCTCTCCTGCTTGTTGAAACCGCAACGCTCTATGTAGCTTACTTTGCTATAATTTACTGATCTTAATAAAATTAATATATCTTCCAAATAAGTATTGAAGTACAAAATATCTATAAAAAAGTAATATGTTATACTCTCTTAAATATATTTTTGTAGTTATTTATTAAATAACTATTAATAAAATCAGGTTGTTATGATAAAATAAAATCAAATTGGGTGGTCATAGTGAAACGCTATATAAAATTGGGTGGCTATGATAAAATCAAATCAAATTGGGTAGCTATGATGACAATAAGTAAACAATTATGAGGTCATGGTGAAACAAAATCAAATTAGATGATCAATGTGACACTTGTATAAAGTTGGGTGGTCATTGTTTTAAAAAATAACGTTTTAAATAATGATTTTTTAAAAAATGTATGATTTAAGTCCTTTTTTGATGACCATTATTTTGAGAAAATAGAGTTTTAAATAGTGAATTTTTGGATGATATGTAACTAAAAAGTAGGGAAAAAATTTTAGTTTACGTGCAAAATATTTTATTATATAATGTGTGGTTGAAAATAAAATTTTGTTTGGTCTCCGTTATTTCCAAAATACATTTTTCTTTCTCTTACTTTCAGTTACACATTTTTCAATAAAAACGGGGCTCAAACAAGTTCTGGGTACGAAAATTAAATAGTTGTTTATAGGGAGACAAATAGGGGTGTAGTGTCACCATAACCATCTAAATTAATTTTGATTCACCATGACCATCCAACTCCATATAACTCCTCGGTCAATTCACTCGATTATAACCATTTTCTGTCGCTGTGATACCGGGTAGCTTGATTGAAACATTATATGAAGTTTGGTGGTTATGGTAAATCAAAATCAATTTGGATGATTATTGTCACAATAAACAGTTTATAGTGGCTATTATGAATCAAAGTCTATTTTGAAAGACAATATGATGTATATTTATGATTGGTATGTGAGATGTGAAGCAAGTTCTAAAAGCAATCAAGTATTTAGTGATATGAATTCTTCAAGTATGGTTTCTCTATTAAAGAAAGTCCTACTTCAACAGTCTCTCTTAATCGTGTTTCTAGGTTTAAAAGAAAAAAGGCAGCAAACGATTTGGTTGAACTTAAAAATGATGTTGATAGATACTTGTTGGGCGCTTGTAAAGATATAGAGGATAGTGATTTTGATGTTCTTAACCGGTAACGGGTTAATGGAAGTAAATACGGTACTTTGTCCAAACTCGCAAGAGGCATTATGACAATTCAAGTGTTTACAGACAGTGACTTCAGAAAGTGCTTTTAGTATTGGATGAATAATTTTTGATCCATTTCGTAGTTCTTTAAGCCCTAGGATGGTCGAGGTTTTGGTATGTACCCATAACTGGCTTAAAGAGTTTTCAATAATGGAGAGATTTTATATGGAAGATGTTGAAGTATATAAAAAATTGGACAAAGGTAATATAATTATAGTTATTCCATGAATTATGTTAAATAAATGTGTGTTTTTTAATTTATTGTTAATTTAATCATTTTATTTTTGTTTGTAGAGCTTTTGGAATCAAAGAAATCAAATGAAGGTTAAATCCAAGTGATTCATGCATTTATGATTTTTTTCAGGTAGATGTACAATGTATTCAATGTGCACAACTGACTTTGTCATTATATTATTAATATTTTTCTCCAAACGTTTATATTATTTTGTAGGAATATTACATAAAACTATGTGAGAATCGAATATTATAATACTCTACTTTATTATTTAATTTTTTAGAGGTTTGAATTTTGGATGAGTAGTATTTTTCTTTTTATTTATTTATTAAGTTCGGATTACCGTATATTTTCAAATGTTGGTTACCTGTAATATTTTAGTATTTACTTTTCATGCTTAATGATAATTTTTAGTGCGTTTGGTTTTATTAGTATGATATTAACGTGCCGGAAAATAATTATTTGCGATGTAAGCTTTAATTTTTGTTTGTGAAAAATTCAAATTATAGACCTATTCTCAGTTATAAAAAAAAATTGTGATTTATTCAATTTTAGTCGATTGTATTGTATGAATGACAAATATTATTTCATTGAAATTTTTTATTGAAATGGCAAAACTATTATTTATATTTTAGCCAATTAATGGATTGGGAAGTTTCAAATAAATTTAGCGCTAAAAAAAAAAAAAAAAAAAGCTGGACTCGACCCTGTTCGGGTTGGGTTGGTTTAGGGGTAGGAACCTGGTCGGGTCGGCTTGTGAAAGAGCCGAGTATGTCGGGCCGGGCCGATTCTGGGCCAAACCCGACCCGACGCATTACTCACCCCTAAATTTAACCGGTATTTGCTTTGAAAATGGACATGAAGAAGGGGAGTAATTTTTGCTGGAAAAACTTCTTCCCTAGTAATTACCCTATTGCCGCACTCAATTTTTATGTTGATTTTTGTTCAAGTGCTGTTATGGCCATTATAGGTTATCAATATTGTCACGAACTACAATTTGCTTAAACCAGATATATTAACTCGTGATACAATTCAAGAATCAAGATACAAGTCATAAGTGAAAATTATATAAAATTCATTAACACTGTAATGATAAATTGTACAATTTTATGGAATTCAGCAAGCAAAAATAATAATTATAATAATTTTCTAATGAATTATGGCGATTTTCCACTACACTTTAACCAATCCAAACATCAAAATCCTAAGTGAAGCATATGTTTATTGTTCCCTAAACGAAACATTCATATCAAACCTCACTGAAGCTGAACACTTAAATGGATGAAAATAATTTAATGCAGAAGTGCCAACTTGTCCCACGAAATACAGTAGCATCAGCACCCCTGAGCTTGGAAGAACTGTTGATTCCTACTGAAAGAATACATGAACCTCGTCTTTACAATTCGGGCAGAAAATGTATTGTACACTGCCTCCTCCGACAACCTAACCTGTAAAAATACATCAAGGCATTTGCAGCTGTAGAATTTGCAGACGTCAACTCAGCCACGTGCTTGAAATGGGATTCATCATGTTTCATTTCTAAATATCCTGACAAAAATGCCCTCCCGACTTTTCAATTCAAATGATCTTCGTATCAATACATTCCCTTGAAAACAGGGTTTGTACGGCATATGCTCGCTCCATATTCCTCGTACTCTGCCTTGGTATGGCAAGCCTGTGTACAGCACAAAATATTGGTCCAGCACCCAAATTTACCGATTCAAAACACTGTCAAGTGTTAGATTAAGGGTGCGTTTGAACCACATTATTTTGATAGAATGTATTTTGTAATAGTGGATTGATGGAGAATGTGTGGTTGAAAAAGAAGGAAAATTTATTGATGTGATGGAAAATATTATTTTATTGAAGAATGTGTGGTTGAAAATAAGTAGACGAATGAGAATGAAAATTTTAATGTATACCAAACAGGGGCCAAGTAACAAGGACAAAAACATGTCATTAATGATACATTAAGCTCTTTTGTATATACAACTATAGCTGAGATGTATGGACTGAGCTTTGTTACACTTGAACTCCATATGGGCGTAGATTCTACAATCAGCTGTACAATGTGACGCACATAATCAAAATAAGGCCCCGTTTGGTACGGATTCTCCAAATTCTACAGTAAATCAATTCTCATTTTCAACCACACATTCTTCAATAAAATAATATTTTCCATCACATCAATAACTTTTTCTTCTTTTTCAACCACACATTTCCCATCATATTACTAGTCAAAATCAATTCTTCCCCCAAAAAATCCCTCCCAAACAAGCTCTAAATATATAAATAAAAATATGTTCTATCTTGAGAAAGTAAGTGCAATTTACCACTCACTGTAACAGTGGAAAAAAAATCCATTCTAGCTGTCGCATCTAAAGATGCCACTAGATTTAACTGGTAAAGGGGATGTATACAGTGGATGGAAGGAACACTCTTTTCTTATTTAAGTAGCATAACATAGAATTTAAACAAGATCAATTACCCAAAACCACTCCAGTTACAAAGTCAGAAATCTTGATAGTTCAACTTTTAATAAAGTACCTATGTTATATTATTCTGCCACAAGGGAATATAGCCCCTGTTTGAGATCCATTTTGGGGAGAAATGTATTTTGGAATAGTGATTTTTGGAGAATGTGTGGTTAAAAAATAAGAAAAAGTTTTCGGTTTACATGTAAAATTATTTTATGGGAGAATGTGTGATTGAAAATAAGTTTTGAAAAATGAGTTTTTGGAAGAATGGAGGCCAACATATGCTTTATCAAAAATGGGGGATAAATTTAAAGGAATCACTCCAATGATAGTTTAGCTTTTTATTTTTGTTATTTGGAGAGGTCAATGGGACAACTGCCCCAAAATCAACAGCGACCATCAACCCTTGAAACAGAAAAACTCGAGGAGATATTATCAGATACAGAATTGCAACAGACAAAAAGAGAGTTTGTTTGTTTTGTCTTCCTTATAAGTATAGGACACATACAATTTGCACGATCGGTATAATTTAACCTGTTTCAAAAACTAAGCATTACCAATATCGAAATGTATTTAAGGTGCAAACAGCCCAGAATTGATACAAAGAAATTTTGCAAACAGACTTGTAGCATGTCCATAAGCTTTCATCACTAAAGACAGCCACAAAATATTTTCAAGTCAACTAATGCACCAATGATGGTTTAGGGTTCAAGGGTCAGCTAATCTAGAATATTTAGCATTGTAATCATCCCAAAAAGAAAAAGAAGAAGACCGAAGAGAAGTTAAAATTTGAATACCTTGAAAAACTCAGGAGTAGATGCAAGTACTGAGCCTCCAAACCAAACTGCATATCTCTGGATAGGATGGCTGACAACATTCACTTCCACTGGTTGTGCCTGGGAATAAAAAAAATAAAAAATTGTTCAGACAGCAATTATTGATGTACTGACGATAAAGACCCAACTAGCACAAAAGTAGGATCATAATATCAGTTATGTTCTCACTTTCACTTCTCCACGAATCCGAGCATCTGATAATTCAAACCGAGTATCAACAATCTTTTTTAGATCCCGTTGCAGTCTTCGGTTGAAGTCCTTGAACATCGTTGATCCTCCAGATAATACAATATTCTGAATATATATGTAGATGCATGTTACTCGTTATTTTTCAAAAGAAAAGAGAAATATTCAGAATAAAATGAAGCACCAGAGGAAACAAATTGTGCATGTAATTCATAAAATGATTCATGTCACCTTATACAAGGCCCTTCTTGTATCTATAGGAGCAGACTGAATACATTTGTCTATCACCTCCGGTAAAGGGGTTATAAAATCATTGCTATAAATCTCAGGGTTAAAGAAGACCTGCACATCAAGTCAATTTCATTATCAGAAATATTTTGTACTAGCAGCAAGAACAAAGGGCAGCTCAACTCTGTCACAATCCTTCAGTTATTGAAACCAGTGAAGCCAATGCAAAATCTCGGCTGCAAGAAAATACTTATAATAATAATAATATGTCTATGTGACCAATGATTTTACATATTATGACTACAGCTATCCTCCCTTAACCATTCACAGGGATTCATCAATAGAGTGACAGTTTACAAGTGTACCGACAAGCCATTTCATTACGCAACTTTGTAGACACAAGATGTGGTAATAAATGAAATACATTGTTCGATAATCAAGAGCTTAGAGTCCAAAAGGAAAGCAAACCTCAGGGCCAAGAAATCGTTCATAGCCAATATCACAAGAATATGGGGCCCCTGTCTTTGGCTTAGTACCTCTCCATTGCTTAACGAATTTTGCTGGCTCTTTGTCATGTTTATTGAACTCCTGAGAGAATAGAAGAAGAAAGATTACTTATCCAATGGAGATGTAAAATCAAAAGAAGAAAATTGAAAACTTCTAATGGTGGAAGCAGACACCCAATGCATCTGAACCAAAGGAAACACAATTTTCTGCTTTTTTAGATTCTTCATTCTCAAAAACTGTAGAGCGTGAATGGGGGATAGGTGGGGCAGGGGGGCATCTGGCCCCAGTTCTGAAGTCAAAAGTCAGTAGAACTACTACCTTTACAATATCAGAGCAAGTATAGCAATACATTTCCTTCACTTTCCGGGCTACTTCCAAGGACTCCTCAGGTGGAATATGTTCTCCTCTTTCCTATGTGGAACAATAAGAAAACAGTAAGTCAGTAAGAATGGAAAAAATAGGAATTATAGATCATTATAGTTTACCCCATAATCCCACAAAAAAATTAAAAATAAATAAATAAATCCTTTGTCCAAACATTTGAACAAATATCATATCATATCAAATCTGAAAAAAATCTTGTTGATGTTTCCCCAGAAACCAGTTGTTGAAGTGTTTTAAAGCAAAGAGAGAATGAACTTCGGAAGCCTATAGGAAAAGAAGGTGTCATCAGGTTTTTAATTTAGAGTAGTTTACATGAGTCATGGAAAGGTTTAATCAATAATATGAGAAAGAACATACCATTTCAATTGCTTATGTGAAGGATTTTCACGTCACCAAATTAGAGTACTGCCCGTGCAAAAAGTTGTTGATAATGATGTAGAAACCTCGTTACTTTAATTATCAATATTTGCTTTCAAATATTAGACTAAACTTGAAACTGAAGTAGCAAGTGAAGTTCATAGTTCTGAAACATGTGAGGTATTATTGTATAGCTCTGTAAAAAGTACAGATAGGTGGAAAAGAATGTAAGGCTCAAAAATGAAGAACAGTTCCTCTTTTCTTACATTGTAACATAGAGAATTCCTTCAAAAAAAAGCAAGAACTACATGAATAACTGCATCGAATTCTTTCCTGCACCGCCAACCAAGAACCTTCCCCCCTTCCAACAAGGACCTAATTATGTGGAAACTATAAGACATAAATATTATGAGAACATACTCGCATGAGCTGCTGAATGAAGCGAGTAACATCTTTCCCAGCAACTGGAATCGACTTAATGCTGCTCCCAATAACGTAACCATCTGCAACAGGTACAACATGAGTAGCCCCATCTCCAACATCCACAACTACTCCTGTCATCTCACACTAAGAGAAAGTATTGAACTATAAGAAAAGTGAGGATAATAGTTTTGTCACAATAGAGAGTTGTGGATACAGAGCATAAGAACATGTACAAAAGTCCATTCCAAGTTCTGTGATCTCATTTTTTGATCAGTAGAAATTAAACAATTTAATAATATAATAAATAATTAGATTTTGGAAGATCCAGAATGGCTGTCAACAACAAAGTAATTACTTCAACAAAATAGGTGAACTCAATAAATTACGAGAATGGAAAATTAACTCCTTATAATATTCCACGTGTCTAGCAAACAACAAAGGAACATAATGGAGCAAGATCAAAAGAAAAGATTAATTCTTGGAAACTGTGCACATCTTAGATAAGGGACTAGGCAAACATACTTCCCGGTGTTTCTTCTTTTTTATTCTATTTTATTTGGCAGGCGGTTCTGGAGGAGGACAGTGACAAGGCAATAAAGAACTAAACAGCTAATAAATAACCTTCATATACTTGGTGCATTGTAAAAACAATTGGGACCTTTAACTCACTAGGATCAATTTATTTAATATCTCCAAATCCAACAGATATGACATATGTACAGTACATACAGAAGTGCTTGAATGAATAGATTTTCATTCACAAACTGAAATAACAATACTTGGCAAAGTTGATCTCCATAGGCTAGAAAGATGAGATGAAGATCACATAAAATACGAGTGCCTAAGAGTTCTTATTCAGTGAACTATTTAGTATCTCCAAACAAAAGATCCCTTGAGGCACTGATATTAATAGCCTTTGGCTAAAGAAACTAAATGGTGGAGAACCAAAATCGTAGGAGCATAGAAACAAGGACGCAACAGAGGTGAGATTGCTCTTATATTCCTTCATCAGTATCTATTATCTGTAATTACAAGTAAAATATCAAATCTGTTATTAGTAATGCAATCAGCTATAATCACCTATTTTAACCACCACGTCTTTAAAAAAACTATCTCCACCTCTCAATTAATTTTCTGTCTACTCGTGCAACTACCTATATCTATTCTTCTATGAGTTGAAGTTAAAAATTTCCCATCCTTATCTAAATTTTCAAGTTTGACATTTATAGAGTCCTTATTGAGATTATTGGTTTGAATGAATTTAAAAATTTATACATGCACAATCATGCCCCAGTCCATGGTTTCAAGTGACATTTCTAATTCAAACACCATTATACATTAGAACTATATCTATATGCAACTCAATGGGCAATCCATATATCTTATCATTAATACCGATGATGTTCAATTTGCATAAGCTTCTATAAAAGTTAAGACAACTCAAGAGTCCCCACAAGCAATTATACAAGATTCAAATGTAAACTTCCCATCTTTAACATTAGAATTTAATTCTTCAAACAACAAGGTAATCAGATCCCAAAAAATCCATCAGAAAATGTCTAAATGCAGAAACAAAATTGAAAAATATGATTTTCAACACTGAAATAATGCCAAACCTTGGATGTTGTGTACCCTGCAGCCAATGCCAGCACAGGCTGCACTGCAATATAAAGCCCTGGAACATTAAAAGTTTCAAACATAATCTCTCCCGTATATTCCCGACTTTCCGGCGCAGTCAACGGGCTTTCAGTCAACAAAAAGTAATGATCCTCTGGATCACATCGCAAATAATTATATATACACTGCTGCCAGAACCTTTCCATTGCATCCCAATTATCCACTTGACCGTGCTTAATGGGATAGCTCAAATTATAAGTGCTATTAGATTTAGATCTAGTCAAAGCTTCTTCCCCTATATAAAAATCCAGATCTGCCATCACCCCCGCGCTATGCTGCGCTAACCAATTGCTGCCCTTCGTAGAACTGGCTCGCGATTGGTTGACAAATGACTCATTTACAGCAACTACAGTGGGAGGTACGAAAGACGGTTCAACATTTCCTGCGAAACCCACTTTCGTATACCTGAAAGTAAATAAACCCAGATTAAAAAATTTCAGAAAAATAATTCAAGCGCCCCAATTTAAGTAGATTTCACATGGAATTTCATCGAACAGCTTGTGGGTATTAGAGAGAAAAAAAGGAAGATAAAAAAATTCAATAAGTACCCAGTGCCATTATCGATTACTACAGCGGGACGAGAGCTGGCAGCGTCCATCGGAAAGAGGGAAGGAAAGTGTAAACCTAATCCGGAGCTGAGACTTAAAAAGGGGTTTAAGAATGGTGGTGATCATGGTAGTTGAAATGGAAACGAGAGCTGGCAGTGAATCTGACTCAGATATCTTGGGTTGGTGTAGGTAAAGAAGAAAACGGTGGTGGGTGTGAGTTCAATTCCGTCCATTTCATTGTTGGGTCATCAAATCATAATCATTACAGTGATTATGAGTTGTGTTTCGATGAAATTCCTTTCTGTGATTCTTTGCTTTGCAATTAACCAAAGGAATGATTCAAAATTGTGGGGGGTTTTCCTCCGATTTTGGGACAAAAAAATGCACCATTGGATGCTGAAGTGCGTTTGGGTCGGTTCAATAGGATGTTGGCAGAGGCGAAGGTGGGCTGGATCTGATTTGGACAGTCGTATATGGTGTCGAGAGTTGAGTGTCTTTGACGGATATTAATGAGAAAATAATGTAATTTAAACAGTGATATAATGAAAAATATATGATTAAAAAAGTAAGAAAAACTTATTGATGTGATATAAAATATTAATTTATTGAAAAATATGGTTGAAAATGAGTTTTGAAATAATGTATACCAAACATAGACTAAAAGATTTAGGAAAAATTGCAAGCTAGGGTCGCTAACCTTTTAAAAAAGTATAACTGGATCCCTAAACTTCAAATTTTGATAGCACAAATACAAACCTTTAAAAAACAAGGGAAATTTTCATAAATGTTACTAAATTTGAAAATTTTAAAAAAAAATTGTCATTTTCACTTTTTGTTAGCAAAAATGTCATTTTTGTGAAAATGTCCAAATTACCCTTAATAACACCTTTTAAGAACATTTAATGTTTGATTTGAATGTAATTAATGTTATGATATGATGATTTAATTTAAATATTATAAAAAATTGTTTATATGTATATTATATTGAGTAATATGAATTTTGTAAAAAAATATATAAAAGAATTTGAAATATTAACATAATCACACATCTTCTTCCCATTAACAAATCCTAACTTAGCTCCTGTTTGAGCTACATTAAAATTCTCATTATCATTCTTCTACTAATTTTTTACCACACATTTTTAATAAAATAATATTTTCTATCACATCAATAACTTCTTTTTCTTCTTCAACAACACATTCTTCAATAATCTACCATCTCAAAATATATTCTTTCAAAAAATGTGGCTCAAACACACTTATTTTTCGTCTTCTTCATTCCTTAATCAAAAATACTTTACTATTGAATTTATCATCCATTTTGAGAGGTTACCTATTACAAATTGTTTATAATTTTATCTTTATAGATTACTATTTCTTAGATGTTAAATACAATATGGTCAAATGCAATGGGGGAAATTTTTGAAACTATTATTCATTGATTTGTTTGGTTTTTGAAATATTTTTTAAGGATAAAAATACAAATATCTTGTACAAAAATGAATGATTCCATATTTAATTAAAGATTGAGTTATTTTGTTAATGGGATGATGTTTTCATCTTGTAGTTCAGAATTGATTATCACCATTAATATTTTCAATAATTTGTTCAAATGTACCAAATACACGTTTTCAAGTTTCTCGGCAGTTCTTACATTTCATCAGTTGAATAGTTCTATTGAAACCGTCGGTTTAGACATGTGAACTTTCGAACCCTACATTTCTGAACTATTGGGATAGACAATTTAACTGTCGAATTTGACACTTGAAAACTATTGACACATCCTTGATTTCACCTTCTGCTACTCCATGGATTTGAATATTCGAAAGTTCCACATTCATATCATTAAATATAGACATATTTATTATGCGGAATTCTTACCGTTGCAATCCAAACATTTCAGGTATGAATAATCATTTGAGATTCATCGTATCGTATGAGGGACAGTTTGTTCATGTGGATGACGAATGGAAGTGGAGAAGGGACAAAACTACTTCCATTTTAGTGTCGACGAGTATTACCCTAACTGGACTCGTGCTACGATTGAATAACAATTTGGTATTCTTGATCCCCTCACTCAAATTAAATTGAAGTTCAAAGTCCCGAACTTGAATAGACCACCCACACGTCGTAAGCGATCCAGATATGAGTCTATCACACGACTCAGGAAATGCACTCGATGTGGTAGAGTTGGTCATAATCGGACAACATGTTCGCACCCCATTGTAACACAACCGATGTAAACAGACTTCATCTCCGGAAGTCGTTGAAGTAGTATATTAAATGTTCCCCAATAGTGTTGTATAATATAAAGTTATGTTATCACTTTTTTTTATTATCGTTTGCAGACGTCATTGCTCATTATGTTCACATATTATCATTTTGAACTCTCATTATTATTTCCAACTTACATTATCATTCGAAATCCATTATCGTTTGCAGATAGTAGTAGACGTGTTTACATTCACAACTAAAATATGGATTCATTGACATAATACTGCATGATAACCTGACAGTTCATCGTCGTTCCCGACAGATTGTTTCTACCATTTTCGATAGTTGGCACATACTATAAACTGTAACTATACATACGAGGCATAATGGACATGTTGTTGCTGACTCATTGGTAAAGATTGTAACCAAAATCATCCCTAACAAAAGTGAATCCAAAAGAACTTGACACTTATTCACTTGTACACAACCATATGCAACTACCTCCCACCTCATTCGTTGTCGATGTTTGAACTTTCTCCCCCACTGTCTTCATCAGAATCATCCGAGCTTATGACAATTATCTCAGGAGGTGCAATGTTCTCCACCACTCATCATCATCAGATTCATCTTCGTATTTAACCATGTACTGAAACTCCTTATCGAACACAATCTTCGGTGATTGCGATGCTTCACTTGCAACTTCGTCTAGGTTGGGAAAAGGAATAGAAAAATGACTCTCCTACCATTCGGAGGGTTGACATTCTCATCGCCCGAAGAAATTATAATGGGACATAATGGGGATGAACTGGGTATTGGCGAAGAATCATTTAGGTTGAACGGTTCGTTGCTTCCCTGGACGAAGCCATTAGTAGCATGCAAATGAGATGGGTGAAACTGTTTTTGTATCTGAGTAGTATATAGAGTGACAAAGCTTATGAAGTTTTCAACTGTAACTCACTTAATTAGTGATGCCATGTTATTTATAATGAACTTCTTTGAAGGAAGCAACTACTGTGAGTTACTACACAACTACCAAATCACATCTCAAACTTAATTTGACAACCAATTGATGTGATTGTTTAAGATCTAATTGTACTGTTATAACTTAAACTTTGTACATAATTTATGACAATTGTAAAACTTAATGAGTGCGTACTATTTTCTCTCCAAAAATCCTGCATGTAGTTGTGGCAATCAATTCTCATTTTGACCTTTTTATCTTAAGAAGTAGTATTGTCATATGGGATTTTTACGTACTTCAACAAATTAATGCACCAATAGGTCGCAAAAACCATGCATCAACTGATGAGTTCAACGAGGATTAGTGAACATGTTTATTCACTGCATGTCTTCGCATTCCAACCACAAAATAGTACCTCAACTATAGACAACATGGATAACATGTGCAATATTTTGCCATACACATAAAAATATTTCGATCACAGATGAAGGATCTGTGGGCCCCAAATCTACATTCGACATCATTATAACAATTTTCCTGATACTCTCACATAATTATCAAGTTTACAGTACATGAAATTTAAGCAACTAACTGGACGATTAAACATGAATGTTTCTCAACAATATGGAAGACCCAATTGGAGACCTACAACTGTATTGAATTATTAATTTTAATACATATTGTTTCACAAACTTTCAAAAATTGTAGTCGTACTAATATCACTCATATAAAGAAAAAATTATATAAAACAAGCCTATATATATATATGTGTATATATATAATATTAAAAGTGAAATATAATTGAAAAACTGAGGCTAAGTGGAAGGAAATGAGATGAGACGATTCTAACGTTGCTGAGTTAAAGTAACATTCATCAAGATAATATTTTGGGATCACCACCAAGCTTTGCTAACACATAACATAAAAATTATCTTCATTTTACAGGATTACGAATCCAAATTCAGTTTTCCAACTCAAAGGAAACTTACTGAGACTACATCTTAATCCTGTCACGACTGCATGCTCTTGCAGTCCAAACCAAGTAGAGTGTCCTTGCACATTGAACCACAGTTCGTTGACCTTATCAGTTCGTATAGATCTAAAGACGAGTTGTTGGATCGATTGGGTGGAGAATCGGATGTTTGTAACCTCGGCATGGAAGTGGAAGTCATGGCATTGCCTCTCATCCAAATGTTCCATGACCCTTTTAACGTACTTCAGGTTGCTTCGCTGCAAAATGCCGGCTAGCAACTGTGTATTTTTCGGAACCAGGAATTCGAAATTCATCTCTTCTGCAAGGTACAACAAGAAAATAAAAAAAATGTTAGATTATGATATGTGGTACATGTTGATGCCAAGGTACAACTGCAAATTACAAAACATAATTTAACGAAATAATATGAACATCATATAAGAGAAGATCCAATACCCATGCCTAACCTAGAAAAATGGTAATAAACAAAGTAGGTTGGAATGATAAAGATTCTATGCTATCAAAAAATGCCTATCAACTTAGATGGTAAGTTATCATACTCTATCCTTTACATTATTGTATTACCTATGTACAAAAATGTCATAGTTCTTGCATAAATGAGAATCTAAAAATGGATGTAAGGTTATATTAGGAATATACTTCAACTAATGTGGGTTAAACATGGACAGATCCAGGATTTTTTGTAGGGAGCCGAAATTACTTGGCTAAGCAAATGTAATAAATTTACATGTACTTAACAAAGCAAATGAAGATTGAGCTTCCATTTGTAAATACTGAAAATATTAGACTAAAAAACAAGATTCAATTCATAAACTATCAAACATCTCAACTGTAAAACAAGATTCAACTTTTTCTACTTCTCATGACAATAATTAGAACTTTCAAAATGAAAAGGTTCCTAAAGACTAAATAATATAGGCAACAAAATGATGTTTTACCCAGTCCAGCGCTAGCCCCCCTCCCCCCGCCCAAATCCCTCCCTGCTCAATATCTTTATAGTCAGAGAAACCTGATCCTGATCATTTGTTGTCAAGACTTGGAAAATCAAAACAGAAAATAATTAATTTCCAAATTTTTTTCAATTATTTTTGCAAGTTATGTTTAATTCTCACTATTTAAATTTAGGGATATTATCAATTGTTGAGATATTGTTTAAAAAGAATGAAACTAAAATTGGTCTAAATTGAAATGGTATCAAACTTTAAAAAAATTGTTCAAATTCAACAAAAAAAGTCCCAATCATCGGGTCCATAAAAAATTGGGGAAAAGTCATAAATCAGTGATTAAGTATGCACAAATCATTTTTCAGATCAAACATTTCCAATTTTCAAAAGTGAGGAGTTATATATATTTTGTTAAATTGTATTCCTGAAATCAAGCATGCAATTACCTTCTATACATGGACTCCCTAAAATATGAAATCACCTCTCTAAAATACAAATTCAGCTTCTGCCCAGTGGAGTTCCTTCCTGTTGACAATTATCGACGGTAGAATCGAGATTTTCGGTCACAATTCGAAGGTCGTTATCTCCGGTCACAGTTCAATTTTTGTACGTAGTTTTCGAGTGGGTTGAAGTTTCAATTGAAGGTTCCAATTTGTGGCAAAAAATTGAAAAAACACATTCATGCCTATAGAATTGCAACACATAATTGTATTAGCTCATTATCAAAAGAGAAGTTCAGATAGACCCGCTTCAAAGATGAGAATGTCATCTAGGGAAGGGAAATCGACTATGAAATATGGACGTTGTGGAGGACATGGTTACAGTTGTAGAAGATACGGTAGCTTGTTTCCATTAAACCAAATTCAATCAAGGACAAACACTCACGAATAACAAATCAATTGATGACACACTTAGATCGTAGACATAACAATTTCATAAATTGGTTGTACGTATCAATTGATATATCATTTTAATGTGCATGAAATATTCATTGAAATAACAATTATGCTTTCAGATTATGTGGACTGTGAAGAGATAATTATGCATAATGTTAATTGTGACAATCAGATTGCAATCTGTGACATATACAATTAATTATGACCCGTGCACACTGATTGTGCGATCTATTCACTATTCACTGTAATATTTGTGAAAAATGTGACCCAATGACCTAAATAATTTTTAATTATAGTGTGTGACTTTTGCAGAATGAGTGCAAATGTTTCAGAAACCTGTGTAGGTATCTGTGATCATATGACCACAATCAGTGAACTATTGTGTTATTGACCTAATATAATATTATGGGACTTTTAGTATCCCCTGTGACCTGCCAGTGCGTAACTAGTATGATATGTGACCTAATGACAATCATGAATAACGTATTACAGACTGTGACTTGTATATAAATATAATTATTCAACACATTAAACATTGACCATATGACCACAATCAGTGAACTATTGCGTTATCTGTGACCTTATATAACATTATGTGACTTGTAGTATCCCCTGTGACTTGCCTAGTGCGTAACTAATATGATATATGACTTAATGGCAAGCATGTATTACAGACTGTAACCTATATATATAATTATACTTATTCAACAAATTAAACATTGACAACAGTCATTTGACATCTCAACAATCTGTGACCAAAACTATATCATCAAACACAGACCTGCTCAAATGAAAATAACTTCAAAATTTATCGAGTACTGATATAAACAATTATCCAATGTTCAATGTAAAACTAATTTCATTCACAAAAACTACTGCAAAAAAAATAGAAAAGAGGACAACATTCAAAAACTTTACAAAATTTGTTCATCATTTTGAATTTAAAATACATTTCTAGCCATCACTCAATGACAATCTCCTCCCTTTTTGTATGCTTCCCCGTCTTTATAGGCTTGTATATGCCACGATGTTTATACAGTCGTGACACTATGTCCAGCCTAGTTCTCCCTGCGTCATATTTCATCAACATAGAATCATTATCGTCATATAGCAAATACTCAGCATATGTCAAAGTTTATGTACATAATTGTTTCCCGTGCATCGTAATCATGTTACTAAATAGAACTCAGCCAAAAGGAACCTAAAAAATCTACTGAATATGCAAAACCACATTTCATTTTTATTAGGTGTATACACCTGTCTGAGTAGAAAGTAATGAACCAATTGTGGCTGAAACACGATTTCATGACACTCCAGAAAAATGCGTAAAGCATGTTCTCATGAATATACTTCATTGGCTTCGCTCAGATATTTCTTTAAGTTCGTGATAACACCCTTTGTCATAGACGTGGTGATTTTACCGGGAAATCATTTATGTTGTGCTATTATGAATTTCCACACCCACAACACATGTTTATGTCAGGTCACAAATGCAAATGAATGAGGTTACAGATGCAAAGATAAAATCAAATTTGTGAAGGATTTTTAGAATAAACGAGGTCACAGATACAAATAATAGTAGACAGAACTGTAAAATGATTCACATAGAATTATTTTCAAACAAGTCACATATTGAGAAAAGTTTATAAAATCATGACACAGACGTATAGAGTATGAGATAAAATTTAAAAGAGGTCACAGATACATGTATACTCATGCCATTTAACGTCACAACCACAAATAACAGAATACAATCAAGTCACATAAACATATAATTGTATATCATGTGATGGAATTAGGTCACAGACCCAATATAATCTCCATTACACATCTAATGACATGTAGGAAGTAGGTCACAGATCTATTATACTCTTTGTCACATACAATACTATTGTATGCCATGAATTATTATATAAATTATAGCTACACTTCCAAAATAGAAACCTACATGAAAACCCAAGATTGACTAATCAAGAGGGAGTGAAATGGTTTTTAAAACTTTTTCGATAATAATATAAGATTTAAAAACTAATGTTCACACAAATGATAATAGAACAATTCAAATGCAAATAGATACGTAGGTAAAGGAAATAAGTTTGCACAAAGTAATAACGTTAAGTAAAAGAGTTGGAGAATGCAAACGATATAATATGGATGTTTGATCCAACGCAATGATCTATGTCTCCCGTTACCAAGCTCTCCGTCACGAGCAAGACATTTTTCACTATGTTGAATGACTTGTGGTGCAATTCAACCATTTACAATGCTTCCAGTGACTTACAATCAAGGAGCACCGATCTTTTTACAATGTTGAGCTTTCCGGGACCTCAGCATGACCCTCAATTCACAAATGAATATTACAAGTGAAAAACTCATCTTCTTGATGAATGATAGAATCAAGTTTGATAACAAGAAGAGAAGAGGCAAACACTTCTATATATGACAATGAGTTTAGCTCAAAGTGTTGATATGAAAAACTTTTTGATGAACAATGATTTTCACGAATTCAATCACTCAAAAGTTTCTCAAGAATTTGATGTTATTGGTCTTCTTAAAAACGGCAATATAAGGTAGATGAAATCAATAAAAACCTCACTTTAATGCTCAAGAGTTGTTTTTCAAATGTAGGAATAGTGATGTATTTATAGCCTTTAAAACGGTCAAAAAATCTGTTTTACCGGACGCACTTTACCAGACAGTCATATATCCGTTAATTTTTGTCAGAAAAATGGAACGTTGGAAAAATAACCGTTGGCAAAAAATTGGTTTTACCGGACGTCCTGTACAACTAGTTTGGCCCGGAACGTCCTCGTTTTAATTTTGTATCAAATGTAGGAGTTGGAGAGACGTTTAAGATTGTTTTTCAAGGTGTTAGGCATATTTAAAAATGTGTTTCGATTTTGCTTTTGAAAAACATATTTTTCTTTGTAAAAATATTTGTATCGAGAGTTTTGTAAATTTACAACTTTGAGCATATCACATTGCATCGCCAAGTATAAGAATGTATTACCTTTACATATAATCGTAAAAACGTTTAAGTTCTAAGTTTAAGTAGCTTGATGTGCATTGCTTGATTTGTTCTTTGACTTGTGTCTCGATTTTCTTGATCTCGAACTTGTGCCATCAAATATGTTCTTGTACAATAATCACTATGGCCATTTAAAATCAAATTTTTAGTAATAAACATAATTTGTTTGTAATAATAAAAATGAGACGTCAACCATAGGTCAACACTACACACATTTCCTTCAATACTACTTTTCAAACAAATAAAAGGTCACAAATGAAATAAACGAACAAAAAAATTGAAAATACCTTCTTCTCGGACTTTTTTATTGACCCATGAGATTTTTGCCTTCTTGCCGAAACTTTCTTGGGACTTTCCATGTCTTCCTTTTATTTGTTCTTCTCGACATTTGCACCGTCTTCTTCTCTTTATTTGTAGCCTTCATTTTTGCCATTACTATTCGCTGCTGGATGGAAAAGCTCTCACACTGTAGACAAAATGGAATGCACCGGAGGTTAATTTTGGAGATTTATGACATTTGATTTTGGAAAGAATTAATCAATTCGGGCAAATATTATGTAAAAGGTTCAGTACACGTAGCATAACTGTTTTGGAAAAATGGTGAAGATTGGGTGCGAAGAATGTGGAGGAGAGATAGTACTTGAGAAAAAAATATGGTTTGAATGAAAATGAAAGTTGAGATATTATCAAATTTGAAACATTAAATTTACGGGATAAACGCGTCAATTAATTAAAAGATTTAATATTTAATTAAAATGATAAAAACTTGAAAATTGAACAAGTAAAATTCAACCCTAACTTATGAAATTGGATCTTTATCCACCCGTTTTTATGTAATTTCCACAAAAAATTGTCCAACAAAAGAATAATTGGGTCCAACTTGAATTGGATTCAAGTCCAAACCAATTAACCCAACCCAAACCAAACAGAGTTTGGTCGGTACCGATTAGTATTGTCGATCCAAAACTCGACCTCAAAAGCATCTCAAATCCTTTGAAAAGGTGGTGGAATTTTCTTTGGCAGTGATAAACTTCCAAACAAAATTAAAAATTTAATTTCAGAAAATATTTCGATATTCACTCCCAACTACTCATATCCCAAAATAGCGACATATTCTGGCGAAAAAAAAATGTACTTAAGGTGCGATGAAGACGTGGAGAACAACATTTTTCATGCTTTAATCAATTGTGAGAAAAGCGTAGCAATTTGATATAATAGTGCTTTTGCATAACGGATTCTGAATCATGTAGGCGAATGGCGATAGCGTTCGGGACCTTACAGGGTGGAGCCATGGGGACAAAAAAATAAAATAAATCTACTCGACTAATACATAGAATAAAAACAATTACATCCATTCCTTAAAAGGCCATGGAATCTTATTAGTCGACAAAATTGAGCTCTTCATGGTTTGTTTTATGGAATTTACGACACGAAAGAAATTCGGCCTATTTCAAATTATTCAACCGAGAATCAACTAGCATTTTTCAAAATTCAGCTATTTTTTGACTGAATACAAGGCAGCGAGATTATGTATTTCAGACTGCGAGGTGTTGGAAAGTTCTAACATAATTGGGGCCACACGTAACGTATTAAAATGTGTGGCGCTATTATTTAAAGTTTATTAGTCAATTAAAGTGATCTATCAAAGATGAATTTTGACTAATGGGTATTAAGTTTCATGGAATTAAAGTGTAGAGACCGGATATTTGTTTCAAATTAATGAGGGGCTGATTTGAATCAAATGAAAGATAATGATCATTCATTATCTTTTTCCTATTAGAGGGGTCATGGTCTCCAATTGTTGGTGTTCTTCAAGCTTCTCTACATCCCCATCAATGGAGAGCAAATTTGATAAGGAGATCACCAATCAATTGGAAGATCATAACCAATTCCGGAGAAGAATCAAACATCTATGGATCTATGGTTCAAGGTACGCTTTCGTTTTCATTTTGATATTCTCTATAATTTCAATATGGATGATTACAAGGTTGGTTATTGATTGTTTTAGATCAATAATCCTTAATATATTTTCTATCACGAGGTTCAAGAGCTTGCTACTTCTACAGTTGACAAAAAATGCAACCTACATATCAGGGACGGATTTAGGAAAAATTACACAGCCTATAATCCGATCATGGATCCGTTCTTGCCTACATTGTTGAACAAACTGAAGATAACTGTTGATATTGCTCTAAGTGATGGACGTGCCTTTGATATCTAAATAAGTTCATGGAAGAACCTCGCCCCCTCATGGGGGCGAATGAGCATCAACCTTAGATGATCTTGTTATATCGACGATGGAATTAAATTGTAGTAAATGTAGAAGATGTGGTGGACAAATCTAGCTTTCGTGTGCTAGAAGGTGCGAACTAGTCACCTAGGTTGCATTCAAAGATTGTCGATCTCTTTTCCAAATATCGGTGTCAAGTAATCCGCGTAAAGCAAAAGGCGACTTTGTTCATTTCCAGAATAGTATTTGGAAAGACAGACATCCTAATTGTTGAAACTCTTTTTGCTGATATTGAATTAAATAATAGTTATTTGCTTTACAAAAAAAGGAATAAACAGTTAATTAAAAGTTTTTAGCTTAGTCGAACATGACTGTGATACAATTTAAATACAAATAAACTTACATCAAAGATCTATAATTTGGAATTAAGGTACACCAAAGATTAAAGGTTGGAGATCATGCGTGCCAAAAAATTAAGGGTAAATCCCTTTAGGGGTCCCCAAAGGGTTACACTTGTGTCACACCATGTCCTTGTGTCACGGGCTGCAACTTTGCTTAAGTCTCGTGTTGTAAATATTTATTTAATTCGTAAAATAATTAGAAAATAGAAAAGAAAAAATATGATTCTAGAGCCAAATGATGTCTACTCCCATCATTTGAGTTTTTGTTGCTAAGTCTATTATATGGGGTATTTGTCTTTCAAACATTTTCAAGCTTACTAGTGTTTTCCCCTTGCACTAGCCATTGTAATTTCTTGCTTTCGTCTATTGTAATTTTCAGCTTTCTAGCAATCAATGAAGATGATATTTCCATTGTGTTCAATTTCATGTTGCAAGCTTTCTTAAAATTGTAATCAAATTTACTTTCGTCCCGACACGACTGAGAAAAGGCGGAAGGTAGTCTAGCGGAGTAGACTACTGCCGCACGGTGTCCCTTTCTGTGCTAAGAAGAAAGGTAACCCGTGAAACCTCGACCTTCATTTTGAGCCACTTCAGGTCCCAGGCTTTAAAAATGTCCAAACGACATCTCAATCGATGGAAACCATATATGTAGAGGGAAGAACATGACACATGATAAATGACTAAAGGGTATAAATACATAATTTTCTAGCACTTTGAATATTATTAAGTGGGAAATATGCCTACTATTCTTAAGAAATGCAAAATCCTTTTGGATTTACATCCGTTCAAGAATTATTTAAAGTAGAGAGGAATTATTTTTAGACAATTATATCCATAGATCGTTTATCGAGTGCCTAATGAATGTCATTTTGAAGTCTAAGTAGACGATTTTTGTTGAGTTGGAATGCACAGTTTTAAGCCGTAAGATTTTGGATTAAAGACACGTGAAAAAATATTATATTATCCAATCATTTGACAAATACACCATACAGAGTTCAATAAATCCATACGATTTGAAATTACAGAACATAAACTAAGTATAAAATAATTTAAGAAATTACGTTAAATAAAAGAATAAGCCAGTAATCACACAATTGACGAAAACTATTAAAAGGTGAGAGAATAGAGTTTCGTGCACCTTTAAATTCATAAGAAAATGGCTCCGAAATGGATTCATACCTTTGGTATACATTCATAACCTCCACTAGTTACATTTAACAGAGTCAGAGATAAAACTATATTGGGCACCATGGCAGCCAATTTACAAGCAATCATAGCTCCTGCATCATGAAAAAGGAAAGCAAGCAAGCATGAAACATGATGTAAGAGGCGATGAAAGCAAAATTGATTGCTGCAGTGTGAACTTGACCCTGTCAAATATGATCATGTACTCATGAGTGAACATAACTTACGATACAACTCTAAATCCTCAGTCTACTTTCTGTCGAGCCTATGGGAAGCATTTTAGGGGCCCAGTTTAAAAAAAGAAACCAAACTCTGGATTAAAAAAAAAATTTATTTGGTTGAATTATCACGGTGACTGTCATAGTGTTTTTCTATTCCTCACGTTAATAAGTAAATCTGGTAAGACATAGAAAAAATTGACTTTTTACTCGGAATACTCCTCTAGTAGTTAGCCCTTTAATGTTTTTCACTCCCACAATGCTAATGAAATAATTAACAAGAATATAAAATACATAGAACTGCAAAAAGGACCAAAAGTTTAAGTTGCTCGGTCCAAATAGCTCTCCACCATACAACATCGCTACTGATGAACATTCAAATATACTGCAATAACCCTGAGGGGTTGTTCAATTGGTCAGACCTTGAGTTTGCTCCCCAATAGTCATCAGTTTGAGTCCCCTTAGGGCCACTAAAATAAGTATTCGGCTGTAAACTTCAGAGTCCCGTGGGATTATTCGAAGTGCGCACAAGCTGGCCCAATCATCCACAGTTATATATATATACTGCAATGCTCCATAGCCGATTAATTACATATCTACTCATATGAAAGTGGGAACATTTCATCGTGTTGGGAGTCCAGCAGTGCTTATTTTCTATACAGTAATCTCTTTTAAGTAATCAGTGAATATGTAATGAGCATAAAACTAAACATCGACTGAATATCATTAAATTCAATAAGTGTACAAGTTCTTAGGAAATGAAGAAGTCACAAATGCGAAGTAGAAATTCAAAGTCGGAACTCACCAATTGAATGGCCGACATGGGCTTTTTTCCAACTCAAGTGATACATCAGAGCTATGGCATCTTTTGCCATAATTCTTGTCTTGCCTCGTAAAACAAAATAAAGTCCTTAATCTTTCGAGAACGATTAAAATCTGATTTATATTTTAAGCTATAAGAAATTACAAGGCAAAGTATAATACAAGAGTTAGCTTCCAGAAGCCGAACAAGTTCACATAAATATGATGCCCAATATCCTTAGGCATACTTGCCAAATATAAAAAAGTCAACGTTTTTAATGTCTTATTATTTGTTTTTTCGAAATTTATCAACAGTTATTATTTTTTGACAATTCATGAATCTTAAAGAAGAGTAATCATTAAATTAAAAACCTTCATTTTCAAGTTATTTTGAATTCCTCAAGGTTATCATCTCATATGCTGTTGAAAAGAAAAAAAATATCAAATTTAAAAGATAATTATCTACAATTTAAGCTATAATGAGAATCCAATTATAAAATTAACCAGCTTACAATTTAATGGCGTGCACACACACACACACACACATAACCTTCGTCTATCTCATTGCTCCAATCATTGGCCGTCAACTCATCATTGTTCTAAATCACCGTTCCAAAGAGACCATTTATATGTGGACCCCCGTAAATCAAGGGTCCCAAACAATCCTAACCATTCATGAAAACAAAAAACAAATCACTGACTAAACAAAAATTCAATAGAAAACCCATTCAAGCGATTCAAATATTTGATTAAAAACGAATGAATTCAATCAAAAATGGATCACCTATGATCAAAAGAATTTTCACCAGCCCATGACCATTAAGTTCTGTAGAAAATATTGGTTATGATGATCCCAACCTAGGTCGAGCTCGAGCACCGAGGAATACCTTGCATGTTTGGCTATGATCCTCATCATCTCCTTGGTGATGTATCTTCGGGATTGCTTCTCCTCGCCCCATTAGGCCTTTCTCGAGTTTACGGCCAAAACCTCGTACCATGCAATCCCTAATTTATTAGCACTCTCATTTATGTCAAGGCTTATCCAATTCTAAGAAACAGAGTTTTGATGCTAGTACGTTACCTCATCCTGAAATGATTCTACCACCAGACTTCCACCTTTATCCAAATACATGGGTGATACAAAACCAATCAGGTTGCAACTTCCAATCACAGTAGAACTCTTAGAGATTTTAACAGTGTAATCCTACTAGGAATGCACTACTTATCTCTATAAATGCAAGCACCTCAAAACTTTCCATGAGCAAGCACTTAAAAGCTTTGCTACGTGCAAGCAAATCAAAGCAATCCTCAGCAATATAGTCTGAGCACTAAAGTACCCACACCCTTTAGAATGTTGCTCAAGCTAACAAGTACTATACTGCTCGGGTAAGAGCATTGAGCTTCACAGCTCCATGCTCCTTGAGCTTCTAACTTGGGTCATTTAAACATTTTCTGAAAATTGTTGCTTGAGTAAGAGCATTGAGCTTCATAGCTGCATGCTCCTCGAGTTTCTAACTTGATTAAAATTATTATTGCTCGAGCTTGGAAGCTTCAAGCTCCTCGAGCTCCTAACTTGACCTTAAATTATTATAAGGTATGCTTGAGGACAACACAAACATAAATAATTAGACGAGCAGTGAAACATCGATATGAAAATAAACGATCTAGCATTTGAGCCCAAGCCGGGCAACGAACATGACAAAACAAAACATGAAGCCCTGCTCGGGTGGTGTACATGAACAAAAAACAAAACATAAAAGCCATGCTCGAGCAATGTACATAAACAGAAAACAAAACATTCAAGCCCTGCTCGGGTAATGTACTTTACATGAATTAAAAAATAAAAATAATGATCGGGGAGGGATGAGTCTGAATCTAGGTCTTCGCTTGGGGGCATGTCCACGACATCATCCTCATTGATATCGACATCTTCCTTGATCATGGTTTTTTCAGAAGCTGATAGCTCGAGCATGTTAGTAAAAATATATGACATTAGCATGACAGCACAATGATGCCCTATGAACAGTGCCACAACTTTGCTCTTTTATATATTGTTGGGATATGATGGAAGCTTCAAACCTCTACAAAAGAAAACAAAAAATAGAGGGTTACAACTTCTAGGATGGTCAGCACCGAAAAGTTTTGGTGAAATTAAACACTATATAGATAAAAATGTGGGAAAATAAAAAGAAATAGAAAAAAGAGAAGAATAAATGAGAGATTGTGTAGTTGTGGGGAGAATGAAGGAAAGAGGCATGTGAGGTTGCTTTTGAGAAATGGAGAAATTGAAAACAAAAAAAATGACTGAAAAATGTAATAATGTCATGCTTGAGACAAAATAAAAGGGATAAAGTTTGTATAAAAATATATGACATCAGCATGACAGTCCAACGATGCCATATGAACAGTGCCACAACTTTGCTTTTATATATACTAGTCGAGCCACGTGCAATGCACATGTTTTAGTTTAATTGAGTAAGTAATAGCGTGGAATGATGGTTAGAAATCCAATTTTAATAGATTTAGTTCTCTAGTATATAGTATTCGTACAAAATTAGACAAAATGAAGATAATAACTAAACATGAAATACATCAACAATATATCAAACAAGTTCATCTTATAAAACATGTGACTGAAGTACAAATCACGGTGCAGAGAATATAAACTTGCACTTAATAAAATGATTATCAATACAAAGAAGTGCTTGAAAGAGTAAAGCTTTACAGTATTTTCATATCTATTGTATTTTTCAAACCTTGGAAGGAATCAAATTAAAGAAAATTTACACTTAACCTAAGCAATGCAAAACATGATGATTCCGACTGTATTTTCAGTATTACGACATCAGAAAAGTGGAGTTTCACAGTATCATTGTTGTAGATATGAAGCAGTTGCCAGCGGTTGGAGGGCTTTGAGTAGATTGAGGACACCACCATGTATAACTCCATATTCTTTGGCCTCTTTAGTACTCATGAATAAATCATGGTTTGTATCTTGGTTAATCTTCTCGACTTTGACCAGTGTGGTAGGCTAAGTAACTATTCAGATTTGCTTTGTGATACAACATTTGATTAGCCTGAGTAACATCATGATAATTACCAGTAAGGATAATGAGTGGTAGTAAATTGTTAAAAATTATTCTATAGCATCATCATAACTTTTAACTATTAGCTAACACCATCTCTATTTCTTGCTCCTTCAAATTAAGAATTATGGATAGGCAACAATCGGCAAAGTCAATGTTTCAAATTATACAAAGTGAGCTATAAACAAGGAGATGTATTTAAGTGGGCAAAGTTAATGGAGGTAAATAAAAGGAATGAGAATTCAGCATCTGAATCATTTCCTCATATTGATACCTTTCTTTATATAGCTTAAAGGAAAATGAAACTATAAGGGAGGGAAAATACGTCTCATAAAATTCTGATAGGCAAAAGGAAATAAAGCACTTATAGGTGCCTTTATTTTGTACAGAAGATAAAGCTACTGATTTATATTTAAAATCTTGTTGAACGTGGATTAGGATCTAGAAGAAACAGTACCAGTAGATGGTGGTTGTCTCAATCTTCGGCAATTACCAGGCACATATCTGCTCCAACTTCTAGATTCCAAAAGCAATTGATTCTCAGCGCAGAAGTTGGATTTTCTCAATCAACCAATCATCAAAGGTATCTCCCATTCCCAATTGTAGAACTTGTTTAGCGACCCAGAAAGCCTTTCTCCTGAAGTCAGTTAAAAACCTTTTTCCATACATATAGATTACCATGATCAAAGAACAAAATATACTTCTGAATTTAGAACATTTCAAGTACATTGGTAAACGATAAAAGGATAAACTTGTGAAGAATATTAGAATGGTGAATAGATCATTCTTTTCATAATTTGCAGTTGTTTTTTCTCATGATAACAATTCCCTCTTTAAGTTCATTATTACTCAGGTACAAACAAATCACATTGTTTTCTCATATCAAAAATTTTAAGAAACTTATATCATTAAAGAAAATAAAATGACGAGATTTACAAAGCTTGTAATTGTGATAGTTTTCTCAACATAGCTCACCTAATTCCACGATGACATTTTTCTAAGAATAAATACTTAGAGATATTAGTTTCGATTGTTAGTAAATTCGATGAGAGGATCATAAAATAATTGATAGATCTTGACTTACACGATTTTTTAGTATCTTGGTTTTATGTAGATAGACATTTATGTATGAAGAGTAGTCAGATTTCTTACAAGCTGAAGATGGATTAAGTATTTTATCTAGAGATATCTTACATGCTTTTCAACAATAGTGTACAAATGCATCACGCAAAATTGGTTGACCAATGATTGTTTGAGTTTTTGTTCCTAGCATTAGAACCTTATTGAGGATCAACTGCAATAGAATGGTCAATGGCTGCATCAGATGATATTCCCAATAGAGCATTCCAACTTAATATAAATAGTTAACATCAACAAATAGATAATTAAACAAATTCAATTTGAAAAAATATTGGACATGTATAGTGCGTATAAGAATGTGAACTGTGAAACCAATTTTTGCATTAGGAACATAAAGACAAAAACATATACAAAAACATGAAGGAACATCATTGAGAGAGATAATTATATTAGATCCCAATAAAAACGGAGCCAAAGACCTGAAAATAACTAAACTATTTTGCAATCTAATCAACATAAATAATTCATTCAATAGCATAATTCCTAACATGAAAACTATAAATAACCAGCAAATTAATTTCTGAATTTACATATAAATTATAAAAAAACTATAAATTTTTTAAAGAATCTAATCAAATCATCAAAAAAACTATTCATATTATAGTGAGTAATTAAAAGGTGAAACAAAAAAAAAACCTCTCCAAATTTTCCGGAGACATGATGTCCGGACACGACGCGGACACCATGTTCATGTCCGCATCGTGTCCGGACACGAACACACGGTGTCCGAGCACCGTCCGCATTGTGTCCGGACACGACGCGGACACGGACATGGTGTCCGGGTCGTGTCCGGACACCATGTCTCCAAATTTTACGGAGACGGACACCATATCTCCGAAAAATACGGAGTTTGTTTTTTTTTTTCCTTCTTCTTCCTTTCAAGAGCATAATAATTCTTTCAATAACATAATTCATAACATGGAAACTATAAATAACCAGCATATTAATTTCTGAATGTACATAGAAATCATCAAAATACTATAATTTTTTTTACAGAATCTAATCAAATCATCAAAAAAACTCTTCTTAGAATAGACCCACATTTTAGAAAGCGAAGAAATTCAAGATTCAAATTAATCTACAAGACCCGTCACAAATAAAATTCAAAATTGTAAGGAAGATTGCGAAATAGATACTCACATTTGATGGGTTAGACGGTGCATGAACTGGAGGTTTGTTCTGGTCCTTTTGGATGCTATATGAATAGATCAAATATCTTGAAAATATCCAGCAGTCGGTGAGGCGGTGTAAATTGAAATGTTTAAACGGTGTCGTTTTGGTCGACGATGAAAACGACGTCGTTTTGGTTGACGATGACGTCAGGAAACTGCCTCTTCTATATGTTTAAGGATTGTACAAAAGTGAGGACTCGTATGCTTAATAATCAAAAGTCGAGGACCATTAGAGTAATATCTCCTCGTCTCGAAAATGTTTCTCATAATTACACAAATATCCCCTTCCCTTTTCTTTTCCACCAAGCCACGCTGTCGCTGCTCTAAAGCCTTCTCTGAAAAAACTCTGGTATTTAATTGCTTCCATTAAATTAAATTTTTTTTCCTTTTTCTCAATATCACATATTTTCAATTAAATAATATTACATATATTATCACTATTTCCACATATAAATCGATATTACGCATTTGTGTATGTTTAAACTTCATAAGCTCTAAATGTATTTGTGATTTCAGCTCTTAATTGTTATTAATAGCATTTGATTTTTTTCTTGATTAGATCAATTTAGAAGAATAGTTAGTGAAGATGACTATGGAAGCAATGGAGATGCCACCGAAGGGTGGGTTCAGCTTCGATTTGTGCAAGAGGAACGACATGCTAGTGAAGAAGGGTTTGAAGGAACCCTCATTTCTCAAGACTGGGACCACCATTGTTGGCTTAATTTTTAAGGTGATTGAGATTTTTTCCCTATGTTTGTAGTAATTTATTATTTCCTTGTTTGTAATTAATTGGATTGGTTGTGTTATGTATGGTGGTGATGGATTTGAAACTTTTGAATAACTATTGGAAGACTGTTAATTGGAATTCTCTGAGCTTTTTGGATGGCTTTTATTTGTTTTTTTACCTGACATGATTGCTTTAACAATGGGTGCTTACTTTGATTTTTGTTCCTCTGGGCAGCAAATATAGACCGATGTTTTAGAAGGTTTAGAGAATATTGTGCTCACTTTTGGTTTGCTTCTGGTTAAAGGAATATCTCTGTAGTTGTATTTATTTTGGCGTATACCTGTTGTGAAAAATTGTATAATCAACCAGTTATGCAACTCTGAAGTATATTTGAAAGAGTCCGAAATGCAGTTTGTCAAACGTGAAGATAGATGTGTGTTGTGTTAGTTTGATGCTCTTTTAAGCAAGTATATAACAATGGCATTATGAATTAACGTTCAATTACTCGCGTATTATTATTTGCGATAATAATCTAAGGTTCCATGATTATCTGAAATACAACAAATTGTATACTTGACTGTTTGGGTATAGTGAGACACAATTCGTTATATATAATCAAAAATATGTCGTTCACAATCGGTACATGAAGTTGGACGCTTTATGTTGATAAGATTGCATTGGTCTTATTAAGATTTGTCTAGATCTGGAAATAAGAACAATAATGTGTTTTTTGAAGCACATTGAACGGGACCACGTGGATGACTCATTTGTGACCACTCGAAATGAGACACCACTCGATTTTCGAACAAGTCACCTAAATCCTGAGCAAGTAATGTACCTTTAATTACTAGTTCAAGTTCTTTGAGGTACCAATGAGTAAAGTCTTAATTAGAAGATCGATCTCGGTACTTTGGGAATCTGGGCGAAGTGGTTAGAGATCATATACATGCAATAGTGGAATCCGTTAATCATCATTATGAGACGATCGTCACTCTAAGATATTTTCTAAAGGGAATTGAACCTGAGCTCAGTAGTTCGACGATGAGATCGTTGGATTTGGTGTTGTGATGTGATCACAACATATTCGCCTTATGAAATGTGACTTAGAAGGTAATACATGTTGAAGGGCAAAACGGTCATTTTGTCGACTTCAACATATTGACGGTCAAACGGGGGTTGACTTGTGGAATGGTAGTCGGAGGATATTGTTATCTAATCATAATTGACTTCCATAACTTTCGCTTGACTCAATAATGCAATCTCAGGTTTTTTGGTAGAATAAACCGGGATTAATATATGTATCTCAATTGGTCAAGAGTTGACCCAATTAGAAGCATATATTGGAGCTTGAGTCTTGTGAGTCCGATTAGGTCCCTCTTTTGACTCTAATATAGGTATGTGACTAATTGGTTTACTACAATAAAGTCCAAGGACCATTGTGCAAATAAGAAACCCTAGTTGTTGGTTATAAATATGTCCCTTAGGGCACATTTTTCACTAGTGGTTATTTTGCCAATTACATTCTCCTAAGAGTGTGAGAAATACCTAAAGAGCACAAGAGAGAAGATCTAAGGGAGGAAGCAATTAGCTTGGCTATTGAAAGCTCCTTCAAGGTTATCATCTTACCTTAATATGTGAGGATTCGAAATAGAACACCAATGATCTCTAATGGTTTTCCAAGATCCACCATGCATTTGGGTTTAATCTTCAAAAGAAAATTAATTTCTTATTTTGAGGATTAGATACCCATTTCCAACATGTTGGTGGTCTGTGTGACTTGTGGGATCAACATTATGCTATGAGGTATTATTACTGTGGGACGTTGTAGTGGGTGGGTATTGTACGGGTACCTACACTCTTTAATATGTTATACATGGGCCCTTAAGCGGCATTTTGGAGTGAGGATGGTTGAATGTTGTGTTTAAGTAGAAGTGGTAGCATAATAGGTAATACTGTACACATGTTATTGGCTAGTATGCTGATCCCACATGGATATAATTCTAACTTGTCTAAGTGTATATGATTTATTTGTGAATGATTTTGTGTAGAATAGAAGATGCATATGGACTAAGAATATTTGAATGGGATAATGAGGGAATGGAACCATAATTAATGCCCAATTGACATCTATTAATTTATTTTATGGTTTATTATAAAACTATTTTCAACCACACATTCACACAATAAAATATTCTACACTTATACCAAATTTTTTTTTTTCAATTTTTTAACTACACATTTTCCTGAAAATTACTATTCAAAACCCTTTTTTTCCTACTATAATGGTAGTCAAACATGCTCTTAATATCATCTTCGACCACCACCCCTACAAGAAGAAGAAGAATGTAATTGCAATGTAAGAGCATCTCCAAGAGATTCTCTAAATCTCTAAGTACAAAGTGCTCTCCATTTCAATGCTTAGAGATAAATTCTAAAAGGCTCTATTTTATTAACTTTTTAAATAAATAAATTTCAATACTCTTCACTTTAATTATTCAAATCATACTTGAATTGACATTGACATATTAAAAAATATGTGAAATAAAAGATGGGGAGAAATCAATAAATGTTTCTTAAAAAACTAAAAATAAAATAAAATAGAGAATATTGTTGGAGCGTATAATAAAATTTAACTCTCTAAATTTAATTTAGATGTTGGAGAGCCAAACCCACTTTCTATTTGACTATTTTAAAAAGTTAAAATAGAGAGTCTTCTAAATATTGGCTTTTTAAAATAGATATTTTCTTGTATCTAGAAAGTCTCTCGACAATGGTTCTATTTTTTGCCATTGTTTTTAAGAACTTTAATAATGTTTTTCGTTTCTTTATTATGTTGACACTGACATTTTATGGTATGTCAATAATCTTATATATATGTGGAATGAAGTTTTTACAAATCAAGGAGCATAAAAATATAATTATGTCTTCGTAATACGCTATGAGAGATGAATTGAAATCACATCCTCCTTAACCCATTATACTGTTTTTCCATCATGAAAAGGTGTGTAGAATTCATTTAAATTCATCTGTGAACGGAATCATCTAAGCGTGGCAAAGAACATGAATTCAAACTGTGAAATCTCGGTCATGTATTGGAATCCGTATTTTTCATTTACTTGATATGGATTGAAGAAGGAAGTACTGCCTCATATATAAGCCGAGAATGAGGTGCAGATAAGACACATATTTCCTGCAATGATGAGATGAGCATTGGACACCTTAGTTGCTTCCTGCCAACTTGGAAGGCCTGAACAAATTCATTCAGATGAGGTTACATAAAAAGGATAAACCGAGTTATTTCAATGAAGCTTCCATGAAATAATTTTATGGCATCATGAGAAGAGTAGATCAGTAACTTAAAAGTCATTAGCATAACCAGCTGGTTTTTTTCAGTGCATTTATCACATTCTGTTCTGTATACACAATATTGCATTCTTTAATATCTTCAATGACCCTTGGTTCATAAATCCTATATCAATTAGACATGAAGATTGTGGCTAGATGCTTGATTAGCTCATCTTTTGCTAACAAGCCATATTTATTCAGGATGGTGTCATTCTTGGAGCAGACACACGAGCCACTGAAGGACCCATTGTTGCAGATAAGAATTGTGAGAAAATTCATTACATGGCCCCAAATATTTACTGTTGTGGAGCCGGGACTGCTGCTGATACAGAAGCTGTTACAGGTACCCCCTAATTTTTGTTCCATGTCATGGTGCAATCAGCATGTTCATTTCTATTTCATCTGTTTGTTTAGTGTAATTTTCTTATTGCAATGTCTTTTTCTAGACATGGTCAGTTCCCAGCTGAAGCTACACCGTTATCACACTCGTCGTGAGTCGAGGGTCGTCACAGCTCTTTCGCTGTTGAAGTCTCATCTTTTCAGGTGATATCATGTTCTGAGCATTATTGATTTTCTTAGATCATAATTCTAGAAGGCTTATAATTTTGTTCCTCTATTAGCTACCAAGGATATGTCTCAGCTGCTTTGGTGCTCGGTGGAGTTGATGTCACAGGCCCACATTTGCATACTGTGAGTTACTTTTGCGTCTGGATCTATTGGGATTTCTTATATTTTCATCGCTTGAGATTTGATGGAGAATCTTGAATGACCTACTTTTCAGATATATCCACATGGCTCAACTGACACACTCCCATTTGCCACAATGGGTTCGGGTTCCCTTGCTGCAATGGCTGTCTTTGAGTCAAAATACCGTGAAGGACTGAATGTATGTTCACACTTTTAATATTATCTTATACATAAAATTTCATGAGTTTTTGATTAATCTTAAATCCTTCATGATAATTAGATAAATGTATTGACAGAGGGATGAAGGTGTGAAATTAGTGTCTGAGGCGATATGCTCTGGCATATTCAATGACTTGGGAAGTGGAAGCAATGTAGATATCTGTGTAATAACCCAGGTTTGTTTTTTCTCCTTTGATGATCAATCATTGATAGGTTTTCCTAGTACATCCAACGCATTTAGTGCATCTTGGTTCTAGTGAAAAGTGGCTTCGACTATCCTGTTACTTTTGCCTTTCAGGGGGAGAGGGAGTACCTGAGAAACCACATGTTGCCGAATCCCCGCACCTATATTAGTCAGAAGGGTTATTCCTTTTCCAAAAAGACTGGTCAGTGTCTTCATTCCTTTTATTTTTGAACACATAATTAGTTTGCTGGCTAGAAGTAAAAGAAGCATTTTTATTAAAGCTTTTTTCGCAATGTGGGCAATGCTTATAATTGCTTATAAGCTAGGTCAAACTCTATTTTTATTTACACATTCCATAGGATCCAAAACTTTTACTTACTTTTACCCATGTGTTATCCACAATATTACGTTGGACCCACATCTTATAATCACTTAGCACTACTAAACAAGCACATGATTGCTAATATTTGAATTCCTTCCAGAGGTATTGCGGACGAAGATTACACCATTGAGAGAGATGGTGGAAGTGATTGAAGGAGGTGATGCAATGGAGGAATGAGCTTTTCTGTTCAAACTGTGCCGACAGTTTTTCTTCTTGAACTCATTCTATTCTCGTATGAATGCAACGTGAGATATGGCATTTGATATTTGTTCACAACCAACTTGGTAATTTTTTATGCTATCCAGCATAAAACTTAGTCTGAGTTCGAAAATTGTTTTCTGGTGGTGCTTGATCAATATATTAGGAATTGCAACCTCTTAGATCACCTCATTTTATTTTTTGTAGTATAAACCTAGTGCGTGTATTATCTATTGTGGCACGTCATGAAGGGTACGCTTATCCGCTTTGTCCTTAAGATTGGCCTTTTTTTAAATCTATATTTATCATTTTTTATTTCCGTGGGCCCCTCACATGTGAGAATCTGTGAGTTTCTGGCAAAGGAATAGTTCTGGCAATTCAGCATTTTTGTTATGCACTATTGAAATTCAAGGATGCGAAGAATGTAAAATGTATTGTTAGGGTTCGTTTGGTTGTAAGGATGAAATTTGGGTAGAAAGAAAATAAATTTCAGGGAATTAAATTGCCTAGAATTCATTTTACTGGGAATTGTCAATTGATTGCGCTTGATTGATATAATTTTTCACTTAAAAAATGTTGAAATTTTGGATCTTTTGGTTTTGTTTTTATGGAAATTGTCAATTAAAGGGAAAATTCTTTTTACAATTGGAGATAAAATTTGTTTCTATTGTTATAAAAAAAAAAAAAAAAGCTGGAAAACTATTTTCCCATTAAAACCATGGGAAAAATAATTCATCAAAACCCAAGAATTGGGCAAGTGTGAGTATAAGGTGGAAATTGAATTGTCAAGAACATTTGGCCAATTAAATATGGAATTTGGGTGGAAATTGAATTTCTTTTTCATTTTCCATGAAACTTTTCCTCAATCAAGCACGCCTTGTTGCTAATAGAATAATTCTCTATCTTGTAAAAGAGTTTTTAAAGAAAGTTATTTTTGGATCAGCTTTCTTTAAAAATTGTTCTAATCAGATAAAAGACTCAAAAATTAATTGTACATGTCAAAAAGTAGCTTGTTAATGTTAAAAATAGATTTTAGCTTTTTAGAAATCATGTCCAAGAAGCCCGAAATGTTGTCAATTGTACGTCAAGTCTTATTAAAGATGTCCTTTTGACTGATTTTTTAAAATTTGACATATAACTACAATTTTAAAATCTCGAAATTTTGAAGGTGACTTCGACATTATTAACTACATATTCATTCTTCCGGTCTCACAAGTTTATTCCTAACTTTTTATTTTTTACTTTCATGACAGGATTTTGTAACTAAATTTTAATCTATCATCGAAATCTTTAAAGCAAATTGGGTAAAGTTTATAAAATGCAATGTCGAACTTCGCTGTAATTTGAAAAATCCGAGTATAGAACTCAATAATTAGCCCTTGTTTGGTCTTCATTATTTTCAAAATACATTTTCTCTCTTATTTTTAACTATACATTCTTCAATAAAATAATATTGCACGCAAACTTAAGAATTTTTATATTATTTAAACACACATTCAACATCAAAATACCATTCTAAAATGCATTTTGAACAAAAAAAAAAGGGATTTAAACACTCTTATTGTTGTTATTTAATTGATATGTGCATTGAGAACCAGACATGGATGATAATACATATGTTAAAATAGGGTGGCAGAGAGAGTTGAATTTCATGCTCCGAATACTAAGTCTCTGTTTATTTCACATTATTTTAACATCAAAATGAATTTTTTCAAAACAGTGGATCTCATCTCTGAGATAAAGTGGTCAAAAATTGCGGCTGATACCTCTAAGCAACGGTAAAAATTATCCTTAAAATGCCAAACAAACCGGTTGTAAATTTTTCCCCACTTGAGAGATTCGAGTTTCTGATCCCGTTTCAATTCATGTTAAGAAAATTTGAAAATTTCAGCTGATCTAAAAAAAAAAACCGGTTGCCAACGGTCTGTTAACTTTAATTTTCCTATAAGGTTAGTTTGCTACAATTAAGTCACTTCCATATGGAGATTCAAATTCAATCCTCTTCATTTTTCCCTCCACAGGACCGGTTCAATTTTGCCCTAATTCCTCCATTTTCTCTTTTCAATTCTTCAATCTCATTTCCTCATTGATTTCCAATGACTGCTCAATCCAAAACCCATCTCAAGAGACCCCCGAAACAAACCCTCAAAACCCAGCAAAAACAATGGTCCATTGCCGATTTCGAAATCGGCAAACCCCTTGGCAAAGGCAAGTTCGGCCGTGTATACCTTGCCCGTGAAATCAAGAGTAAGTATATAGTGGCGCTGAAGGTGATTTTCAAGGAGCAAATAGAGAAATACAGAATGCACCACCAATTGAGAAGGGAATTGGAGATTCAGACCAGTCTCCGGCACCCGAATGTTTTGAGACTCTATGGATGGTTCCACGATTCGGAGCGGATTTTCTTCATCTTGGAGTATGCTCATGGAGGTGAACTGTATAAAGAGCTGCGTAAATCTGGTCATCTCTCTGAAAGACAAGCTGCCACCTACATTGCGAGTCTCACGCAGGCCTTGTCATACTGTCATGAGAAGGATGTGATTCATAGGGATATCAAACCAGAGAATTTGCTACTCGACCATGAGGGTCGGCTGAAAATTGCTGACTTCGGATGGTCTGTGCAATCAAAAAGCAAGAGACACACTATGTGCGGAACTTTAGACTATTTAGCACCGGAAATGGTTGAGAATAAGGCTCATGACTATGCAGTTGACAATTGGACTTTAGGCGTTCTTTGCTATGAATTTTTGTATGGAAGCCCTCCATTTGAGGCTGAAAGCCAGAAGGACACATTCAGAAGGATTATGAAGGTCGACCTAAACTTCCCTTCCACCCCGCATGTTTCTGCTGATGCTAAAAATCTCATTAGACAGCTTCTTGTAAAGGACTCGGCAAAAAGGATCTCTCTTCAGGAGATCGTGAAACATCCTTGGATAGTTAAGAATGCTGATCCCGTGTGAACCTGCTCGAATTAAAGTTGTGCATTTACCTTCTAGTTTAGGACTTGGGTGGATTCAAACTTGTTGAATCTGAAGTTTGACATTCTAACAACTTGGCGACAAAAATATGAGTCTGTTCATGGATCTAGAATCCTGATTATCTTATGTCAATGACCAGGAGTATTAATTTGATTTTAATGATTGTCCTGTAATATTTAAAAACAGAGTGCGTTTTGTTTTTAGCCTTGCATTGGAGTTGATATTTGCATGCTGGTGATGATTGTAATTTAGCTGCTGAAATTTTTAGCATCAATCTGTTTTATAGTTGTATTCTCGTGCAAAAGATACAAAATAGGTACTAAGATTTATTCTTTTGCAGAAGATACAGGAAATTATGAATAAAACTTCGCCGTGACTTGTGTTTCTTATTTACTAAACTTATGGAATAACTTTGTGGTGATATATATAATTCTAAATACATAAATGAATCTAGATTTTGTATACCATGTTCCGAGGGAAACTGGGGCATTCTTTTTCTTCTTTTTTTCCCCTTCTATTTATTATAATCAGGTCACTCAGAACTTATCGGATGAAGTTCCACCGGCTGAACATCGACAGAAAGGCCATCCATGTCAATTTGCACAATGCCTTCACTGCCACCCAGTAGACAATCACTTAAGACTCTGATGCTTATACTACCGATTGTCCTCCTACCAGCAGACCAAGAGAGAAGAAGTACTCAATTTTCTATATATATATATTTAGATGTCAATAGCTAAAATATTTAATATCGTACGAATAACTTAACTAGTGGAGCATTGAAACAATTTTATTAATGCAATCATTATAAAATACAAATAGAGAGTGAGTTTGGACTCTCTATTTTAAAAAGTTAAAACAAAGAGTGTTGAAGCCTAATTTCAAGGTTTGATTCTTTAAAATAAAAAGCATATTACTTTTAAAGAGTCTTTTAAAGATGCTCTTAGATATTTATTTGGCTAAAAGCCTCTTTGTCCATTGTACGCCATACATTGAGGATATGCCCTTCTGTCTTTAATGAGTGTGAGCTTCCTGAAAGGATTCCACTGTAAGAGGCGTCAGACGCTGGCAGATTCTTCCACTGAACTAGTACTTCTTTCCCTGGAGGCTGTCCTGGTGGTGCTTGCCGTTTTCCCAAAACTTGATCAGGTTCCACAACCCATTCCAGGTTAGCACCAAGCTGGGGAGGAAGCATTTGGCTTGCTTCCCTTGATCCCGAAGCCTATTTAAATTGTGAGACATGAATAACTGGGTGTACTGTAGCAGCAGGGAATTGGGATGAAGAAGAGCTTTTATATCCTGGGTTGTCGCTATCAGAAGGTAGACCAACATTGCTAACTGCCCATCTGCCTGACTGTGTAATGTGTTGTCGGACCAAGAGTCTCCTTGTCCATCTCATACACAATCTGATCTGAAGACTGAATTTGTCGACTACCACATTTAATAGCATAGCTGGAATTCAATCGGGCAACTATCACGAGTATAGGAAACTCCATAACCAGTTGCCCCTATATTGTGAATTGTGCTTGCTTCTCCTTGGGCTTGTTTTAATAGTAAGTTCCCTTCTACCAATTGGGACATCTCCAAAACCAAGCCCACAGGTTTTTCCACATGGATTTCAGACCTTATTGCCAGCCATTGACATATTTCTCTTGAATCAACCCATTATCCAAGCCCTCCCCACCTCCTTCAACATCACAATCTGCCTTCAAAACACTTCCAAATTCATCTCCCTCCATAACTCTGTTCGTGGCTGTCACTGGAAGAACTAGAGCTGCCAAAGTTTTCTGGGTTTCATCCATTAATTGCAGCATTCTGGCCATATTCTTTGTTAAACGTTCCACGGATCTCTCCAATCTTGGTAGGCGCTACGATTCTAATTTCAAGTCCTCCATCTTCTTCTCCATTACTTCCACTCTGATTTCTGTCTACTTTTGAGCCATCAGAATTTACTTCTCTGATACCAATTTGATAGGAATCTGACTGTAAATAGAAAGTATTTCTATGAGAATTAAGAGCCAGCAGTATACTGGTGTAATTAAAAGAGAAAACAGCAATGAAAGAAGTAACAAATAGCCTTTTGAGAGGGCTACTACTCTCCTATCCCATACTCATACTCACTAATTTTTTCCTGCCCCCCTCCCTCCGCTATATTTATATCCTACTTGTAACTACTTATCGAAGTCAGCTGGTCTGGTTAATAGAATTGTGTTGCATCTGTTGCAGGATGGTTCTCAAGTCTTCTAGGCTCTTCTAGAATACATATATCTGATTGGAGGCTTATCACTTCCCTGTTTGATGCATACTGCTCTGTGCCTATGGTTGGATAGTATTTCTGTCTTCATTAAAAGAACATCTATAGTTGCAAATCTTGGGATTTATTTGACTTTAACTTCAGGTTTTCACCAGGTTAGGTGCAATTAAACTTAAAAGATGAGCGTGCGTCTTCTGCCCTTGGTGATGAGCTATTTTATTTATATATAAAGGATTGAACCATTGTTCTGTTTACTTCTGTATGTAATGCAGTTGATTGTTGCTCCTGAAAGGAGTTCGTTATCTGCTTGTCTCTTGTCAAGCTAATGTCTGCTTATTGGGCAGCAGGCAGCTTGATATTCTACAAGAAGAAAATGAGAATAATCTTGAAAAGGTGTAGATCCTTTTTATTCCTTATATTTTTCTCTTAAAGAGCCAAACTTCGTTAAAATGCTCAGAATTGCAGAAGACAGTTACGTGGAAGCTGAAGGTAGAGGTAGGGAGCTCGAATCACAGGTTTTCTTCTATCGTTTTGTTTGCATGATAAGCTAGTAAAAGCGTTCAGTTGGAAATTCTCAAGCTTTTATAACAGTGTTATCGTCCTTGAGCTGCTATTCTACGACTTTTGATTGGTCTATAACAGTGTATGTAACAAGAACTGGACAAAATCAGAAGGGCATTCGATTTTATGATCCTTCTCTCTTGAACTGGCCTGGTTAGATGATAAGACAACCTTATGTTAGATAATTTCCAACCATGCAACAATTTTTCTACATATCCCAAAATCTTTTATTTCAAATTGAATATCTTTCTTACTATTTTGAAGTAAAATAATTGCAACCTCTTCAAAATGGAAAATACTATTAATTACTGAAAAAAACTTATTGAGGATTCTGGTGTCGGAAATTAGATGTCAAATTCTAATGAAAGGAAAATGCACATGCCAAATGAACAAAAATGTACATTCCTTAGTTTGAATTGAAATTTTTTATTTTTTATTTTTAATTGTAATTAAGCGTATAATTCAGGTAGGTGGGGTCAAAGCAGGTTTTTGTCTTTTAAGCAATTAAAAGGGGGATAAAGAACTAAGCAAGTCCCAAGAGGATTATAATATAAGATTAAAACATTCAGTACATACATTTATTTTCCAATAAAATCAATTTTAATTTTTAATGATTTATTAATAAATTTATGTATTTGTGCACTTACCAGAAGACACACACATATTTGTCTAATCTCAGTCTTATAGGCCTTTGCCATATTTGGTTTTCAGCCCGTTTTCGCTCGTAGTAGATTATTGCACTTGTACACGAGCAACTAGTTTACTACAAAAATTTTCGTTTTCCTCTTGGTAACAGAATATTTGCAAGGTTAATAAGTGTAAATCGATGCATGTATACTTCTTTCTGTTAGGTTTGTGGATCGCCAATATCAGCAATTAATAAAATAATTTGTCTTTGTCCAATTAATAGATTTCTATTTATTTTTTAATCTCAACTTGACTACCAATTATGCTTCATGTAGCTGCTCTTGGAGATCTTTAGAAGCTGGAATTTCGAGCAGGTACAGTGAAGGCAACAAGTGCATTATAGTTGCCACCTTCTAATTTTCTGATCATTGCATGATGATGTCTCACATCATAAATTGCAGGAAGGAAGCTGTAGGGCTGTAAGCAAAAACCGTCAAACCAGAAAATCGAATCGAAATCGCATTTTAGAAACCGTCGGTTTGGTGCCACGTGGACCCAGTCAACGAAATGGTTTTGAACCAAACCAAATCGGTCAAAAATGGTTTGGTTTAGGTTTGAGAATTTTAATTGCAGTTTAAAACCAAACCGCACCGGCGAAAAAATATATAAAAATGAAAATTTCTGAAAAATCCAAATATGTAAAATTCAATAATTTTGTCATGTGTGGATATTTTTGTCAATTTCTAATTTTTTATTACATATATATTATTATTACCCAATATATATTATTATTACCCCTAGGAAGCTGCATTGTGGCAGAGGTAATTGTTGATCTTTGGGTTTAGTGGACTTTGAGTTGGCCGGACAGGTTATTTTACTATGGTTATGATATACTCATTGAGATACTCAGAATGAGCAAAAGAGAAGCAAAATTAATTGTAAAAAAGTGTGAGGAAGTATTTGCGGCATGGAAACTGCTCCCCTATATTGGATAGTTGTGAGTTTCAACTTTTCCATTTCTTACGATATAACTGCTGTAGTGTGCTTAAAGAAGCAAAACAAACAAAATATGGGATGGGATAGATGTGGATATGGAATCCCTGTGAATTGTGATCTGATGATAAGCTTAAAAGACTACCTTTCATGTATTTACAACTGCTTGTCTTTCCAACTGTTCTAAATGCTTTACTTTAGACTAACATAACTTGCAAAAAATGAGGCTGATCAGCCATGGGGAACTGACTCTCAAGTTTAAGCTCCACACAATATGACGCAAAGGAGAGTTTTTACCCAACATGAAATGTGGTGCAGTTATTGTTTCACGAAGAGCATATTACATTTAGTTGTAAAGCTATTGCTAATGTAATTTGGAGTTGCTTTTGTGGGATCATGCTACATGTACAACATTGGTTGACAACATCCTGCTTGTTATTATCATATCCATCCATTTAAAAAAAAAAAAAAAACTGTTTTTTACATCACATAGTAGGATTTTGACAACACATGGTTGTCAACCATTGTTGTCTACTGGTCATGGTAATTGATATTTAGACATATTTTATGCTTGGATAGAGGAAATTTTTTCTTTACTTTCAGGGGGCATCTGACCTATGAGGATCAAGTAATTATTGTATTAAGGGTGCATTTCATTGTCTCTTCCTAAATCCCCAAACCTATATTAGTCAAAAGGGTGATTCCTTTTCCAAAAAGTCTGGTTATTGTCTTCATTCCGCTTATTTTTGGACACGTAATTAGTTAGCATGCTATAGAAGTAAATTAATCATTTTTGTTAAAGCCTTTTTGCATTGTGGTGCACTTCTTTATAGATCTATTGGCGTAATTGCTAATGTTTGTATTCCTTCCAGCGGTATTGTGGAGAAAGTTTAGACCACAGAGTGAGAGAGTGGAACTGATTTGAGGCAATGCAGCGGAAGAATGAGCTTTTTTCGTTCTGCGCTGGCAGTTATGTTGTTGAATTCATCTCATAATTAGGACTTCTATTCACATATGAATGCTGTGCAAAATGTAGCATTGGCTAACTTGTTTTCTTGTGCTTCTTGATCAATATACTAGGGGATTGTAATCCTTCTAGACCTCTATGTTTTCTTTTAAGGTATTATAAACCTAATGTATGTATTGATGTATTATGGCTCATCAGGCAAGGCTTGAGCAGCTTTTATGCATCCTTAAGATTAGCATCGTGTTTTTATATATGTTTTGCATTAGAGATAATCACCTCCTCGGTTTATACTGAAATATCATGATGTGAAGAAGGTAACTGTAACTGTTGTCATTGCCAACAAAAGAAATCACATTCAATAAATGAAAGTCTGAAAGTAGGATTGTTCTTGTAATATCATCGTTATTGTGACCTCGCAACAACTGCTGTCATTTATACAATCAGTATTCTCCTCGATTTATCCGTACCAAATGTCATCACTATTATGACATGTTTGATATGATGGACTAAATTATACTTGCAGGGTTAAGAAAGACAAAGAAGCTCAAATTTTGTCAAGTATATTATCTCGTCTTGTTGAGTAAACATGCCCTTGGTATTTTTCGTAGACAATTTGATTTATTTCCTGTGTCATGTTGGATACATGAACATCATATTTATATGTTTCATGAATCTTCTATGTATCATGCTACCAGCTAAAGCTTGCTAACAGATTCTTTGCCATGAAACTGAAGATTGAGTTGATCCTGATAGAGGATTTTGTAGCAGATATACATCTGGTACTGTCTATGATCTTGAACCACTGGCTTCCCGGGTCGCAGGCACTGTTTCTATCCAAGCATTTACAAGCATTCGTAACAACAACATTGTTTGAGTTGATGTCCAAACAGACATCACTTCCATCTTCTAGTTTAGAAGAGAGGTGCATTTTAGAATCTGAGATAGTTTCCCATTTTGAACTCGAGCAACTACAGATTACACTAAGTTTTGCCGGTAGCCCCAATTCATCTGCTTGCAGACAGAAATATGTGCCCTTAATTGTTAGTGTGTTCTGGGGCGTATACGTCCATGCTTCAGCCTCAGAGCATGGACCTAAAACCAAGTGTTCATAAATTGATTTCCTTTTAATACAGAGACCAGTCATTGGATGGTAAATTATTTTATAGGGATGAATTTCGTCGTAACCTGGCCCTGCATTTAGCACAAAAATACAAATTAGAATCATTTGTTAAATGGATATGTAGTGATCCCTGTCCAAACTAGAGTTGTACTGCTTGGATTTTAGGAATCATCTTAAAAGTGGAAATGAACTTCTAAGCAAACCATAGGCAAAGACTCTTTGGAGCTCACATGATTTAAGGCAAATTTCATCTTTCTAGGGGTAAAGCATTCAATTTATTATTTATCCAGAAATAGGGTTTCGTTTTCGTTAAATTTTGAAATTATTGCTTTAGTTCTCTAATTTTCTTAATTTCAAGATTTTGCTTCCAGAATAATTTCATCAGACTACATCTGAATTTTATAAATCAAGACTCACTAGGATCAGCCAAATTATTAGTTATTGAAAAATACGAGTCTTTCCAATATTCTAACCATATTTTGTGAGAATCGACCAATCTTGTTGTCTAGTTTTCTGGTATTCTTAATAATCATTGATAGGGTGGAGCAGCATACCTCGAAAAGGAGATTGCAGAGCAGAAATTCTTTGCAGGAAGCTCGAGTTTCTAATATCACACCAATTCCAATCTAAAACCCCATAATATTCATTCATTCCCACAACCCCTTCTCTCAAATAATAACTCCCAACAAGTGTCCACAATGCCCAATCCAAGTCATATTCAGCTGCCCATCCCATGAAGCAATTCAAATACCTATTGTCATTGACATTAGTGCCCCTCGTATCCACTCCAAACTCACTCACAAACAACGGGTATCCTTGGTCCAATACAAACCCTGCATTCCTCATTAGGTTACCCAAAACTTGCCCACAAACTTGGTTTGGATTGGATGTTTCCCACGCCCTTCCATCGGAGAAACCGTACCAATGCACCTCAAAAACTAGCTTGTTAGTGAAGGTTAATTGTACGGGCCTGTTGAGGGTAAAAGAGAGATCTTTATCGTAATTCAATCCAGATAGTATGACAAGAATGTTAGGGTTTGCAGCATGCACTGCTTCAGCACCATTTTGCATGTACCTACATCATTATAAATGAAAGTATAAGAATAGAAACGTGTACACATTTGCTCTTCAAGTTGCATTTGAAGCTTGAACAAACTTTTTTGTTGGCGTCCCTTCCTCATCTTCCCCCTTGTGCTCCCTCTCTCTCTCTGCTGTGTCCTCTTTCCCCTTCCCCAAAGCATCTCCCCTATGCCCCTCCCTAATCCCCGCTGCTACGTGACTGAGAATCTCTCAGTTGTCCTAATATCCTCAATACTTATGTATATTTGGTAAAGCTTTTTATACATTATAAGCAGTAAGTCCTATATAAAAGTTACGGATCCTGCGAAATATGTGGATAAAAATAATGTTTGACCAACTTATAAGCTTTAAAATACTTTCCCAAGCATACTCATTTGGTGACTTGGGCGACTCTTGAGGAGTAAGGGAGGGGATCATAGTGGTCCGAATGGACACAAAAGATGAGGGCAGGGATTGTGGATGAAGATGATGAACATTTAAGCGTCCGTTTGATTGCAAAGGTGGAAAATAGGTGGAAAGAAAATGTTTTACTGGGAATTGAATTGCCTAAAGAATGTTTTACTGAGAATTATAATTAATTGTATTTGATTGGTATAATTTTCGACATGGTCTGCTTGACTTTGTTTTTTCATGAAAATTGTCAATTAAAGGGATACAATTTATTAAAATTGGTGATAGAATTTGTTTGAATTGCCAAAAAGTAAAAAATAAAATAAAATATCGAATATTTTTTTTTTTTCGTTTGGCTTTGTTTTTTATGCAAATTATTAATTAAATAGATATTTTTTTTTTTACTATTGGGTTTGGAATTTGTTCCAATTGCCTATATATATAAAGCAAAAAAAAAAAAAAAGATGGAAAATCTGATTCCCACCTAAAACCAAAGAAAACAAATTCCTTAAAAATCAAGAAAGTTGGTGCGTGAGATTGCTAAGTGGAAAATGAATTTTAGACAAAATAGTCTATCAAACGACTTCAAAATTGGAAAATGGAATCCCTTTTTCCACTTCCATGGAAAAGGTCCCTTATCAAACAGGACTTTAGTGTTTTCTTTTCCTGTATGTGTGCTTGGCTTTACTTAAAGTCAAAAAAAGGCTACCTTCCATCTCTTTTTAGCCAGAATCATATTGCTTAGAAAAAGCTCCAAAGAAGCTTCTTTTTGGCTTTCAAGCAAAGCCAAGCACGGTACACAAAACACACTGCACGTATTAGAAGCAGGACTATGGCTGAAATCAAAGATAGGAAAAGTTCAAATCATTTTCGTTACCCCACCCTAGCCTCCGACCCCTCCACATAGCTGTCCGTAGATGGTGGCTTAAATTTGCCATTCATTATGAGAATGAATATTATCCATACCTGTACCAATCATTTACATTCTGTTTTTGGCCTCGGAGTTCATTTCTCAAGCTCATGGCTACTACATTTTTGGTCCCCTTAAACATCGTGGCAACCTTGGTTAGGCCCCTTATCCATATGTCAGGATTGAAATATTGATCCCCAAAGAAGCCATTTCCATCAAAATTGCTGCAACACCAACCTGGCTTGCTTATGTGATTGTCTAATATTATCATCACATTGTTATTTGCAAGACTGGCCACCACTGCCTGCACACACATTTATTACTAAGTATACGGGAAAAAAAACACGGGATATTTGATGTACTTGAATAGTACTAAAGAAAGGAAACATAAAAAACACGCGGGATGGGTCGAATTTTATGTAATGTAGACTAGTATGTAACGCGAATGTTAATTTCGAATATTAGGTATACAAAAGTCCATTATACACAGCTAATTAGTGAGGACAGTGTATGAAAATTGGTGAAAAAATAAGGTACGTAAGTAGGAATGGGAAAATAATTCGGCCTAGCATATAGAGATGGATCCAAGACCGTTTTACACCTAAAAACGGGCCAGGGACTGGACCGGGATACAGCCCGGCCCAGCCCCCCTAAATCCATCCCTGCTTGAATAGTCTCGCCTTGTGAGAAACTAGGGGTGGTGATTAGAAACATGGTACTTGCCTTGAACTTAGTTCGAATCTTTTTTTTTTTTTTTATATTTGAAAACATAAAATGATATTAAAAAAATAAGTAACTAAATAGGCGGCAAATGAAGATATTTCACTCCTCTCGTCCTTGTCCAGCCTTTCAATTTGTCTAGTAGAATGGGAATAGGAGACGGGGGAGTGCCGATTCATTGTCATCCCTATATTTAAGACTACACAATATTAATTGAGAAATCATACTCCTTGATCTCAATACTCACAATATATTCCTTGTTCATCATTATAATAAATTTTGATCTTGTGTTTTAAAAATAAAGGTCAACTATTTATTTTCTCCATAATAATAATAATAATAATAATAATTTAGGTTTTAACAAACATGTTTGATATATCAACCTCAAGCTATATAAAATAAGGTTATGCATTTTTTTGTGACTATTCATTCTTGATCATAAGAGAGTATTCATTGGCGTTCTAAAAGGCACACTTGCCTAGGCGCACCTTCGCATGATGCTAGGCCAAAACGGCAAGTCAAGTGGCTTGACGTCTTATTTAGCGGTCAACGACAATTGTTGACAGCTAATGCGTACTTAGGCGCAATTATGTACACCATGGCGTGCATTAGCATTAGTTTTTTTATATATACAATTCTTTGAAATTAAAAATTATTAAATGCACAATCTTGGATTATAGATGGTTGTGATAATGAGAGTATGATGGAGTGGAAAATGATATCTTAAAACCTTCGAGATGTACTAGAAATGCTCAGAATGAAATAAGGGAGCCCGACAAAGATGATTTTGTATCAGAAGACACGAATGACCTATTAGATGAAGAAGATGTTATTGAATTGGAGTTCGATAAAGAGTTAGATAAGATTTAAGTTCCTATACTTTTACTTACTATTTTTTATTTAAATTTGAAACTTATATTTTTGTTGAAAACTTTGAAAAAATGTATAAATTTCCTATAAATCCGTTTTAAATATTTAGTAAGTATTATTTTTAATTGATTAAAAATTAAAATAATATTAAAATAAGAAAAACATTTTTACGTTTTTTTACTCATATGTCTGCCTAAGCTCGCTTAGCCCATAACTTGACATCTACGCATCGTCACGCATTACGTCTTTTATAACACTGGTATTCATATCTTGAAGAGACTAAAGTGTTAATAATATAATTATTGGCACAGGTCAATATCGATTATCAACACCACTCAAGTTTTTTCACACGTAGACTTCTCACAAAAGGAAAAAGTAGCTAGCTGCTCTTCTTAACTAAATTAAATTTGCCAAATTTAATCCAGATAATTTGCTCATTCAATATGGACCAAGAAAATCAATACGATAGATTTTTTGAAAATGTATTTTTTCAGAGAATGAGAAAAAGCTATAAACAAAATTATTTCGTCAAAAAAAAAATTATGATTGAAAATGAATTTGAAAAAAAAAAAAAAAAAACAAGTTTTAGAAAATGGGACCATGGAAATAATATCATTGTGGGTTAGTTAATCATGCATTATACCTAGGACGGCAAAATTTCTGAAAGTAGGTGGCAAGAAATGACAGGCACGGCAAACATATATATATATTTCTGTTTTTCAATAATTGCGCTAATTTTTCTTCTTTTAACCAACTATATTGACAATATTCTCTCCTAATTAGCTGATTATTAAAGCTCTCCCGAATGGAGACGTGCCAAGACTTTTTCGAGTTAATAGAGATTGATTTTCGAATGTAAAGATCGAATAGATATTGACTGCAAGACTCATCTGCCCATATAATACTTACTTCTATGGATGAGTATAAAGCTTTTTTGGGTTTAATGGGGAGAATGACTCGAGTGTACAGCATAAGTCAACTATGAATAGGCAATAATTGAGCAATCATGCTTGGTTTACATTGTTCTTTACGCTGTGCTACGTGGCATTGTCCAATTCGACAGGTAAAAAAAAAACAATTTTTTCATCCACTTATTTATTGACAACAAAGCAAAATGTCGACAATGTTGTACAATACAATGGTAGAGCAGAAAAGTGAGTTTACCTGGTAAGCACTGATAAGGGAAAGATCAATAATGGAGGGATTATTTGCCTGTAAACCTGCGATGGATTCGACCAATCGGAGGCTATTGAAAGACTGTCTTACAGTGATTGAGGCTAAAGTGTCATTAGTGAACAAAAAAAGTGGCCAGGTTAGCCTAACACAGTTGAATCCCATATCCAAAATCCCTTTCGAAATCACATCCACTGGATGCTTGCTTAGCCCTTCAGCCACCACCACCTCAAGATGCGATGCCCAACTAACGCACGCCAACTTCACGCGCTGGCCGGATTCATTTACGACCCATCGGGAATCGGTCGAAAGTGGTTGCGCCATGATGACATATAGGAGGAAAGAAGACAGAACACTACATAGGAAGAAAATGGAGGAACTGCCCATGTTATTGCTTTTCTTCCTAAGAATTTGGGGCATTGGGTAGAGGAAAAATCTTGAATCCTATTTATATGCTAAGGTCCAACAGGAGTATAGGATGAATTATGGGACAAGGGTCCTACTCATATAATTGTGGCATGTTTTTTTTTGTTTATGCTGCTCTGTGACATTTCTTTTATTCCAAGGGAAACTGCACGTTTTCACATATAATAACTGATTTCAAGCTTAGCATGGAGTTTAACAAAAGGCATGGTTATTTGATAAAGTAGATTAGATATATTATACAAACTTTATTCTGTTTATGAGTTTATCGTACGGTTTAATATTGTTACAACTCAAAGGTTAAATTCCATGGTTGGTAGTTTTATAATTCTAGTCATTTTGGTTGTTAAAGAAATTAATTATCAGACTGCACGCTAGGGCTGTCCGTGACTCGGTTCGGTTCGATTCTGCTCGGTTCCAAAATTTTCAGGTATTTAATAAATGGGCCCCCGTCGGGTCCAAATATAATTATGGAACCATTCGGGTTCAGTTCGATTCGGTTCGGTTCCATGCCATAATTAAATTTTTTAACATTTACAGCAACACTACATAAATATAACTAATGAGATTTTATTCGTAACTTTTACAAATTAACGTAGCTCAATTCAAAATTATATAAATAACTAGCTGTCGAATAACATTAATTTAATGCATACAAATATCAAAAAGTAGATATTGATATTAATATTAAAATGTCGGCAATTCATATTAAAAAGTTGAGGCCCAAGGCTTAAAATTATAAAATGATCTGATTTAATTAATTAATTTGTTTAAAAATAATAAAATAATGTAATTAATTCAATAAACAAATAAAAAAACTATTTAGTTTCGGTTCTTTGGTTTTTGGTCTAGACCCTAGATCCAACCCATACTCATCGGTTCTCGATTCGGGTACCCGTTCGGATTTTTAACTTATGAAGAACCGCTCGATTCGGTTCGGTTCGGGACTTTTGGACACCCCTAATGCACGCGACATAGAAATTATGAGAAAACCTTCGAGGTCACAGTACACAAAGACTACATCTACTTCTTTTAATCTAACGGTTTTTTGTAAAGCTTAGTAAGATTCATGTCATATTGGTGAAAGACTTCGACCCCATCCCGCCCTGAAATGTGGGATTTCCCCAACGTAAGGCATGGTTCCCACCACTAATTTTATTTTTATGTTTCTAAATTTAAATTCTATTTTAAATAATTATGATTATTTTAAATTTCTGGTCAAATTTGAACAGGGAGGGCCGCCCGCCCAACCTCTATGTCATCCATCAATTCAATCTATGGGTATTTCGTAAATAGAAATTCCATCACAAACGTAATTTGTTTTGAATAAGGAAGATTACAAGTAAAGCCTAGTTTATTCGTGTACCTATAGCAATCTATCAAGTCTCACCTCCCTCGTGTGATAATTGATGTTGGAGAAACTTCAAGAAATATATAGCTACATGGCCACGCGTGCCTTGATGTCCTTTGGAAGACTTACAAGGCTGCAAACAATAATGAAGGAAAAACGACTGAGACATGCTCGGTGTACAATATTGTTGACAACTTTGTTTACACAATGTTACGTGACATTATGTTATTGAAAAAATTTGGATGTACAATGTTTAGAGGGCTGTAATTTTTACAGTCCTCTCTAATTAGTGTGGGCCCCACTAATTAATTGAAGTGCATCTATATGTTATTGGACACTTTTAACGAAAAGTTATAATTGTAGCCAACGACATTTTGCCAACATAAACATTGTCAATAGAGTTGTTATGGGTGATTCTACAAATAGCAAAATTCAAAATTGCTTTGGGGAGCAATAATAGAGTTCTTAAATTTATAAATTAATTTATTTAAGTGCTTCCCTCGGATTTAGGCGTCAAGCCGTCCGAACCGAACATCTTTCGCTTGTTGTTTTGTTAATTTTGTGAAATCACAAAAATTGGATACTATTGTATTTTTTTTTTATCAAGATTATTAGTGGATTGATTGATCCGTGGCATGGAGTCCGTAGATGTTTCCCTTCAAGGTTTACCACATTATATATGGTATTCAAATTATTTTTTCCGTTAATTAAATTTCACGCTCAATTAAAACAGCACTAACACAATATCAACGAGCTAGTCAGAATCATTATAAACTAATTGTCGTAATGTCGGTTATCGATAGTTATCAACTCCTGCCATTGGAAATCAATACAATGGGCTAAATCCTTTCTGGACTCAGTTGGATATAGATTCTGAATCGGATTAACTTAGACGTTGATTAATCTTGAATCGAATATTGTGATAGTGTTGTAATACATGACTTATATAGAGTGAAACACATATTTACTGGAATAAATAGACTGACTCCGAAGCACATAGGAGCTAAGCGACCGCATCGGCCACTCATGCTAGTAATTTACACTCTGTTTGCTTGGGATGCTTAATAGGTTAAAGGTGTAAGTGTTATGCCCTAGGTCCAATCAATTTTGGACATAAGCACTTTTAATGTATATATAACCGATGCATATTTATGGCAATATCTATTATTTATTTCAATTAATATTCTAATTAATTAAATAATAGAATCCGTAGATTCAAGTCTTGATGATTTGTTAATCACAAGGAGTTGTGATTGTGAGATACAAATTACATATAACTGAATCTTAAATCGTCCGTGGTCGTATGTAATAACGGGATACGGATATCGTTATTACGGATAGACCATCACGTGTGGCATTTCTTACTTATGAAGTAAGTAGTTGATCTTACAAACTAAAGTATGGGGACACTTGAATGAACACGTGAATGTTTTGTTATAGAACAAGACATTGGAGACCCACTGAGAGATTTCACATGGAAAATTATCTAAGTGTCAATGGTTAATCTCTAACGTTCGGTAGTGGAATTGGTCCTTTGACTTGAGGTCATCATAGTGCCTCATGTGAGGACAGTCATGCTTTGGTGATGTCGGATGTTGCTCTGTCAAAGGTCGCTAATACGGCATCGTTCGGGTATGTCAAGAATCATATGAAGGTTGTGAATGATCAATAGAGGATTCGTCACTCTTAGATAGTAAGAGATTATGATCTACATTTCATCCAGTTAAGTTGATAATGAAATCCTTGGCCAAGGTGAACTCATAAGTCGGAAAAAAGTTTTCGACTTACATTGACTTAACAGTAGGATAAAAGATATGATCGATAATTGAGATTGACACACGTCCATATCTCGTAATTGATCGGATCATATTGACGAAGGGATTATAGTTTCACGATAAACGAACAAGTTTGGTTTTGTCATGTCACGTGACATTTCCCGTCACATGTATTGCCCTGACACATTGCTAGATGTCAATCTGGGACAACGAATGTAAATTGATGATAAATTAAAATGGGTATTTTAATTTATCAGTTTTGATTAGATCAAAATAATAATTTACGTCGTTAGGCATCGTGACCAGGAACCTAATGGGTCACACACAAAAGAGAATCAGAAGAATGAGATTTACCAATTAGTTAATTAACAAGTGTTGGATAATTAATTAATTGGGTTGCTTATTAATAGACCCGAATTAATTAATTGGATTAATTAATTCATGGACCGGATTTAATTAATTTGATTGATTAAATATTGGACCGGGTTAAGTTAAGAGATGGGCCAGCCCGTTTGGACTTGTATTAATAGGCTATTAGGGTTTGAAAAACCTGATGGAATTTTCATTATTCTTGCTAGCACGAGAAAAGAAAACCCTAGCCGTCATTCTTATTCTCTGTGTGGATCACCATTGGAGGCTGGACAATTGGACAGCTTGGATTGTAGATCTGATCATTGGAGTTCGTGAATCAGCAAAAGAGTTTGCAGAATTCATCAATGTATTATTCTAAACACAGTTTCTATATAAACACAGTTTCTATCTAAACACAATGTAGATCCTTGTTTGGGAATCGAAATTGCTTTACTTCCGCTGCGCATGATTAAGTAGGTTCGCAACAGTGGTATCAGAGTCTACTTTGTGTTTGTTAGAAATTGTTTCGTGTTATATAACAATCAAAAGTTGATTGTTGATATTTTTCATGTTTCTAGCAATTTTGAAAAATTGTTTTTCATCTTAAAATAATAGGATCTGAAAAACGGATTAAATAAATTAAAAAAAAAAGAGGGGTGGAAGGTTCTGCCGACAGCCACCAGCGCCGCCGGCAAGGCGGCAAGGCAAAGCAGCTGCCGCGCTGTTTTGCCGCTCGCGGGGGCGACGGCGCCGCTACCCACAGCGACGCCCGTCGCTGGCTGCTGCTGCTAATAGCAGCAGCAGCAGCGGCTGCTGCTATTAGCAGCAGCGCACGATGTTTGACTGCAGCAACACTCGCCAGTGGAGGAAACGCCGCCGGCTAGTTCTGAAATTTTAGGGTTTCAGACGGGTGAGAAGATTTGGGGGCGGGGGCCTCTCCTGCAATTTGTAAGATTGCAAGCCCCCGCCTGCAATTATGAAGAAAAGGGGTCATTTTGCAATTTTTAAATTGAGTCCCTGTCATGCAATTTTCGAAATTGAAGGGCTTGTATTTAATTTTAAACTTGGGTCAATTTGCAATTTTCAAAAGGGTTTTGAATATAAATATTAAAATGGTTTTAAATTAATTTTTAAAATGGTTTGACCATAAAATTTTTAATTTTGACCCGTTTACAATTTTATTTAAAAATTGACGACCTTTTATATTTTCGTTAAAATTAGATTTTAACTTAAATATTAAATTTGACTCTAAATTGAATTTTATTTTAGTTAGGAGTTTTATCCTAAATTAAAATGTTAATTCAATTAAATTAGAGTTGGACTCTAATCTAATATTTAATTAAAATTTGATTTTAATTAAATTATATCACCCTAATATATTCTTGAAATTAGAGTTGGACTCTAATTTGACATTTTAATTGAAATTTGATTTTAATTAAATTGTCTCGCCCTAAAAATTTTCTTAGAATAAGAGTTGGACTCTAATTTTGTATTTAATTAAAATTTGATTTTAATTAAATAAGTTCGCCCTAATATCTTGGAATTGGAGTTTGACTTTAATTTTGTATTTATTTAAAATTTGATTTTAAATTAAATTTAATCGCCTTAAGTTTTGAAATTAGAGTTGGACTCTTATTTGATATTTAATTAGAATTCGATTTTAATTAAATTATATTATTTTAAAACTTTGAAATTAGAATTGGACTCTAATTTGATATTTAATTAAAATTTGATTTTAATTAAATAGTTCCGCCCTATAATAGTGGAATTAGAATAAGATTCTAATTTGGTATATAAAATTAAAATTTGATTTTAATTAAATATATCCGCTAATTAAATTAATTGATTAATTTGATTAATTGATTATTTAATTGTTCCGATCCATTTGTCTAAATTAGTTTAGGCGACTTTATTGTTAGAAACTTGAAACATGTTTTGCATATAATATTAGATATTATATATGAATGTATTTATATGATGAATGTTCTATTAGTGGATGATTATGGACTCGACCATGTGGATGTGTTGAATGGTTAGTTTTATTCTTGTTGTTATTATGGGCCTGCGAGCTCTAATTTATTTTGGACCTGCGAGTTCATTATTATTATGGGCCTGCGCGTCCAATATTGTTTAGGCCTGCGTGCCAACTAGTATATGATACAAGTTGCAGCTGGACTAATTGAAGACACAAGAAGAGGAGGAGACCATAGAGATGGAGCATTGTATGAATCAATGTTATACCCCCTAGGAACTGACCAACTAGTCTTCCTTATGGCTCGGGAAGACTAGATAGTATAAGTCCATAATCGTCTACACTATTATATGTATGTTTATTTGCATGCTAGATGTATAATAAGATATATATAATTATTACGATGAGACCTTTGCATGCAAAACCCCTCGTTGAAAATATTAAGTCATTTTCTTATTCGCCTTCCATCATTATAGTGAAAAACTAGAATCCTAAATCGATCTCAGCTTGTTGAGTACACTCAAGGCTGGTCTATTATGGATATGTTTGGCACTATGAAATATTAGATATTTCTGAATGATGGGTTTGACTTAACTAAAACTTATCTTTTGTTGAGTACACTCAAGGAGATGAATTTTAGAGGCATGTTAAAATATTAAGTCATATTTATATTAGCCTTCCATCATTATAGTGAAAAACGAGAGTCCGAAATCGATCTCAACTTGTTGAGTACACTCAAGGTTGGTCTATTGGGGATATGTTTGACACTATGAAATATTATATATTTCTGAATGATGGGTTTGACTTAACTAAAATTTATCTTTTATTGAGTACACTCAAGGAGATGAATTTTGGAGGCATGTTAAGCTAACACATAAGATGTGTGAAGACAAAGAGTTGTCAGCTTAATGATCTGGGAGTTGTATGGAGATACAATTGATAATAGTATCTACCCAAATGTTTTATTAAGATTTGTTGAGTACACTCAAGGTTTTAATATAATAAATGGGATCCCAACCCACTGGGAATCAAGTATGGATTCCATAAATTTATGTGAGAGGGTCATAAATTTGAGTTAAACAGTGGGAGCGAAATTAATTTAATAAAAGACCATGTTAAATTAATCGATGCATTTTATATATTATTCGTTTACTTTTTGTCATTTACATTTATTGAATCTTGAGTAACCATATATATTTGAGCGGCATACTGTATGCCAACAACCAAACCAAAATTTCCTGATTGGCACTGCAATCTGAGAATTGTTCTCATGCATGATAATTGATTATGTCCTTGAGTAGCAATTTCCAGAGACACTCGTTGATGACTCGATAAAGAAGAGGTGACTGCTATAATAAACACAGTGATGACGATAGTACTGCAACATATATGATGATTGCGACTATGTCACCTGAGTTACAAAAGCAACATAAGAGTATAGATGCTAACACATGATTTTCATCTCAAAGTGTTGAATGATAAATAATCACGTGTGGAAAGATATGAGATTTCCTAGCAACTATACCAGTGTATAATGGCAAAAGAGTCTTCAGCCAATTCTGATGTGCTGAAGACGTTGACTACTTTGAGAAGTTGTCTCAATTGAGTTCAATCATGAACAATGAACTAAGTATGACTTGGTTCTACAATCTTTGCCAGTAGGTTATTCATGACTAATTATGAATTTAACATGGATAAATTCGAATGCACACTTATTGAGTTGTTGAACATGCTTAAGACTGTTAAGCCCGATATCTATGTTTATAATGGGCAAATGTTAGTCATAGATTCATCCAGTGAAGTCTAAAGGATGTTTTAAGAAAACATCTAAGATGACTAAGACAGTTAAAGCAAATAAGGACAATACCAAATCTAATGACCATTATTATCATTTTGGAATGATAGGTCATTCGAAAGAAAATTGCAAGGCTTATATCTATTTCATTAGTTTCATGGGTATTGGATACTAGATATGGATCACATATTTGTATAAATATGCAGAAACTAAACAGAAGTAAATCACTGCAAAAAGGGAGAAGTTGACCTGTACGTTGAAAATGAGCAAAAGTTGCCGTATTGCCTGTAGGAGCTACTTCTTGCCTTTGCCTTAGGCTCAATATTAGAATTAGAGAAATATTGTTTTGTTCTTGCCATTACTAAGAGCATTAAATAAATTTCATGTTTGGACATGAATTATTTTAATGTTAAGGTCAATTGTTGTTCCTTTTATCTTGATAAGATCTTAATGGTTATGGTAAATTACAAAATGACATTTATATTCTAAATATTGAGTATTCTATAATGAGTATAGATACCGAAATGCATAAAAATGATAATCTGAATAACACCTATATCTGGCATTGCAGATTTGGTCATGTAATTCCAAATTTACATGGAGATGTACATCTGGGTCAAATGATTTCGAATTATTTGACAAATACAAAATATGTCTATTAGGCATAATGACCATATCTCATTTTACTTGAAAAGGAGAAAGATCTGCATAATTACTGAGTCTAATACATAGTGATGTATGTGGACACATATCAATCAATGCTAGATAAAGTTTCTCTTATCTCATCACATTTACTAGACGGCTATTTCAGAAATGGTCATGTATATTTGATGAAATTCAAGTATGAAACTTTTGAAATGTTCAAGGGATTCAAACTAGAAATTGAGAAACAAATAGGTAAATAAATTCCCACACTAAGATTTGATCGATGTGGAGAATATCTAAAATGTAGAATCTTAGATTATCTAAAAGAGAATGTGATTCTCTCGCAGTGGATTCATCTACATGCATTGTAATATAATGATGTATTTGCAATGAGGAATCATGTACTATTAGATATAGTGCAATAAGGACAAGCCATGCAATTGATTCAAAATCGTTTTGAGATCATGCACTGATTGCCACATGTCACGCACTAATCGTGTCCCATCTAAATCGGTTAACAAAACTCCATACGAGTTATGAAAAGACAGATTGGGGCAGTGACGCTTATGTGAAGCGCACTGAATCGGATAAGTTTGAAACTAAATTCGATAAATATATATTTGTAGGATATTCAAGAGACAATTGAATATCAATTCTATAATCTCATTAAGAAGAAGGAGTTCATCTCAAAACGTGTCATACTCCTAGAGAAAATGTTTGTTCTAGGAGAGGACAGTGGGAGTAGAGTAAATCTTGAAAGAGTTCAAGGATTCACAGATATAGTTAACCAAGTAGATAACCTGAGTCTGATACCAAAGTGTTGAGGGACATACTCTTGATCAGGAAGTGGAGACTCCTGAGGACACGACAGCTCCATGTAAATCTTGTAGGATCATTCGACCTTCTGGAAGGTAAGAATCCATGATTATTAATCTAGCATTACTAATCAAGGATGATGATCATACTAATTATGCATAAGCAAAGTCAAGTGTTGACTCGCTGACATGATATAAGGCTATGATATCCGATATGAACTTAATGTTGCCAATGTTTGGACCTTGGTCAACTCGCCTAATGGATTAGAACCCATAGGTTGTAAATGAGTTTACAAGAAAAGTTCAATATGGATTAAAATAAGTCATTTGGAGCTGAAATATTCGATTTGATATAAAAGTCAAAATGTTTGATTTTATCAAAAATGAATTGTGTGTTTAAAAGAAGATAGTGGGAGCATTGTCGCATTCCTAATATTATATGTATGAGACATACTAACAGGAAACGACGTCTTTATATTTCAATTGTTGAAATTATGGTTGTTAAATAATTTCTTCATAATAGATATGTGAGAAATAGCTTGATCTATAGAGATAGATCTATAAGATTGCTTAACTCATCCAGATCTATATAGATAAAATCTTAAGAAGATTTTATGTGGAGAAAATGAACTGGGAGTTCATGGATACATTGTTGCTAACTTCTAGTCGGACTAGAATGATAGCATATTTCAATTAGGATATTGGTTTACTCTTAAACGATGTGTTGAAAATGTTTCAAATCGAAAATCATCGCTGATTCAATAATAGAAGCCTTATACATCACTGTTTTAGAAAGCAACAAAAGTTGTTGTCTGGGTCAAAGTGTTCATTAATGAACTTGGAGTAGTTCCTAACATTGTTGATCACATGCTTCTGTATTGTGATAATAGTGGAGCCATCGTGCAAACGAGGGAACTAAGGTCTCATCAATGATCCAAACATGTGTTAAGACAGTATTATCTCATTGGAAAGATAATATAATGAAATGACGTAAAGAAAGAACGAATTCCCACAAGTTATTAAATTGCAGATCCATTGACAAAGAGTTGTCGCAGTATAAACATGATTGTCATGTAAACTCTTATGGTATAAGATACATAAGGGATTGGATCTAGTGCAAGTGGGAGTTTGTAAGTGTTATGCCCTAGGTCCAATCAACTTTGGACATAAGCACTTTTAATGTATATATAACCGATGCATATTTATGGCAATATCTATTATTTATTTCAATTAATATTCTAATTAATTAAATAATAGAATCCGTAGATTCAAGTCTTGATGATTTGTTAATCACAAGGAGTTGTGATTGTGAGATACAAATTACATATGACTGAATCTTAAATCGTCCGTGGTCGTATGTAATAACGGGATACGGATATCGTTATTACGGATAGACCATCACGTGTGGCATTTCTTACTTATGAAGTAAGTAGTTGATCTTACAAACTAAAGTGTGGGGACACTTGAATGAACACGTGAATGTTTTGTTATAGAACAAGACATTGGAGACCCACTGAGAGATTTCACATGGAAAATTATCTAAGTGTCAATGGTTAATCTCTAACGTTCGGTAGTGGAATTGGTCCTTTGACTTGAGGTCATCATAGTGCCTCATGTGAGGACAGTCATGCTTTGGTGATGTCGGATGTTGCTCTGTCAAGGGTCGCTAATACGGCATCGTTCGGGTATGTCAAGAATCATATGAAGGTTGTGAATGATCAATAGAGGATTCGTCACTCTTAGATAGTAAGAGATTATGATCTACATTTTATCCAGTTAAGTTGATAATGAAATCCTTGGTCAAGGTGAACTCATAAGTCGGAAAAGAGTTTTCGACTTACATTGACTTAACAGTAGGATAAAAGATATGATCGATAATTGAGATTGACACACGTCCATATCTCGTAATTGATCGGATCATATTGATGAAGGGATTATAGTTTCACGATAAACGAACAAGTTTGGTTTTGTCATGTCACGTGACATTTCCCGTCACATGTATTGCCCGACACATTGCTAGATGTCAATCTGGGACAACGAATGTAAATTGATGATAAATTAAAATGAGTATTTTAATTTATCAGTTTTGATTAGATCAAAATAATAATTTACGTCGTTAGACATCGTGACCAGGAACCTAATGGGTCACACACAAAAGAGAATTAGAAGAATGAGTTTTACCAATTAGTTAATTAACAAGTGTTGGATAATTAATTAATTGGGTTGCTTATTAATAGACCCGAATTAATTAATTGGATTAATTAATTCATGGACCGGATTTAATTAATTTGATTAATTAAATATTGGACCGGGTTAAGTTAAGAGATGGGCCAGCCCGTTTGGACTTGTATTAATAAGCTATTAGGGTTTGAAAAACCTGATGGAATTTTCATTATTCTTGCTAGCACGAGAAAAGAAAACCCTAGCCGTCATTCTTATTCTCTGTGTGGATCACCATTGGAGGCTGGACAATTGGACAGCTTGGATTGTAGATCTGATCATTGGAGTTCGTGAATCAGCAAAAGAGTTTGCAGAATTCATCAATGTATTATTCTAAACACAGTTTCTATCTAAACACAATGTAGATCCTTGTTTGGGAATCAAAATTGCTTTACTTCCGCTGCGCATGATTAAGTAGGTTCCCAACAAATGCACGGGGCAGCACCCCCATGGTACGATACAAGGATATTTTTGGATTTTTTTCCCTTAAAGTCTTGTATGGGGCAGGGTTATTACGTAAATGATGTAATCCTATCATTCATAAATAATACAAATCTCAGCTCTTAATATCATGAAAACATAAGAATTTAACCACTGCATCTTATGTGTCTTACCTCAGATGAAAATCCGAAAACTTTCATATCTCAAACTTCATGACTTGTTTTAGACGACGAGCTAAATTTCACGAAAAAGTGGTTTTGGAATAAAGTTACATATAAAGCTAAATTTTAGACAACTTATTTGAGTACATCTATTCACAAATTTGATGTTTCATAATTGTAGTTTTTTTCTCAGCACATTCTCAATGATCAAAATACAATACAATCATCACGCATTCTTCCTGAATAATTTAAGATTCACACCCAGTCACTCAGAAATGTAAATGACTCATAATTACCAAGTTCTCATTGTTTGTTAAAACTCAAATTTTGTGTCCTTACATTGAATTGTATAAAACCTATGTTTAGAAGCAAATTCAATTTGCAGCAGCAAAAGAAATATAAATTATAATATATAATTAATGTAGTATTTACTAAATTATTTTTATTTACCTAGTTATGTGTGAACTTTCACAAATAATCAATGACATAGATTTTGACACATTACACATCGTCGGCCTTAATGTACGACTAGCATAGTTGTAAATTTTATACTACGAGTCTATGACGATTCTTTATTTCATTGCGAGTGGCTGTTAGGTGGTCGAGCATGACCTTTCTTGAGGTGGCCTGGCAAAATTAAAATTTTCTGGCCGGGCTCGACCCATAAGCTTTTGTATTTTTCTTTTACAAGTTTATATTGTTTTTCATTTTCTTTAAATACGGCCACCATGTAGATCAGTAGGTCCACTTAGATGCGCGGTTCGCTACATATGAGCCTCACATTGTTTGATTGAAGAGGAAGTCTGGCCGATGATTTGGACCATCATGTGCCCGGCCTTGCTTTTATTCATATGCTAGTTGTCTGTATTTGAGTGGGACGACAAACATTTTTGTCACCTTTATATGTAAGAGAAATAGCCCGGAAGCGACTCCTTTTGGTACCTCTACATGTGAGGGAGAGATGTAGACAAGCATTGTACTTTGGAAATGGTAAAATTGTTGCAATAAAAAATATTGTTATCTTCATCACAACAAATAAATGTATAACAAAAGTTGTGCAGCACTCAAGATCCTTCACACGAAAATAAAATTCAATAACAATGAGAACCGAACCAGGTCGTATGACTCATATTCTATGGTTATTATTGTAAAGCAAGTCAATTTGTAATAACCCGGTGATAGGGCTTATGTTACTTGTTATGAATATTAAAGACAGGATCAAAATAATCACACAACACAAAATTTAACGTGAAAATTCAAATCTGAAAAATCCAAGGGTACTAGGGTAGAGACGGAGAATTCACTATGATCAATAGCAAAGAAATACAAAAGGATCACGCAAAACTCTCAACCTATCTCAAAATATGCGAGTCTCTCTCTCTCTCCCCTCTAAATTCCCTCACTTTGATGTTCTCTCAATGTTATATAATGTTTTACTATTCTTTCACAAGATTATCAAGGTTATACATCTGTGGAGTATATATATATATATATAGGAACTCATTACAAGTGTTTTGGATGAAATATAATTCAAGAAACGAAATAGAATCGAAAAATGATTTATGCTCGAATAACACTGTCACTCGAGAAGCTGGTGAACGGTGATCGAGACGCTCGAGCGCCGTGACTATAGCACTGTTTCTTGGGGCCATATTTCACTGTTTCTTCCATTATTGCCGCCTCAAACTTAGCGCTTGGAGGCACCCTGAAGCTAGAGCTTGGGCGCTAGTTTGCTGTCCAAAACTCCAAAACTAAGTTTTTAATCATCCGAAGTTCTTTTACCAATTAAACTTCCAATCATTAATGAACTTTGATCATTTTTTCTCTGAACCCTTGATCTCATAGTTAGCTCTTCCATTCTCTATCTACCTCTACATGTTTAGACTAGGCTAATGGCATCGAACCTTGCTCGACACGAGGTACACATTTCCAAACCTATATTTGCCCCTCATTATTCAAAATGGTCCGATATAAAGTTTTGCGATGAACTTTTCATTGTAGAAAATGTAGAAGACTACATAGCTGAATTCAATGTTTACTTTACTATTTGGATTGGTAAAGTTTACAAGTACGGTGAGATCTGCATTGAGGAGATATCTAATGTTAAGGTAGGCTGCATTTAGTGTGACAGTTGAGATACCAAATTTCGGATTTTGTGGATGAAAAACTAAGTAAACTATAAGGATTATAAGGCCTCCTACTATTATTATGATCCACAAAAGTGCACAAATTATTGCTATAAGCCATGTTATGGGGTTGGTTTTATGATTGTCAGCAACCTTATTGAACTTCCATGGCCATGTTCATATGCGTGATGATGTGGTGTTCCATGGAATGCTTGGAGGGATGGCTCCTTATAATGTATTAGCGGACTTGGAGGTGGCCGAGCAGTGGAGTCTCGGCGATGTTGTGGTGGTAGATTTGGATGTAGCTGCAAGGTCGATTTACTAACATGTGGTGGAAGTGGTTGTGTAAAAATATGAGAATTAGAGTCATGGTCGAGTTGTGGCGGCAATGGCGTGCGATTTTGATACCGTGGAGGTGGATTTGGATGTGGTTGCTTATGTAGTGGCGGTGATTGTGTAGAAAGGCGAGGACATGAGTCATGGTGGTGGCAGTGTGTTAAGATTTGAGATTCCATCTTAAAAAGTCAACCTATTTAAGAAGAGTAACACAATCCTTTATAAGTTAGTTTATGTTTTTATCTTTATTCCATGTGGGATTATATTCCTTAACATGCCCCCGCAAGATGGTAGCTCGTTGAGCAGATCAATCTTAAAATTCGCGTGCTCAATTTTTTAAGTATTAATCGGATCGAATTACTCGTTGGAGTTTAACGGGCAATGATACTATGTTAAGATTTCGAGCTCCATCTTAAAAGTCAACCTATTTAAGAGGAGTAACACAATCTTTTATAAGTTTGTTTATGTTTTCATCTTTATTCTATGTGAGATTTTATCCCTTAACACAGTGAACATTTTGACTCAGTGGAGGAGGTAGAGTGCAACAATGATGCCTTGGCAGCGGCGAGAACTCGATTATGGGTGCATGAGGTCTTGTGCGTGGTTGTGAGGGAATAAAATGGGGGTTTGTTTCTCTTGGATGGTGCCTTAGAAAGTCAAAAAATTGGAATGGAAAATACAACAAGAAAATGAACAAAGAAGACATTTTATTTTTTTTGGTGACTAGTGTGAAAATATGGCTTTGGTAGATTGAAGTAAAGGCAAAGAATCAAACTTTAGTTAAACATAGAAGGCAAGTAATGTAATATGCTATGTAAAAGTTTTGTGCCTACACAAGGCTATAACTCCAATGTGAATTTAAAATTTCCTCAATCTTTTTTGTGTCGTCTCAAAGAAAAGATAAATGTGGACTCTGATAGATTTTGCCAAATTTGTCTTGTGATGTGATTTTCGGATACATTTTGTTGGGATGTTGCTTCTTCTATTAGGGACATGGATTTCTAAAAGTTTTGTTGCTCTAAATCGATCTAACAATCAACACAACAAAATAATTTAAAATAATTCATGCAATCAACTTTAAAATATAGATATGATTCGAAATTAGTATTCCTATTCAGCCACATAGACAAACGTATATGTATAACTATTAATTTCTCAAGTTTGACACATTTGTTAGTGCTACCTCTCTCTCTCTCTCTCTCTCTCTCTCTCTCTCTCTCTCTCTCTCTCCCTCCCTCCCTCCCTCCCTCCCTCCCTCCCTCCCTCCCTTTAAAAATACAAGGAAAAAATCATAATTATATATGTTTCAAAATACAAATTCAAAAACTAACAAACTTGCAAAAAAAAATTTTAAAAATCAATTGATCACATTTTGTGACCTCTAATCAATATTGTGACATAAAATTTTATTAAACATGTCGATGTCACAATTACAAACAATTTATGATCACGATTTCATATTAGTTAGAAATCACGCAAAATCATAGTTACAAAGACACCATTTGTGATAATAATCATGTTTGTAAAATATACATTTAATACGTTACAAATTATTTATTAGTTATAAATCATACAATTAACTGGCGAGGGTCACTAATTTTATTATTTTAATGATCATAATCGCATGTGAAGTCACATAGTTCATTCGGGTCCTTCGTTGGTATATTCACCACCTTCATATGCATACTCGCCCGCACCTCCTTATGGCTAGTCACCACGAAGCTATTCAACGCCTCCTCACCATAAACATTTGATTACACCCAAACAGTTACGTGGTGTTGTAGTGTAACTTTGGGGTGTCGTATCCACAGGGAGATGGAAAAGTGATTCAAGGGGTTCAAATTTTAGTGTTATCGTGAATTTGATTAATGGAATTTGTTTATTACATAAAAATGTAGTAAATCACCAGAAATAATGATGGAAATTAAGATAATATGTAAAATAGTGAAGCGTCGAGATTCCCTCAGCTAGATTGGATCAATCAACATCAATCATTCATGCATTCTCTACTCAATTAGAAGTTTTTATCCTAACTTTCTAGTCGGATGATTTAACAATACAAACCAATTACGTTTCACATGTAATCCTAGAATTGATGATTCCAACTCACAATCATACATCAATTTATTGAAATCAGATTCAAAAAGCGACTATATATCTCTAACATATAGCAATAATTAAATCACACCAATAAATGATTTAAAAATTAAACTTAAACAGGTAATTTAATTATTCATCGGAAGAAACGTGATTAAATCCATGAAAATCTGAATAAATGTTAAATCTAACTTAAATCTAATTTAAAATACAAGAAACATAAACCCTACAATTATTTAGACAATGAAAAACGTATTACATGAATGAAAGATGTCGAGATAACCAATTTCAATTGAGTTCCTCCCTTGCTTCACTAATGTTTCTGGGGTCTTTTTAGGATTGAGAAGTCGTGCAAGATATGTTACCAAATGAGTTTGAATCGTAGAAGGAAAGTGAGATTTCGGGTCCAGAATGAACCATGCGTACGCATTGTTCAATTCTTGCGTACGCACAATACACTAAAAATAATCTCAGTAGTTATGTTTTTGCATCTCGCGTACGCACGTCCTGTAGGCTTGTGCGTACGCATAGTGCAAAATATTCATGTCGAACAGCTTTTAGTGTTTTGACCATATCTTCTTCTCCTGATGTCCGATTAAGGTGATTCAAGATGCGTTGAAAATCTAACTCAAAGGGCTACAACTTTATTTCAGATGTCAACTTCCAATTCGATCGTATGTCATGTCAAAAACTAATCTCAATATGAAACTGAGAACCGGTGCAAAACTTTTCAACTTGAAAGTTGATATGAGATAATGTCTTGGCTATATTTTACTCATTTGACTCCTTTCTTCATCCAATTGACTTCTAACACTCTCGAATTTTTATCACAAGGTTGGAAACAAGTTTGTAGTATTTGCACTTTAGTCCCTGAACTTTCACTTTCCTCCATTTTGGTCATTTTTCACTTGTTTCTCCTTATTTCGCTACATTCATCACTTTATCCTGCAAAACATGAATTGCATAGAATTAAACTATATTCCAACATTTTAATCAACAATTGCTCATATTTTGACAGTCAAATAAGTATGTGAAAATGTACTTATCAACATATGTCACTAATTCTCCACCAAAGCACAAAACCCCACCTATTCATAAACAAGAAACCTTCAAATCTATGGCCATCGTCTTTGCACCGCATCAAATATTGTGACATATAATTTTATTAAACATGTCACCGTCACAATCACACACAATTTATTATCACAATCTCATTTTAGTTAGAAATCACGCAAAGTCATAGTCACAAAGACACCATTTGTGATAATAATCATGTATTTAATCGTAAAATATACATTTAATATGTTACAAACTATTTATTAGTTATAAATCATACATTTAACTGGTGAGGGTCACTAATTTTATTATTTTAATGATCATAATCGCGTGTTAAGTCGCATAGTTCATTCAGGTCCTCCGCTGGTACATTCACCACCTTCGTCAGCATATTCACTACCACGAAACCACTCAACGCCTCCTCACCATAAACATTCGTCGCCAACACCGTATCATCACCGTTCTCCACCAAAGCACAAAACCCCACCTGTTCATAAACAGCCATTGCCAAGAAACCTCCAAATCTATAGTCGTCGTCTTTGCAGGGCGAAGTTGAGATGGTGAAGATTGGACTTGAGCATCCGATGGGGTGGTTGAATGGATTTAAATCTGGAAGGCATGGGCAGACCTAGGGGGTCCTGGGGGGGCATGTGCCCCCAACTTTTGAGATTTTTTTTATAAATAAAATCATGTTTGGTATTTTGAAATCTAAATTTTAATCTAAATCAAAGTTAACAATTAATTTTAATAACATATTCATAGAATCCATAACTATTTAACTTTTATCAAAATTTACTAAAAATCTGATTTTAATCTCCACCAAACATGGGTAAAATCACAATAAATTTGAATTTCGATAATATGTTAATTTTAAAAATTCTCCAACGATAGTACGCTAATCAAATCTACAAATTGTTTATGTTATCTCGAAGCTTATTTCTAAAACTACGTTATGGGCATATCGAATAGTCCAAACAGATATCGAAAATAGTTAAAAATACGTTAAACGTAAGTCTTAAAGGAAAAACGTCTAACTCGCATTCTTTTTTTAAAAAATTCAATTATTTCATTTACATTTATTATTTTTACGATACAAATTTCTCAACGTAATTTTCATCATTTTATTAGGAGATTTATATGGAATATAATATCAATTTTTTTTTTAAAATTTTACATCCAAAAAAGTCATATCTCATGTAAATTTTCGGATGCAAAATTAAATTGGTTATAATTTTTTTGGACGTAAATTTTCGATTGTAAAATTTCTCCCTACTTCTTTGCAAGTTTGATTGTGCCCCCTAACTATAAAATTTTGTATTCGCCCCTGTCTGGAGGTGAGCACCGCCACCAACTGTAGCAACGCTCCATATCTAGAGGAAAAGACTCAATTGGTAGTGTTTTTTACTTCAACACCAACCTCATGGCGGGGTTGTTGGCGTCGGGGAGGGAGAAGTGTAAGAAGGCTTGGGGCGTTGGAATTGAGAGGAAAGGAATTCATATCCCTTTTTGATGGGGTACGTAGGGTGGATAAACCTTTTTTATATAAAAAAAAAAAAAAGAATAATAATATTTACTACATGATTAATGAAATGAAAATTTAAAATGTAGGAATTGATGTAATTTTCCAAATTATAGAATTATGTGACCTGTTTAATTGTGTATCTCATGTAATGTCACTTAGTACCGGATGTTGTAACTTTAGTGAAGCTAAATAACATTATTCTAAAAAAAATTAATATTATCAGAAGAAAGAAGTGTCTTTTATTAGTGCAGAGCTTCTTCAAGTTGACCTTGTTTTCAATTGGTTAAATTATTTTCAAAATAATCGAGCAAGCAAAATTAAATTGGACAAGTGAGGAATATATTCTAATCCCACTATACACATTTCTTGGTCTTAAAAGTTATGCAAAGTAAATCTTATAATATACAACACCATATTAACATTCAATGAATCGCACAAATAGTAAATTAATTTTTATTCTCAAATTGAGTAAACTAAATGAATTTGATTTCTTTATTATATGCTCAATTCATCGGTACTTCTCTCGTTTCTTTGTCTTAAGAAAATTTATAAAATTGCAATTACATACGTTTTTATGACAAATTTGCATTTTAGTACCTAAATCATAGACTTTGACCACGCGCTTATTATTCCTACACTTTGCTTGACTTGAATATTTACAGCACAAGTTTCGAGTTTGATACGTTTATTTAAAATTAGAATAATAAAATCAGCAAACATACTCTTCACCTGACAATCTTTGTAAAGAATTTTTATGACCTATTGAATAAATAGTAATAGATGAAGCTTAACATATTTAAGAAAGGGATTAATAATAGAAAACCCTTTAAAACGTTTTAATTTGCGATATACTCCGTACATATTGAAAATCACATAAAATCTCTCTATTTCAAACATTTTGTCGACCCTTACCGTCAAGATCCGTCAGATGTCAAAATTAAAAAGGAATTATTTCAATTTTAATATCCAAACTTTTTATATTTTTACAAATTAAATCCAATTTTTTTACAGTTGCCATCTATAATCCAAAATTTTTAAAATCTTATTTTCCACAACACCCCACCCCATCTCATCTCACTTCATCTTCTTCCCCAAAAATCCAAGCAAATCATCTTCCTCAGCAGATCCTTGGCCTCCGGCGAAATGGACCGAAAAATCCTTGTCGGAAACCCCACTTAAATATTTCTGTCATGTTATTGAATTTGACTGTTGGAGTTAAACTTCAGTGGAGGAGTCAGGGGAGCTTAGAGGAAAACAGGTGTCTTCCCCACCGGTATTCCAAAGGAAATGGGCATAATTAGTTGCATAATAGGAATTGCTGGGTTCCACGGCAATGACTTCAAAGTAGGTTACCTCAACAGCCCAAAGATCCTTCTTTATGTGCCAGAGGAAGTTTGCATATTTGTTCAATGCTTCTGCATCTTTTGGCTCCACCTCTGCAGCTCTCTTGAAGTAGTCTTCCGCTCTGCTTCAAGCAAAAAAAACGCGTAAAACAAATGAATATAGAAGTTTTTACGACCTAAGGATTCGAGAATTCACACAATTAATTTGTTTTAATAGCAAATTTTGTATTATATGTTGAAGTATCTATTGTGCATACACGTACAATTTAAATAGCATAATTCATTTAATTTTCCTATTCCTCATATTTCTAGAATCTTGGTTGCCCTAGTCAAAGAATTGGAAAATTTACTTCTTTTTTGGAGATATTTTCGAGAGGAATTTGAGGTTTCGAACAAGGATTTTTCGATCCATTTCGCATTGAGTAAATTTAATCAATCATCATTGAACTTTACAATTGTTACTACTTACTCACTCATCTATAACGAGTTATTCATTGGTCACTTATCTTTCCATATCATTACATATCCATCACTCCTTTAACTTCTCTCTCTCCAAATTAATGGAAAATTACACGTGGATAACGGTAATCCAACATGGCAACCCTTTCTTTGTTAAATTTACACGTGGACTACTTGGAATTAATTTGGGGAGATTTTCTCTCTCAAAATCGCTTCTTCCAAACACAGAAACAAAACCCCCAATTCAAACCCTTAATTCTAAATGGCAAGAGAATAGCGAGAGAAGGCTCCCATAATGGCGAGAGAAGGCGATGAGAGGCCCTAATAGAGAAGGCGAGCAGAAGCCCTTAAGGTTTGCCACGTTAGATTACCGTTATCTACTTGTAATTTCCGTTTATTTGGGGAGATGGAAGTTAAAGGAGTGATTGATGGATAATGATATGGAAAGATAAGTGAGCAATGAGTAACCCGTTAAAGATAAGTGGGTAAGTAGTAACAATTGTAAAGTTCAATGATGATTGATTAAATTTACTCATTTCGCATTAGGCCAATGATCTATTGAGGAAGATGATCTGCCTGAATTTTTTGGGGGAAGGTGGAGTGGGGTGGGGCGGGGTGGGTGGGAAATAAGATTTTAAAGATTTGGAATTATAGATAACACATATAAAAATTTTGGATTTAATTTGTAAAAATATAAAAAAAAAAAATGGGTGCTGAAATTACAATTATTCCTTTTTAATTTTGGCATTTCTTACTTTTCAAAAGCAAATCTAACGGATTTTGACGGCACGGGACTTTTTCACACAAAAGGTTTGAAATATGAGGGTTTTCTGCGATTTTCAACATGTATGAAGTATATCGCAAATGAAAACGTTTCTAGAGAGTTTTCTAATATTAATCCTTAAGAAATCAAAATATCTTAAAAGAAGGGTGGCTATTAATAGATTATTAGGGCCGTATAGAATCAAATTTAGTGGCCAAGCCTATTCTTTATTCGAAATTCTTAGTAAAAAAAAAAACTTTTATGACACATTTGATACGATATTAAATACTTTCAAAATTAAAAGATATTGAAAATACGTTTTGTAATAGTGAATTTTTGAAGAATGTGTGGTTAAAAAATAGGGAAAAATTAAATTTATTGTGAGAATGTGTTGTTGAAACTAAGTTTGAAAAAATAAATGAGTTTTATAATAATGTGGATCAAACAAGGCTCAATACTACATATAGATATATACACTATTATATAAAAATTATAATACAATAAAAATATCAACTTTATTTTAGATTTAACATAATGAATTATCAAGAATATCCAATTTTAAAAATTATCCTTGGCAAGGATATCAATACTTGGGGACAAAAAATTCAATTTTGGTGATTTTTGGGGGAACGAGAATAAGGTTTAAATACAAGTGTTTTGATTCCATTTACATGTGATTTTCACATTACCAAAAGTCACAAAATGTGACCGTAATGTCTTAACAAAATTTGTCAATTTTACCATTATTATCTTGAAAAATAAGTTGTTATTTAATGTTTGTTTGGAATAGTTTAAAAAATTAAGGTCAGAAACAACAATTAATTTAACAATACACTTCGTGAAATTCACAATTTATCAATTTTTCTTCCATATTTTATCAATTTTTACCAAAATTTACTAAAATTTTTTGTCAAACAACCTATTATTAACTTGTCTGAAAATTACAAACTAATTTTGCAAAAACTCAAAATAAAAAGTTAAACCGCCATATACCTAATATTATAATCAATATATAAATCAACTTCTCATTGCATGCCACTTTATTCAAACATGTAAAAAAAATTAATTAAATTGAATTATCAATTCTTTAATAATTAGAATTCAAGTCGTGATGACGTGTTATCTTTGACTAATTTGCTCTTCGTCAACAAAAATGGCCACCCTGTCGTTTTCATTTTCTGTTGGCTTACATGAAACTATATCCCTCTACAAAAATAATTTCAATAACAGTCACTAGAGTTCAAGAAAAGCTTCAAATTGGTTATTAAAGTATTCTTGTAATCAATAATATTTCATATTGTGTCAATCTATTAACTTGAGTAACGCCATATCCGACGTAGGAGTTGTTCGCGTGGACAAAGTGTCTTTAAAACGATCACTTTCTTTATTAATGAGTAAAATAGAGTAAGAGAAAAAGGGATTTATTTGAATTTTTTAGTATTAACATATTTTCTCTTAAGAATAGTGTTTTATTTTGAAGATACGTAATATCACGAAATGTATTCAACAATTGTTAAGCGTATTCGAGGTTTAACGGGGGGCATAATAAGTTATGTTATCTAACTTTAACTACTAAATATGTCACAAAAATACTTTAATAACCAATTTGAAATTTCACTTGGACTTTACTAACCATCTATGAAATTAACTCTCTAGATATATTTTACGTACTTTACTCTCTATTGACACATGCTCGCTCATTGGAAGGACCCTTTGAATTGGTACTCATCATACGTAATCTCTATACAGTATCATCTGTATTTGTTGTAATAATCAAATGTAAGCTGCGAAAATCGATTCTCCATTAAATTATTCCCTTTCATTCTCTCTCTTAAATTCTTGAATTTTCTATGTTCTCTGGTTGTTTATGTCCAAACTCTGTACCCAGAAATATTTGTCAGGAGCTTTACTTGGTCATATTTGAATTTTTGGTTTATCCTCTTTAAGAATCTTTATGGTCAAGGGTTTTCTGTGGGAAAGCAGCAGAATATTTTGAATGGTGGTTATTATATATGTTTGAAGACTAGTAATGAAATTGATTGTATACGAGGGCTTTCCATGAAGAATCGTCATGTGGGTATCTCTGAAATTTGTAAAAATTGATCTTTTATGTGCCTGGATTTAATTTTTAGTATTTTACGCTCATACGGGTTTATTGGAAATTTCAGTTTTGATGTTTAGAACAGTCCTCGAATGTGTGTGATTGATTTTACAGAGAGGCAGTTTTAACTGTTCAGATGTTAGGGGAAGAGAATAAAGATAGGCCTGGTGGAGGGAGTTGGAAAAAGTACTCACGGTCTGTTTCGTGGAGTGACCGATCACAGGGAAAGACAAATTCTAAGCCACAATGGAACAGCAAGGCTCGGGCGTGTTTGCCTCCTCTTCAGCCTCTTTCGGTTACTAGGCTTAGCGGGGAGGAATGGCCGAGGGCTGGCTCGGATGATATTGGCATATGGGCGAACCCCCCTAGTACTCCTGGTGCACGGCTTGGTTCAAATTCAGAACAACCTCCTAGAGAATTTGAATTCAAGAAAGATAAGCTCGCGTTCTTTGATAAGGAATGCTCGAGAATTTTGGATCATGTATATTTAGGAAGTGATGCCGTTGCAAAGAATCGTGAAATTTTAAGGCAGAATGGAATAACCCATGTGTTGAACTGTGTGGGGTTTGTTTGCCCGGAATATTTCAAGAATGAGCTCGTGTACAAGACACTTTGGCTGCAGGACAGCCCATCTGAGGATATCACGAGCATTTTCTATGATGTTTTTGATTATTTTGAAGATGTTAGAGAACAAGGTGGGCGTGTCCTTGTTCACTGTTGCCAAGGGGTGTCTCGATCGACCTCTTTGGTTATTGCTTATCTTATGTGGAAAGAGGGACAAAGTTTCGAGGACGCGTTCCAGCATGTTAAAGCGGCAAGAGGAGTGACTAACCCGAATTTGGGATTTGCCTGTCAACTTCTGCAGTGCCAGAAGCGGGTACACGCCCTGCCTGCAAGCCCATCTTCTGTGCTTCGTATGTATCGAATGGCACCTCACTCTCCTTATGATCCCCTTCATCTTGTTCCGAAAATGTTGAGCGAGCTGGGTTCAGAAAGACTCGATTCTCGAGGAGCTTTCATTGTTCACGTTCCTTCAGCGATATTTGTCTGGATGGGGAAGCATTGCTTCAACGTGATGTCAGACAAAGCCAGATCAGCTGCCTCTCAAGTTATCCGTTATGAAAGGGCCAGAGGTCCAGTTATAACCATCAACGAAGGTGAAGAAACATCTGAATTCTGGGTTGCTCTTGGCGTGCAAAATCGTTTAGCAGATGGTTGTGGCATACAAATAATGGAGGAGGACAGGATTAGCCCTTCGGTTCGTCCGGGGCAAAGGAAAGTTGATGAGTATGATCAAGATTTCATAATTTTTCACAAAGCACTATCCGGTGGGATCATTCCACCTTTTCCATCATCAAGAAGTGGATCCAAGACATGCATACCTGCTAGAGAAAATGGTTGGAATAGATTGAGAAGAGAGTTGACCAGTGGTATTATGAAAGAATTTATCAGGTCTTCTAAATTGAACTGTAATTTGACTCCAGCAAGTGATAAACCCGTTGTAACAGATACTCGTAAAGAAGTTCCATTGCCTTCAAGTCCTCAGTGCTATTCACCTCATTCGCTTGCTACATACGAAACTGGCAGCCCTGTTGCAATAATGGAGAAAGTGGAATACTCGGCTCCTCTTACAGATACTGTACTATCACCATCTCCTTCGCTCAATTCATTGGGTTCTTTTAGTTCTTATCTTGTGAGTAAACCGAAATCCAGTTCAACATCGCCATTGCTCTCACCTTCAACCTCCGATTATTCAAGTTCATTTACCTTTTCACCCTCATCGTCTAACTGGTCAGACTTATCATATTTATCAGCTCAGCCTTCACCTTCTGGACTTGAGTCTAAAGATCCTGTTAAGGGCGGTTCCTCAGATGAAAGTGCATGTTTACCTCTTCAAGCATCTTCCCCTCAACCAAAAGAAGCATTTTCCGGTAGTCATGCTTTGAGAGCGGCAAGTTTATCATTTAAAAGGTCAACCTCCCTTGCAGAGCGCAGAGGAAGCAGTCCTCCTTGGATGATGTTACCTCAAGTGGACGAGGCATCTAATGCAACAACAAATTCGACAAATTTGTCTTTTGACGGAGAAGATGATATTATGCAGGATGTTGAATACAACAACTTAAAACATGATAAATCTTTGGAGGCAAATAGAGAAGAGCCAATGTATGATGCTCGCAGCTACGCTGCTGACAATAATCCATTTGACAGCAGCAATAATCCATTTGAGTTTTGACAAATAAAATGCTGATGATTTATACGTCGTCTATGGCATGATGTGCAGTGGAAGCAAACCGTCCATCAGTCGATCGGTAATGATAGCACATGTGAAGACAGTCGTGCCTATTTGAGATGGTTGATCGTGATTTTCTCATGGAAAAGGGTTGAAGTGTTTACACTTTCATTCAGGTACTTGTTGCGCCTCTATAGATAAAAGGCGCCAACTCAAAAACAAATTTTAGTTGTGCAAATATATACGCTCTCGTCGTGTCAATGTCTGTATACCTGTGCTATTACTTACTACGCGCTATTCTTTTTTCTCGTGCATTCTCAAACTATGTCACAATGCGTGTTAAGTGCTATAATATAGGAGAAACTCTTCCTAAAGCTTTTATAACAATATGTTGGCGTTTGTTCGAACAAAAAAGTTCTCTGGCCAACCTTAGCATCGTGTCTCTTGAGAATTTGTATAGATGTATAGATGCCTTGCTGCCATATACATGTTCACCCATATATGATGTATTTGATATAAATTCTTTCAACTGTGGAATTGCAGATAGTTAATGAAGATCCATTGCAGCTCCTCAAGCATTTTGCCTTCTGATGGAGTTGCAGATATAGTTACTTAAAGAAGGTGAGGAACCAGTTCAGCTTTCATCCACCTTTTTTCTTGTTTAAGATAGACTCGACAATATTGTGTATTAGACATGCGCTTTGGCATTATAGGGAAAGCTATAGGAATTATGAGAACAAAAGATTCTGCTATATCTTGGTTCATCCAATCTTTATGTACATTCAGATTCAGCACCTACGGTGTAGTTTTTTTTAAGTACAATTATAGAGCACTATTTTACTAGCATTTAGTCTTGTCAATTTTACAAGTTATTTAATAATTCGATTTGGTTATCACATCATTCTAACCTATCCTAGTAATCGTATTCATGAATACGTATAAAGAAAAAGGAAATAACAACAGCTACTAAACAATAAGCACAATTAACATGTTTAGCCCATAACCTTACCAGGCAAGGAAAATTGTTCGATAGATCGAAATTACAATGATAGAAGATCTACAAGAAAACAAAGAAAATCGAACCTGGAAGTTGAACGTGTGAAAAGGCTTAAACTTTTCGCTTTCTCAAATCTCTTTTTTCGATCTTAAAATAGCCATCGTTTATATGCCCATGATTTCTTGCCTGAACTATTTCCTTGCGATAGTTGCGCCTTCTTGGCATTCAAAGTCGTGCTAATTTTCATCCCATGCATTTACTCCATTGTCTGCAAATAAAGATACCATTTTCAAAATCTGAAAACATAACCAGAAACGTTAGGCAGCGGAGAAGCAATAATAAGTACCAACAGTGGGAGGTTGTCTTTGTTTACCAAGGTATAACTTTCCATGATCTACAAACAGCAAATACAGTCGGGATGAAAGGAGATAAATTACCAGCGTTTAATAAATTCTTCAAACCAGACTTCAACCATTTTCAAGAATTTGCGTTGAGATTAATAAATACCTGGGACCACGTATTTGTTTATCATTACTGCTAGGTAACATGGTCATTGCCTACAGGACCTTCGTTGTCACAACTAGGGGATGCATTTCTCTGACCTGTGTTGCCTCCCTTGACAATACTGACGTCAACAAGGGAAGATAAATCGATCTGCAGAGCACGGATGGTAATAACATCCAGAAATGGAGATTTAACTTTTAATATTAGTGAAGGAAAAGAAAAGACTTCAAAGAATGAATAAAATGTGCAGAACTCACCTCCAGTGATCCATCTTCATTGTATAGGGAGTTATCAGGTTGAGTGACATATTCATCCTCATCTAACTTCTTAGAAACAACAGGATAATCTGGGACTGGCATCAACATAATTTGACGGGATTCAGTATTGACCCAGGATACTTTTCCAACCTATGTCCAAAGATATGTTAAATAGGTTATTGATTTAGTGCAGCTGTAAGCTATAACTTATTCTTCAAATCCTATTAGAGTTGAGCTATACCCGATAAGGTGAAAGCTCAGGAGTCCAGGAGGATGACAACTCCAGAATACGATATGCAATCAAGTCTCCTTCCTGCCAAAAATGATTACAAGATAAATGATACAAATGGGAGAGGCTAGATTTCTCTGTTGCACATGCATCAGAAGCAAGTCTCCTTCCTGCCAAAAATGATTACAAGATAAATGATACGAAGGAGAGGCTAGATTTCCCTGTTGCACATGCATCAATAACAAAACTTACTTTTCTAGAGTACGTTACTCTCTAGATAACTAACTTTTAAGCTCAGCCAATCATGCTCTTTGAACGTAGGGAGTCACAAATGCTCTTTGCATAACCTGTAGGGAGTCACAAGGAGTGTATACTGCTACAAGATCTTGACATAACCAACTTTAATTATAAAAGGAAACCCAAAACTTCCTTCCATAATAAAAAATCACGAATCTTTGAAGAGAGAGAGAGAAAAAGAATCTGCCTTAGGCACATCAGCATGGAGTAAAAGCTTATCAAAGTTAATTCCTTCATCTGAGAGTTTTTCCTTTCAATTACTCAATATTTCAGAAAAATCTTTGTTAGGATCTTTATGGTCATTTCTTGGAGTGAATGTATGTTTCTCCCTCCCCCATTTTTGGCCCTTTTTCTTTCTGGTAATTCCATTCCGCTGGGGAGTGTCCTGATGAAAAAACTCAATACTCATCTAGAGGAATTGTGGCACCAATATGGATGAGAAATATCAACTGAAAAGTATTGAAGACAATGGATATAAGACTCAAAAAAGAGTACCATGATCCTCTCCACCATACTTGAGTACTTTGGCTAAGCTTCAAAAGTAGTAGAAGTTACTTTTAAGCAACTTTCTGCTTCCAAGCATGTCCAAATATGTTAAACTTCTGTATTTACTTGAAGTGAACTTTTTAAGCTTAGCCAAACATGCATGTTAGTATTGAGGTGTTTTCCTACAGAACTATACTAGAGATAGAAATCATACAAGTAAATATGCATAGTGCTTTTATATAAGCCATTGACAGTATATATACAGGTTACAAATGTTACTGCTGATAGCAACATAGGCAAAGAACTTGATGGCTTGTTGGATATTTATTAAGACCAGTCAGTACGCAATGAAAAGAAGTGAAGGGTAGAAAAAAGGGAAGGGCTTCGCCGCAATAAATTATAACATGAATGTTCATTTTTACTTTGCAAAAAATTGGATAGTAGTCACCCTAGATAATTATGTGATGTAGGACAATCCTATTCCAAATAGGATTGGTTTCATCTCTTTTTCTTCATCTTTGTCAAGAATGAGGGATACTTTATGCATACTAAATAAACCCCAAAGCTCAATTATTCAAGAAAAGAAGCGTGAGACAATTATTGGATCATTTTGATATGTACCCATTATCTCAAAACCTTTATCACATCCCTTCTCTAACAGGCTGTGATTTTTAAATACTGTGTCTAGGACAACTTCATGACTACTAACCCAAAAATAGGTTAGTGCAAGATTATTCATCATAATCTGACGTGTCCTCTTAATCAAAACTTTCTTAAAAAATATGAACTTCCCTGACCTCCCCCTCCTAGATGCCTTCATATTACTCAAGAAATGATAATGCTCTATAAAATTCAATGTTGCTACATATAAACCCCAAAAGAAAAGAGATGTAAAAGGATGCAGCCATAATGAATACAGACAACATCATAATGCATACATTGAAGCATACCACTGGTACTTGATTTTGTTCCACAGCATGCTCTGCATCAACCCAAAAATATTTCAAATTTCAGAATTCTAAGGTAATATGGCACACTATAGTCATGCAGTTATTAGAGACCAACAGGAAGATCATCGTTTCCCAATTGCCAAAGGAAGGGGCAAAAAAAAAGACATTGAAGAAAAGTATGTTGTAAATTGTTTCAATAACGATGATTATTTAGAAAAGGCCCCAGAATCTAAATTAGATGTCCGCAGTGAACACTGGGGACTGAATAAGACCAAACATGAAACTCAAGCTAGATCTGTTCAAATTCAGATCAACTGGCTAAATTTTGGTAGATTATACCTCTATAAATCTGCTAAATTGGCGAATCAAAATCACTTTAAACAAGATTCTCAACCATAGTAGATACACAGAACACCCACAAACGGCGGGAGAGGGTAGAGAGTCCGGACCTTTCTCCAGAGGTTCAAAGCGAATGTGTCCTGGCCTTGCTACAATGGGAACAACTTCAGCCACCTCACCAAGTTCATGAACTTCGCCATTTTGAATTGGCTCTTCATGCACTTCCTCATTTTGATGTGGATCTTTATGTAAATCAATTGTTTGAGTTTGTTGCTGACATTTTTGATGTTTTAGACGTGTTACTTCCAGACAATTGCTTCCAGTGCAGCTGCATATTTAAGAATTCACGTTAAATTAATTATCCACCAAATTGATGAAAGAAATGTTCTTCAGAAAACTCACCAGTCCCTTTGGTTGCCCATCCACCTCGTTTCTTTCATTATTAGCTCAGTCCATTCTCCAACTTCGCTGTAAATTTGAGTTAGTCAGTTCTGTGCCAATATCAGTTGTACATGGAGTCAACAAAAGGAAATTATTGGTGAATGCGATCACTCACCTGTCCCTTTGATAGACAATCCACCTCATTTAATTTAGCTTTACCTGTGTCTTTTTTCCTGTTTTGCTGCAAATTTTAGGTAGTCAGTTTCCAATACGAATTAGATCAGTAGCACTGAGAGATTCTTTATTTCACAATTTGATAAAGTACAGGCCCCTCCAATACACAAGCTTCATTTTTCTTTTGAATTTTCACCATTTCCTTTTTCAACTTCCTACTAGCATACTTTCGTCGAGTATTTCTACTAATCTGCAAATATTTAGGGAACATCTATCAGAACCAGAACATTATTTTGACCGTCGTAAAAGCTAGCTAAAAAAGCCAATATAGCCACAGCAGAATACATTCCACCAATTGATAATACTAAACAGCTTATTATGATACCACTGTAAGCCTGCCTTCACGGAAACCTGAGCTTCTCTATATAAATCAAAAAAATTCAGAGCATCTCGAATTTCCAAGCTGATAAAAAATGGCCATTAGAATAGAGTAGAAGTACGTGCTGATTCTGCTGAACAAAGTGTTACAAAATTTTCAATATAAATTCTATGTTCTTAAATAATACAAACTCCCAAACTGATGCAGTTTTCATATGAATTTTAACATATGCAAACTCTTCGCAATTCACAAACTAAAACAGATCAAATATTGTAATAGAAAAGGCTGCCCCGTTCTGGTACTCAACTTGCTAGGGAACAGAAGTAACAAAAAATGTGTAAAAACAGTCTACAAGATGCAATACCAATACATGTTACACAAAATTGTGTATTAATGGGAAGAAACTCGTAAAACTTAACCTTTTTAGGTCCCTCCAGTGCAAGGGACCTTCCCTCAATCTCTTGTCCATTCTCCATAGGCTTCTCACTTCTACAGACATCAGAAGCATAAGAAAGTTCAAAAACCTACTGACCGAGACAACCCGTACCAAAATATGTGCACAGATATAGATGTGTGAACTAATTTTGCATAACAATTAGATGACAAAAACAAAAACTACCTAATTTCACAGGTAAGATTTCATGGAGTCCTTTCAAACTGCAGTTCTGAGATATTACTAGTAAAAAAAGGCGGACCCAAAGGTGTATCAAAGACAACCTTGGAGAAGGAAAGGAAATAGGGAATTATTAGAAGGCCCTTCTGAAAAATCTTCTATCAAAAAGAGAATCTAATACTCTATTCATCTAAAAAAAATAAAGTGACATCCCCTCCTTGCTATCTCCCGAAATAATGTCCCAATATATACATTAGTGTATGTAAGTACGTATGAATGTATTTAGGACTACATGTATCAATATCCAATATTGCTATTGTCAAAATTATTTGTTGGATGGGGAAGAGGCGCCCCGCCCCTTAAAGTACCAAGTTCAGCCATCAAGCTTAATTCTCCGGTTGTGCTTGTGGCAAGAGAAAAGAGTTCAATCTCAAATCAACCCCAGTTTTAGATTCTTTCGTGGATAATAATAGTCGTCATAAGTAATAAAGCTTCAATAACCATTATGAAATTTTCCTTGATACTAAGCATCTCCAGAGGCTCTTTATTAGTCCCATTGTCTTTATTTTAGATAGTCAATCCTCATTTGAGGGTCCAACAAACTCTCTATACTTAAAAATTAAAATAAAGAGCGTATTTAACTCTCCAAGGGTGGAGAACCAAACCCACACTCTGTATAATATTTTCAGTGGTTTCATTTATTATGTCACAACTTCTCATGTACCTCTTTGATTTATAAAACAACAGTTTTCTTCGAGTTACCACAGCCTCTTTGAATCACACCTAAAGGCATACCCCCCAGACTATTTAGCATTCCTGCCTACTGCTACACATGGGCGCAGAAATAGAGGGAAATGGAAAATAATATACAAGGAAGCTAGCTAAACAAAGGTGAAAAGGTTGAGACATAATTGTTATGGGATTTTTAAAAAGGCAAAATCAAAGAATAAATATACAAAGTGTTGTTGGACTGGTATAAAATGTCTCAATTTTTAATTTCTTAAAGTTCTTCTAGATGCTCTTTATATTGGAAAATATCCTCTTAAAATAAAGAGCGTTGTGGGATATGCCCTATTGCCATCCAAACTCGTCACAAGTTTAAGGAGTTAGGAAAGAGTCAAAAGGTGCTCGTCAACAGAAATTTGTTCTCTTTGGTGTTTTTTCCATGCCAAAATGATTTGTTATTTGGATTTTTAGTATTTTAAATAGAGTAAAATTAAACAATGAAGTGTGAAACAACATTCCAGAAAAAGAAGTATGAATAAACCTACCTCATCATTTCTTCATTATTTTCAACATTTTCTGTATCCTTAAAATCAGATTTATTTTCCTTTTTGGAAAGGCTCTTCTTTTCCGTTCTGACTCCATCCTGGTGAGATCTGGTCTTCTCTGTATGAACATCATATGCAATGTTATCATGAGTCTCAGAACATTGTTTCTTCTTCTTCCTGTAATTCACAAACAAAAAAGTGTCTTATAATCCATGAGACCATTAAAAGAAGTAGGTGCAAGCATAATTAAACCATGCAGGTATCAATAATAAGATTTGTGTAACATAGATTGTGAAGTAACACGTACTTTGAGTCCTAACATTCCTCTGCTGTTTTCCTTTTTATTTTCTTGGTAACATCATTTCCAGCTGATACACCTTCCAAATCTTTCACAGGCACTTCATCATCCTCTTCAGGTTCATCACTCTCGTAACCTTCTTTTTCTTGCTCGTACTCCTCATTTGCTAAAAGCAAGACACCACTATTTTCAGGTTGCTTTTCTAGAGTTTTCGATTTATCAACTATAGTAGCAATTTTTTGTTTCCCTCTATAGCCAAAGTGTGTCCTCTCTTCTTCACTCTGATACCACATGTGAGGCAGAGTACGTATAAATTACACATTTCCCATAAACTCACTAAGGTAAAAGATAATGCCACCATCTTTTATTTGTTTTGATAATCGATTATATATATTATTATTATTTTTTTATAAATAATCAAGAAATTTCATTAATCAAAAAGAATACACAGGGAGTGTATTATCAGTTCAAACAAGAAAGAAAAGATATGAAGTTAGGTAGCCCCTCTATAGGGTTGCTAGCCGCTACGTTAAACCAATTATACAAAGTCAGAAAGAATGATTCTCTAAATTTCTCTGTGTCCCATAGTTGATCTTCAAAGCATCGGTTGTTCCTTTCCCTCCATACACACCAAACAATGCATCCCGGGATGAGATTCCAAACTAGCTTGCTATCCTTGTCTCGAAATTTTCTCCTCCATGCCCGCAATACGTCCTCCATACGTCTAGGCAACACCCAATCTATATGCTGAGAAGCCAGAATACTATTCCACAACCAACGGACTCCGTCACAGTGAATGAACAAGTGATCATGTGTCTCCCCATCTCTCCCACACATATAGCACCACTCGGTAACATAAAAGCCTTTTTTTCGGAGATTATCCATCGTTAGTGCCCGTCCCCTCACTACCGTCCACAGTAGAAAAGCTACCCGTGGGGATAATTTGCAATGCCACATCATTCTCCAGGGAAATGAACTCTCCACAGGACCCAAGAGAGATCCAAAATAAGAGCGGACCGAAAAAATGCCATTCCGCGCCAACCTCCATCGGCTACAATCCTCCACTTCTACTCGAATGTGCACTTCATACAAACCCGCTAGAAACAACGCATAGTCGTCCAATTCCCAATCATGCAATCCCCTTTGAAATGTGATATTCCAACTGTAACTCCCGTTGTGGCTGGCAACGACTTCATTAACCATAGCAGAAGGCCTCAAAGTTATGCGGTGTAAGGAAGGAAACCTCATCTTTAGCGGTAAGTCTCCACACCAACAATCATCCCAAAATTTTATATTAGCACCACTACCCACCACAAATGTCAAGCTATTCCTAAAGTCATTCCAACCTCGTCGAATATACCTCCAAAGACTCACCCCGTAGGACCCTCGACCCTCACCCGAACACCATCCTCCCTCCATCACTCCATACTTCGCCCCAATGATTTCTCTCCAGAAACTTTCCCTCTCCACACCAAACCGCCACAGCCATTTGCCTAGTAGTGCCTTATTAAACAGAGTAAGACTCCTCAAACCGAGACCCCCCATCCTCATAGGTGAGCAAACAACTCCCCATTTAACCAAGTGAAGTTTCCTCTCCTCTCCCAAACCAGCCCATAGAAATTCCCTTTGAATCCTTTCCAATCTGTTAGCCACTGCTGCAGGAATAGGAAACAGTGACATAAAATAAGTAGGGATGTTAGATAGCGTAGATTTTATATATTATTATATGGACTAACCTGATTATATCTTTATCCTTTAGGATGCAGGTAGATTCAAATGGTGGCAACACAAAGCCATCAATCTACAAGAAAAGAAGTGAAAAACTAAGTAAATACTCCTACCAAAATACAAAAATTTAAAATTATTCACCACAATGAATGAATCAGCCAAAATCCAAAGACCAAACCGATCAACCCAACCCAAACCAACCGGTTTGGGTTGGATTTTTTAGTTCAATTGGGTTGGGTTCGGGTTAGGAAATCAAATTTCAGGTCAGGTTGGATTGGTTCCGGGTTATCTATTAAAACTCAATCAAACCCAACCCAACCCAACAAACTAAAATATATTAAAAAGAGAATTATGCTTAAAACCAAAAACCTAAAACCTAATGATAAAAATTATCATCTGCCTCACGTCTCTTCTGCCTCTCCTTGCTGCTTATGCCTCAGTTTTCAACTCGATTTTTTGACGTGATTTTTGACTAAATACTTGGATTGAAGGAGGAGATTTACATTTTTAGTATTTAGATTAAATTCATTTTATTCAATAGGTATAATATGCATGTATTCAATGTGTATTTAGATTGATTTAATATGTATTTAATTTGGTCATGGTATAATCTATTTAACAAGTTTTACAATATTTTTAATTTATATTGTTCTATTGGAATGAAACTTAACTCCACGGACCATTGATCCAATTTCAATGAACTTAAGACCTTTCAAATCTCCTTTTTTAATGTACATGAAATTGATCCAAATTGAAATGGTATCAAGCTTTAAAAAAATTGTTCGAATTCTACGAAAAAAGTTCCAATCATTGGCCCATAAAAAAAATTGTCCAACAAAAATAATTGGATCCAACTTCAATTCGACTCAAGTCCAAACCAATCAACCCAACCAAAATCAACCCGAGCTTAGTCGGTTTGGATTGGGTTGGGTTTCAACCATGAATGAGTCTGTTTCGGTTTGAATTATTGTCAAACCAAACTTGTTGGGTTCCAACCCAACCTACGCCCAGCCCTACTCATAATCATATATGGGTTCTGGTATATTTAATCAAAAAGAGAGTAGCAAAAATCAACCGAAAAACCCCTTATAATACAACAAAACTTTTCAGAAACATCGCAATCAGTTGATAAAACCCAAAACATACCAATTGCCCCAAAATGTGAAATGAACAACAGATTTTCAGTCGGTAAACAGAACCCAATCATATAAATTGCTCCCGCAAAGAATTTTCTATTATTTGTATAAATCTCAAAGTACACATACGCATATGGGTTTTGATTATATAAGTGTGTACTCATAAAGAACAGGGGACGAGGGCGGGATTACAGAGAGGAGGAGCCCATGGGGGCACGAATGTTGGATCTGAAAAGCGTGAAGGAGATGGGAAATGACTTCAGAAATGGTCTTCCTCTGATTGATATTCAGTAAAACCCAGCTTCGATTCAGTCCCTCCGATTTCTGGGTTACGTTCAAAACATCATCATCTTTGAATACCAGTCGAACCCTCCTAATGGTCCCCATCGCATGCAAAAATTGAATCGGTTCACTGTGTGCGCGTGTTGAGCGAGGGATTTGTGAAGTTTTCGATGGGGGCATCGACTTCTAAGAGGCTTAAACCCTCTACGGCCACTGGTGTAATACAAGTTACTGGCTCCTATTTAAGAATCATATTTTTTAAACTATTTTTTTTTTAACATATTCATTTTAATGTACACGTTCCCAAGAATAATGATATTTATTATCACGATAATAAAACTTCAATAATGTGACAACCTCATGTCCCTCACATTTCTCAATTTCTCCTCCTCCCACTCTTACTCCTACATCATCGATATTGAATCAGCATAATGATAAATAACATTATTCAATAAAACATTTTACACGTAAAATAAAATAAAAAATCTTTATTTTTTAACCACACATTCTCGTAAAAATGATTATTGTATTGACTTTTATAGATTCAATGGAAGTTTTTCATACGTGAGCTATTTCATCCACTTGAGTACAAGTCTAACACTAAGTAAGGACGTTAGCAATTTACTAATAACATAAAAGGAAGGGTTCATAGCGCACCTTGATGTTAATAGATATCGACCATCTTTCTCAACTTTGACATTACCTAAGAAAGAAATTAGGTAATGGCGGATAAAATAAACAAGAAAAAGCATACCCAAATTAGGCCTAAAATTACTTAAACCTAAAACGAAGTCTACCAGTTCCAATGAAAGAAACCGGGCGCCTAGTTTTGATTACTCATCTGCCTCCTTGGTTTCTAACGGTTCACTTTGTTAGCGTTGATCCCCTGTTTCTGGGATCCCCCGAACTAGAGATCATTTTAAAAGTATCATACAAGGAGGTAGGAGATCGAGATTTCTCGGGGTCGAAGGCTAAAATTGGAAAGTTCATCATTCGGTGGCTTTCGTGAACTAGAAATCATTAATCATCGGAACATATTCGACTTAGGAATTATCCACGAAAAGGTTCTTACCGAGCATCTTGTAATTTAACATTTTTATTAGACGAAACAGTGCATTTTAGGATTGATCATTGTGAGTGTGTTTAGTAGAGATTAAAATCGGATTAAAATTGAAAAACTAATCGTTATTGTTGACTTTTATTAGATGAGTGAGACTCAATAACAGTCATATTTTCAATTTTAATTGACTTTTTAGCTCCACCAAACCGGCTCTGTGTGTCACCAGCTCCTAACTAACTTTGACCTCACATACCTCTCACTAGGCAAAAAAAATAGGGGAGAAAACTCATATATGAAGTTACATTTCTATATTACTTATCTTATATCTTTAATTTATTGAATTATTTATTTATGCACTACGATGTAATACTATTTTGAAACACAACTTATATGATCCAAAATACACAGTAACAAATTTATGTTTTTCATATCACTAAAAATATTCTTGAAAATATAAAATACCTCGATTAGACAACAAATTAACAATAAAAAAAAATTACAATATTTCAACACTCTTTTATGAAAAAAAGATTTTAAATGTTCAATAAGTCAAAACCCGTAAAAAGTTATTAAATTAAACAAATAATCAATACTTAAAAATTTAATTACCAATTAATTTTTTTATATAAAATTTATCTTCTTTCATAAAATGAATTAGAGGAAACGATGAAAAATAACGAAAAGGTCTTATAAGGATTCTTATTTATCTATTGATTTTTTTTATATATAGAAAATTAAGAAAATGGTGGGAAAAGAGAGAAAGAAAGAAAAAGAAATATTAAAAAGACGATGATGATGATGATGATCATCCGTTAAAAAGAGAGAAATATATTGATTTTTTGTATCATGGATATAAAGTTTGTATAACGAAAGATAGAATATTACGGATTGAAAGACATTTTTCATTTTTGTTTTTTTAAATGTTGATAATATTTCAAAATCTTGATAGTGAATGAGATTTTGTATTTACAATTTTTTTCTTAAAAGTTACTATGTGAAGAAATTTATAAAAATCATTGACATTTTAAATTATTCATAACTTCTTAAACTTTTAAAAATCTTTGTTATACGGCAAAATTATACCCACACCTACTTTTAAATTTCTCATTTTTGACCATCATATACAAGGTTTTTTTTTTTTTAAAAAAAAAAATTTCACGTGTATCCCATCGACCCATTCGATTTCCACACCACAAACACAAATTTATCTAGTCACGGAAGGTGAGCTCTATAGGTATGTCACACACACCCATCATGGGTGACAACCTTGGATTGAGGTCTCCATCCTTTTACCGACACTTATCGAAGGTGCAACCGCTGTACAATGTGCGATAGCACATTGCTTTGCAATGGCAACGGGAGGTCGAGCATTATATAGTGGCAACGAGCGCTACTACACATCATAATAGTTGATGAGGAGAAAATATGATAGGCTCGAGCTCGAGCTACTTGACCTAAACTCAGGCTAGTAGGTTCGATCTTGGCTCACTCCAAATAGGCTAATTCCAAGGTCGGATCCATTATGAGGTCATGCTTAGGAATACTAATCATACGTAAATACAAACTCCTAAGATAACTAGAACTACACGAAGTTAAGTCCTTCCAGGACTCCCTCTCCAACATCTATAAATACATAACCTAGTCTTATTTTTCAGGTATGTTTTTACATAATATCTCAATATACAATTTTTCACATAATTCTCTCTCTGACTTAAGCATCGGAGGGGCGACGAGAACACACCTCGACACCGTTGTTTCAAGTACCGGAAGGCCTTATTCGTGCTTATTCTCAGTCGTCAGGCTCGGGATCAACATGTACGATTTTTGGCCTCATTCGTGCTCATTCTCAGTCGTCAGGCTTGGATCAACATGTAAGATTTTTGGCATCAACATTGGTGCCGTCCGTGGGAAATGCTACAAAAAGCCTTGGTTAACGCACGATCAACACTTCCTAATCTACAAAACTTGATCCTTCGAGTCAACTCGTTCTCTGGTGTAATCCCACCTTCTGCCACCTCCCTTAAGTCTGAGCTTTCTTGATCTTTCGAGAAATTCATTTCCTGGGTCATTGCCGAACTCGATGAACTCGCTCACCAGCTTGGCGAGACTGGACCTGAGCTACAACAAACTCATTGGGTCTCTCTCAAAGCTCCCTCCCAAACTTAACGAACTCGCTTTAAAAGCTAATTCCTTAACAGGATCTTTTGTTTATTCATCATTCAATGTGTTAATTCAGTTGATGGTGGTGGAACTCGGTGAAAACTCCATCACCGGAACTCTAGATGTTAGGCTCTTCCTCTTACCCTCCTTACAGCAAATCGATGTAGCTAATAATAGCTTTACAGGTATTATCGTCCCAAAGCCTGCTGCAAACTTTAACAGCCAACTCGTCGCTGTAAATCTGAGTTTCAATGGGATTAATGGGCTTTTACCTGCGAATTTCACTTATTACCCTATGCTGCGATCTTTGGGACTGAGTTACAATCGGTTACGTAGACCAATCCCGAAAGAGTACAGCAAGAAGGGCTTATTACAGAGGTTTCTTGACGGGAATTTCTTGAACGGATCGTCGCCGGTGGAATTTTTCTCCAGCAACACGGCGGTTACTGGTAGCTTGGGGGACAATTGCCTGACAAGTTGCCCGGTTTCTTCGCAACTTTGCTCAAAATCCCAGAAACCTGCTTCTATGGGCAAAAAATCGATCGACCCGACGAAACCGACCGAACCGACCCAAACCGACCGATTTGAGTCGATTTTTTGCATTTTTTGGGAGGTTTTCTGGTTTTAGGTTGGGGGTCAAGTCGGGTTGGGTTGGGTCAGGTTGCGAGTTGGCACTCTAAACCTGACCCAACCCAACCCGAAGAAAAAAAATGACGTTAAATAGAAATAACAAAACCATAAACTAAAAGTCATCGCCTCCACTCCAGCCTAAGCACTAAGCAGCCTTCATTCACGCTCTCTCCACCATCCTTCGGGCCTTTTACGCTCGCCACTTCGCCTGAGCGCCTCAGCCACCTAGAGTCCCGGACAGTTAACTTCTCTCAAATCTCCGATTCTCCGACAAAGATCTTCTGACTTTTGTTCTGAGTGCTAATTTCTTGCAAATTTGTTCTGTTCAATTTTTTTCATTTTTTTTCACTTTAGTTTCGATTTAACTTCGTCGTATATTTTTCCTAATAGTCAATCAATTTTAAGGATAAATTCTGCTGCACTCTAGCCTTGTATTTTGAATTTTGATGTTTCTTTTTTCGAGCTATAGTTTTTACCTGTTTTCAGAATATTAGTTTGTATCTGAATATTAGTTGTGGGTATTCCCTTTCTGTCATTTGATGAATAAATGTTCTGATGCCTTGTATAAAAAATTGTAAGTGTTTACAATGATCCCTCCTTTATTATCAGAATAAAAGTGATTATTTTCACATATTTAGATCCGTTTCTCTTGTTCAAAAGCAGGTGCAAACCAGTTCATTTGATTAGTTGAGCAATTGAGCATCCTCCTAAATTCTTAATTTGCCTTGAGCCCAGAAAGGAGAGCAAGATCTTATTAATGTTTAATATTTCAGTTTAATCATGCCTTTTGAGTAATTGAGTTGTAACTTTATTTGTTCAACATGTTGATGCTTATTGGTGTATAACAGATTAACAGGGATATTATGCTCGGTTATTATTATTATTAATTTAATTTATAATAGTATAGATAGTGAGGTATACAATTGTGCACTAAACAAATGACAATATCTTTAGGTAAATAGTTTTAAAAACAATTTTAGTCATTCCTTTATGTATAGCGTACGGTTAACACTTTAGAATTCCATCTAATACATATAATCCGGCCAAATATTACTTTTAGCTACAAAAATTTAAAGATAGTGTTTGGCAACCGACTAACCCAACCCAACCGACACTTGATTGGGTTGTGTTGGGTTGGGACATTTACACGAGTTGGGTTGGTTTGATTTTAGATTAAACCGACCATGTTGGGTTGGGGCAAAAACCAACCTAACACACGCCCACCCCTACCTGCTTCGATTTGCTAGCAGGCTTATGGTGGGAAACTAAGGTATTAATTATCGGTCAAATGTCCTTTAATTTGTTTTTTACTTTCTATAGATATTTACTGTTTCAATTTTTATTTTTTAATCCCTGAACAATCAAGAGTGTGTATCTACAGTAATACGAGGTCATCTTTTCTTAGAATTAAGCTTATGTGCGGTGACAATTAAAATTTAGATTTTAATTTAAATCAAAATTAACAAAAAATAAAATAAAATTGGAGGATTGGATTTTGCTTCTGAAATTATCAAATCGGACCGTTTTGTGTCGTCTCTATTATATTCTAAATCTTTTAGTTGTCGTCTCCTTATTTTTCCTTTTCAACTGTTTTTAGCATTTATGTTATAAATTAATATTATGTTTGAAAGCCTTATTGGGAACAACTTAAATAAATAATGTTCCTTTATACAAGTAAATTTTATTACATTAACTTGATTAAGTACTTTCAACCTCCTACAAAGAATCCTGGATCCGTCCCTACTATACTCGGGGAACGACATGGTTTAGAAAAACCCTTGTTGGACCATGAAAAGCCTCTCGGGCTTACAAAAAAGCCTTGTTGGGCCATGAAAAGCCATGTCAGGCCACAAGCCTCGTCGGGCCACAAAAAAGTTCCGTCAGGCCTTTACGGCATGATGCGAGCGATCACCTCAAAACATGCCATGAGCACTCTCTGAGACATGCTACGGGCATGATCTCACCAAAGCCCTGTCACGCGCAGGCAACTTCGAGACATGCTATGGGCATGATCTCACCAAAGTCTTGCCACGCGCAAGCACCACAAAACATTACCCCGTGCAAGCATCATCGCGAACACTTCGTAATTTCAAGAAAAAATTAGTCCTAAAAATCATCAAGTAAAATGATCGATCTTAAAAGCCCCAAACTTTCTTTCCTAGATAAATGTACTTGGGGGCCTATCAACACATCAGCCTAGCATAAGGTCGTGCTCCGTACATGCAACTAGTATACTAAAAACAATATAAGGTCGCTCGCCGACTAAATTTTCCCGACCTCAACCACCATGCATTAATTGTGAGATCACCAATTGCAAATGGAACAAAGACTTGAACTTGTTGAGCCTCTTTGCATCTCATCTCACAGCTCAAGCACGTAACTTTTAGCTGTGACTTGGATGCACGGGGGCCTATGATGAGGAGAAAATATGATAGGCCCAAGCTCGAGCTACTTGACTCGAACTCGGGCTATTAGGCCCGATCTTGGCCCACTCCAAATGGGCTAATTCCAATGTCGGGTCCATTATGAGGTCAGGCCTAAGAATACTAATCATACTTAAATACAAACTCCTAAGATAACTAGAATTACACGAAGTTAAGTCCTTCCGGACTCCCCCTCTAACATCTATAAATACATAATCTAGTCTTATTATTCAGATATGCTTTTACATAATATCCCAATATACAATTTTTCACATAATTCTCTCTCTGACTTAAGCAGCGGAGGGGCGACGATGACACACCTCGACGCCTTTGTTTCAGGTACCGGAATGCATCATTCGTGCTCATTCTCAGTCGTCACGCTCGAGATCAACATGTACGATTTTTGGCATCAACAGTAGTGGTTGTGTGGCAGTGCAAGTAATGGTGGTAGTGCGGTGGTGGTAGATCTCTGAGCATGTTGTCTGTGTATATTTATGATGGTGAGTGTTGGTGTAGGTAGTGGTAGTGCGGTGGTGGTTGTTGTTGGTAATGTTGGTGGTGGTGGTAGTGGAGTTTTGGAAGTGCAAGTGCTGGAGGAATGGTGATGGAGTGGAGTGGCTACTGCTTCCCGCGATATGTTGCAACATGATTTGCTCTGGTGATGGTATTGTGAATGTTATGTTATGGTGCAATGGTGGTGGTGCAGGTAACAATGGTGGTTGTGTGATGGTGGATCTCAAAGTGTGTCGTTCGTTGATAAGAATGTAAAACGCATATTTTTCCCTCCTTATTTTATGTGCTCGTATGATTATTTTGTGCTAAAATGTACTCATTACGCTCATATTTTGATTTAGGTGGCAATTCTATAGATATGGCATAATTTGGAAGAAATAGGTGAAAAAGGACCAAAATGGAAGAAAGTGAAAGTTCAAGGACTGAAGTGCAAATATTCTAAACTTGTTTCTAACCTTGTGATGAAGATTCGAGAGTGTTAGAGGTCAATTGGATGAAGAAAGGATTCAAATGGATGAAATATGGCCAAGACATTTTCACATATCAACTTTCAAGCTGAAAAGTTTTGCATCGGTTTTCAATCTCATATTGAGACCAATTTTGGACATGGTAAACGACCGAATTTGAAGATAGTCTCTGAATAACAGTTGTATCCCTTTGAGTTATCTTTCTAACGCATCTTGAATCATCTCAATCGGATATCGGAAGAGGAAGTTATGATGAAAATACTGAAATAGACGCAAAGTGGACAGATTTCTAGCGCCCAAGCGCTACGAACTCAGCGCTCAGGCGCTTCACTAGCCGAGAAAACACAATTTCAACAGATTTTCAGCGCTCAAGCGCCGCGCGCCGCCATAGATTTTAAGTTTTTATTGTTTGGGCCGCGAAAACTCGAGAAAAAGACTCCAAATTGGCCAAGAACGTGTAGGGAAGTATAAATAGACCTAAGGAGGCCAAAACACAGGGCTCTAACCTATTTTCTCTATATTTTTCCTAGATCTATCATGTGTAACTAACTCTTGGTGCTTGATTGAAGGATACCGAAGCCTTGGAAAATATTATAACTGTGAGATCCACATATTTTCATTGTTTAATTTATATTTTCAGTATTGAATGTTTTTCTATGCATAATTTTATGATTGCCATGTTTGAGATCTATTAATTTTTCATATATTGCAATCTATAGCTAAGTTAAATCTCAAATCCGTAATTGTTTGAATCATTTAACTTGTGAAGCACTAGGATTTGATAATTTTCTGCGATAGAGGTTATTGAATCTTAAGAAAAATGTTTAAATAGATTTAATGCAACCGCTGGTGTTTGTATTATCTAGTTCATCGATTTCTCTATTATTTAAAGATGTTATTAAATTGAATCTTTAGCGCTAGTCTGAGATTATTTGATAATTATGGTTAATTAGAACATTGGTTTCTGATTAACTAAAATTAAGGAGAAATAGGAATCTACTCCAAACGATGAATATTGTGAATGTGAATTGATTATTTTTTGTGGATTGATGAATGGTTATAAATCTCCAATGGTGGAAGTTGACTTTGATCAAGACTTGTTTCATTGATTTAATACAACTCGTTAATTTACATTGTTATTTGTTATAAGACTGATTTCGTTATAAACAAAACCCCCCAATCGTTATATGAAGCATAAATTGTTGAATTGCACACTCTTCGTGGGATCGACCCTTATTTCCACTACTACATTAGTTTTAGAGGTTTAAAGACTATTTTTGGGTGCCTACGACAGCACACCAAATTTTGGCGCCTTTGCCGGGGAGTGGTGTTAATTTATTTTTGTGCTTCTTAATTGTTTATTTTATTTTTGAAAAAAAAAGGAAAAAAAATCATAATTTTCTAGGTTTATAGGTATTTCATTTTTTTTAGAAATTTTAGCATAGAATTTTATTTGTCTTTCTTAATCTAGTTTTTTTTATAATTTACTTTTCGCTTGTTTTGTTTGTTTATGACCGCAACTTGATCTTCTAATCAAAGTGATTCGCAGTACGATCCAGAAATTGAGAAAACTTTGCGCAGGTTAAGGAGTAACATTCAACAAAATCTTGAAGAAAGCAATCTCAATCATAACGATCCATTTGCAAGTGATTTTGAGTTTGAAGGAGAAAGAACCATGGCCGAAAATAGGACTTTGAAGGAGCTTGCAGCCCCTACATTGAATCAACAACCTTTATGCATAACATTTCTTATTTTAGATGCTACTACTACATTTGAGCTCAAATCTGGACTAATACATCTTTTGCCTACTTTTCATGGTCTTGCAGGTGAAGATCCTCATAAACATCTGAAAGAGTTTCATGTGGTCTGCACGAGTATGAAACCCATAGGAATTACTGAAGAACAGATTAAACTGAGAGCCTTTCCATTTTCTCTAAAGGATTCGGCTAAAGATTGGCTATACTATCTACCATCGGGAAGTATTACCACATGGGATGGAATGAAGACATTATTTCTAGAGAAATATTTTCCAGCTTCAAGGGCAGCAAATATTAGAAAAGAAATTTGTGGTGTCAAACAAGATCACAGGGAATCTCTTCATGAGTATTGGGAGCGGTTCAAGAAATTGTGTGCAAGTTGTCCCCATCATCAAATCAGTGAGCAACTTCTCATCCAATACTTCTATGAAGGACTTCAACCCACAGAGAGGAGCATGATTGATGCTGCAAGTGGAGGAGCTTTGGTTGATAAAACTCCCGAAGGAGCGAGGAATTTAATTGCAAACATGGCAGCCAATTCTCAACAATTTGGCGCTAGATTTGATCCCCCTTCTAGACAAGTTAACGAGGCAAATGTCTCATCCATTGAACAACAAATAGCGAATCTGACTACTCTTGTTCGTCAAATGGCCACAGGTAATGTGCAGACAGTGAAGGTTTGCAGAATTTGTTCAGTAATGGGACATCCAACTGATGCTTGTCCAACTCTTCAAGAAGAACCTACGGAACAAGTTAATGCAGCGAGTGGTTTTCCTGGACAACCACAAAGGAATTATGATCCTTTTTCGAAGACATACAACCCAGGATGAAGGGATCATCCCAATCTTAGCTATGGAAACTCGCAATTAAATCAACATGTTGCTCAAAATCGCCCAAACTTTCAACAATATAGACAGCCATACGAGCCTAGACAACAACAGGGCCAAGCTTCTAACTCTGAAATGTCTTTAGAAGATATAGTTAAATCTCTTACAACTAACACTTTACAATTTCAACAGAAGACCAAGGCTAGCATTCAATGTTTGGAGAATCAAATGGGTCAAATGGCTAGTGCTGTCAGTCGACTGGAATCACAAAGTTTGGGAAAGCTACCCTCTCAAACAGTGGTAAATCCAAGGGAGAATGCAAGTGCAATATTATTGAGGAATGGTAAGGAAGTGGAAATCCCAGTAAATGAAACTCCCACATCGTTAGAACAAGACAAGGAGAAAGACATGGACATCACTGTGGAAAATAGTAACAAAACTGAGGATAATGCACCAAAACGTAAGTTTCCTCCACTATCTGATTATAAACCAGTAGCCCCATTCCCTCAGGCTTTGGTAGAATCTAGGAAAAATGATCCAAATAGGGAGCTTTATGAAACTTTTCGAAAATGTAAGGTAAACATTCCATTGTTAGATGCTATTAAGCAAATACCCCGTTATGCTAAATTTTTAAAAGAATTGTGAACTATTAAGAGAAAGCAGAAACTGAAGGGGTGTGAAAAGGTGAAAGTTGGAGAAAACGTGTCTGCAGTCATTCAAAGGAAACTTCCAACAAAATGCAAGGACCCAGGTATGTTTACTATTCCTTGCATGATAGATAACACCGGATTTGAAAAAGCCATGTTAGACTTAGGAGCTTCTATAAATGTCATGCCATATTCCATTTATACTTCTTTGAAACTTGGCCCCTTAACTGAAACTAGTGTGGTAATTCAATTAGCTGATAGATCAAATGCCTACCCAAAGGGTGTGATTGAGGATGTCCTTGTACAAGTTAATGACTTGATTTTTCCTGCTGACTTTTATGTGCTTGATATGGAAAACAGTGACCAAACTAGTCCTATCTTATTAGGAAGACCATTCTTAAAAACATCCAAAACTAAAATTGATGTTCATAGTGGTACATTGACCATGGAATTTGATGGTGAGGTAATTACATTTAATATCTATGATGCCATGAAATTTCATGTTGATGATAATGCTGTATATTCTATCGATGTAATTGATGATCTAGCACGTGATGTTTTTGATCTTGATGGGAATGATGATTTGGAGGTCGCTATTCGTAAAAGTGTAGAGAAATAGAATGATGAATTAACGTTGAATCCTAGTTTGCGAGAAACTGTTGATATGTTGAACACTCTTCCAAGGTCACAACAAGCAGGTAAGAGTTTTTATATTGATTTGCATGTTTCTAATGAAAAGCCTCTACCTTCTGTTGTTCGGGCCCCCGTTCTGGATTTGAAGCCTCTCCCTAATCACCTTAAATATGTGTTCCTTGGAGATGACAAAACATTACCAGTGATAATTTCCAACGAACTGACTACATTGCAAGAAGAAAAATTGTTGCAGGTCCTCAAAGAGCATCAAACAGCCATTGGTTGGACAATCGCCGACATCAAGGGAATCGGTCCATCCACCTGCATGCATCGCATTTTGCTTGAAGAAGGAGAAAAACCTTCCCGTCAACCTCAACGAAGATTGAACCCACCCATGATGGATGTTGTGAAGAAAGAGGTCCTCAAGCTTTTGGAAGTTGGCATGATTTATCCTATTTCTGATAGCAGTTGGGTCAGTCCAATTCAAGTGGTTCCTAAGAAGACGGGGATAACTGTGGTGAAGAATCAGAACGATGAATTGGTTACCACCCGTGTTCAAAATGGGTGGAGAGTTTGTATAGACTATAGGAAATTAAATGCTGTGACCCGAAAAGATCACTTTCCTTTACCATTTATTGATCAAATGCTTGAAAGGTTAGCTGGTCATTCTTACTATAGTTTTCTTGATGGTTATTCAGGTTATTTCCAGATTGCAATTGCCCCAGAAGATCAAGAAAAGACAACCTTCACATGTCCATTTGGAACATTTGCATACCGTCGCATGCCCTTTGGTCTTTGTAATGCTCCGGCTACTTTTCAATGATGTATGGTGAGTATATTTTCTGATTATGTTGAGCATATCATAGAGGTTTTTATGGATGATTTCACAGTTTATGGGGATTCATTTGATAACTGTTTGCATAACCTTGAGTTAATCCTTAAAAGATGCATGGAAACTAATCTTGTTTTAAATTCTGAAAAGTGTCACTTTATGGTAGAACAATGTATAGTTCTAGGGCATGTTATCTCATCTAAGGGCATTGAAGTAGATAAAGCTAAAATTGATATTATTCAATCTCTACCTTACCCCGCTAGTGTGCGGGAGGTTCGCTCTTTTCTTGGACATGCAGGTTTTTATCGCAGGTTTATCAAGGACTTCTCCAAGATTGCTTTACCCCTATGCAAATTGTTACAAAAGAACGTGGCTTTTGAATTTGATGAGGCATGCAACATGGCATTTGATAAGTTGAAAGAACTATTGACTTCTGCACCAATCATTCAACCCCCTAACTGGAACTTCCCTTTTGAAATCATGTGTGATGCAAGCAACTTTGCAGTAGGAGCAGTGTTGGGTCAAAGAACTGGAAAAGCATCTCATGCCATCTATTATGCATCCAGAACTCTAAATGATGCCCAGAGAAACTACACCACAACTGAAAAAGAACTCTTGGCTATTGTTTTTGCTTTAGAAAAATTTCGTTCTTATTTACTTGGTACTAAAGTGATTATTTACTCTGATCATGCAGCTTTGCGTTACTTGATGACAAAGAAAGATGCGAAACCAAGGCTAATACGATGGATACTTCTCTTGAGTGAATTCAACCTGGAAATCAAGGATAAAAAAAGGAACAGAAAACAGTGTTGCAGATCATTTGAGCCGTTTAACTAACGTGGATGCTGAACTCCAATTACATGAAACCTTTCCTGATGAGAAATTATTTTCTGCAAGCACAACTTTACCATGGTATGCTAACATTGGAAACTTTTTGGTTGTTCACACTCTACCTTCTAATTTGTCTAGGGCTAGAAGAGATAAGTTAAAGAGTGATGCGAAATATTATGTATGGGACGATCCATACTTGTGGAAGCATTGTGCAGATCAAGTGATTAGAAGGTGTGTTCCTGAAAATGAGATCACTTCCATTCTCACCTTCTGTCACTCTTATGCTTGTGGGGGACACTTTGGAGCAAAACGAACAGCAAGAAAAGTGCTTGAATGCGGTTTCTATTGGCCATCCATGTTTCGAGACGCCTATTCCTTTTGTAAGTCATGTGAAAACTGTCAAAAAACAGGTAATATATCTCAAAAGACTGAAATGCCACAAACTCCCATACTTGTTTGTGAAATCTTTGATATTTGGGGCATAGATTTCATGTCTCTTTCGGTTTTACTTATATTTTGCTTGCTGTGGATTATGTTTCGAAATGGGTGGAAGCCAAGGCCACCAGGACTGACGATTCTAAAGTTGTTGCAGATTTTATCAAGTCTAATATATTCTCCAGGTTTGGGATTCCGAGAGCTCTGATAGGAATGTAAAATGCATATCTTTCCCTCCTTATTTTATGCGCTCGTATGTTTATTTTGTGCTAAAATATACTCATTACGCTCATATTTTGATTTAGGTGGCAATTCTATGGATATAACGTAATTTGGAAGAAATATGTGAAAAAGGACCAAAATGAAAGAAAGTGAAAGTTCAAGGACTAAAGTGAAAATATTTCAAACTTGTGTCTAACCTTGTGATGAAGATTCGAGAGTGTTAGAGGTCAATTGGATGAAGAAAGGATTCAAAGGGATGAAATATGGCCAAGACATTTTCACATATCAACTTTCAAGCTGAAAAGTTTTGCATCAATTTTCAGCCTTATATTGAGACCAATTTTGGACATGGAAAACGATCTAATTTGAAGATGGTCTCTGAATAAAAGTTTTAGCCCTTTGAGTTAGCTTTACAACTCATCTTGAATTGCCTCAATCCGATATCGGAAGAGGAAGTTATGATCAAAATACTAAAAGCTGTCCGGAGGAAGTTTCGTAAAACCATGCGGCCGCAAGCCTTTAATTCCATGCGGCCGCATAGACCATTCCCGAGAGTTAAAGTGTTGATTTCACTTGTTCCTTGCGGCCGCAAGCCTCTAAACCATGCGGCCGCATGGTTCATTTCCGGGACGAAAATTCTGGTTTCCTAATTTCAATCAAACACTTATGGAAACAAATCTTTCTACACTTTATAAACCCTAGAACAGAACCAGAACGTGGAGAACGCCTCCCAACTCTATTCTTCTCTATTTTTCTCTTATATTTATGAATTGTAACTAAACTTTTACACTTGGTCGAATGAGATTGAAGCCTCGGAACCACATATTGTGAGATCTAAATGGTTTTTCTTAATTTAATTCATGTTTTTGAGTATTGAATATTTTTCTGCACTTATTTTTATGATTGTTATGTTTAATTGCTAGGAGGCCTACTAGTTTATTATTCGTTGCAATCTACCGCTAAGTTAAATATCAAATCCGTAATTGTTTGATCCCTTTAACTTGTGAAGCACTTGGATTTGATGATTTTCTGCGATAGAGGTTATTGAATCTTACGAAGAATGTTTAAATAGATTGAATACAACCGCTGGTGTCTGTGTTATCTAGTTCATCGATTTTTCTATTGTGTAAAGCTGTTATTAAATTGAATCTTGAGCGCTGGTCTGGGGTTATTTACTAATTAGGGTTAATTAGAACGCTGGTTTCTAACTAACTAAAATTAAGGAGAAATAGGAAAATAATTCCAACGGTGAATATTCAAGATATGAATTGAATTATTCTTGCATCTATGATCAATTGTGAATTTCCGAATGTGGATATTGACTTGGACCAAGGTTAGTCTTTTGATTATTTTCGTTAATTTAATTTTCATTGTTATTTATTGCGTCACTTATAATTATTTGCATACAAAAATCCCTCAATCATTGTACGAAACATAAAGTATTGAATTACACACTCTTCGTGGGATCGACCCTTACTTCCACTACTGCATTAGTTTTAGAGGTTTAAGGACTATTTTGGGTGCCTACGACAGCACACCAAGCTCTCATCAGCGATCGTGGAACTCATTTTTGTAATCGAACTGTGGAAGCTCTGTTGAGGAAATACCATGTCACCCACAAGGTGTCAACTGCATATCATCCACAAACTAATGGTCAGGCGAGGTGTCAAATCGGGAAATCAAATCCATCATTGAGAAAACAGTCTGCCCAAAGAGAAAAGATTGGAGCTTGCACTTGGATGAGGCTTTATGGGCGTATCGAACTGCATACAAGACACCCATCGGTATGTCACCTTACCGGTTAGTGTTTGGGAAACCATGTCACCTTCCAGTGGAGTTAGAACACAAAGCTTACTGGGCCATCAAGAGTTTCAACATGAAGATGGATGAGAGTGGAGAACACAGAAAGTTGCAACTTCAAGAGCTAGAGGAAATCCGCAATGATGCCTATGAGAGTGCAAGACTTTACAAGGAGAAGACGAAGGCTTTCCATGACAAGATGATCTCTAGGAAGGAATTTGAAGTTGGTCAAAAAGTCCTCCTATACCAATCACGGCTTCGTCTGTTTCCAGGTAAATTGCATTCCCGTTGGATTGGACCTTTTGTTATTACTAATGTCTTTCCTCATGGTGCTGTAGAAGTTCAAAGTCTGGAAACCTCAAAGGTATTCAAGGTAAATGGTCATAGACTGAAACCTTTCTATGAAGGTCTTCAGGTGGAGAACGTGACACAATTAGATCTCAAAGATCCTTTCTATGTCGGTTGAAGGAAAGAGCAATGAGTCGAGCCTAAGACGATAAACAAAGGCGATGCTTGGGAGGCAACCTAAGGGGAGTTCGTTCCTTTATCTTTTTATTTTTATTTTTATTTTTCGCATTCCATTTTTTTTAGTTATATGTGTCCTTTTCTTTGCATTGGACCTTACATTGGGGACAATATAAGTTTTAAGTGTGGGTGAGGGATTTAGATTTAAATTGCATTTATATTGAGTGAGTTAATTTTTTTAAAAAAAGAAAAACACAAATGTGCATGATTTTTCAAGAAGAGAAGTTGAGGTTAAAAGATTTTTGGTTGTATATGCTATTTACTGGAATTAATTAGGCCTTTGAAGAACTCATAACATGATTGAATGAATAATCCTCCAACTTAGAGTTGATTAGTGGAGTTATTTTCTTTGAGGATGGTAGTAACTAAATTCTGTAGACAAAAGTCGGTGAGATTTTTAAGCCTTTAGACTGATACATTCATAACAGTCTCATTATTTCTTTTCGTGTGGGATATTCTTCCATGGTTTTGTTTTTCTAGAACTTGCCTTGATTCTCTTCAAGATCACATTGATACATGAATGCATGAACATGATTAAGGCCATCTTTGTTACATAAATGAGCTTCATTAGCCAAATAGCCAATCCTATAATTGAATTTTCCATTGTTGAGCCCATTTGAGCCTTATTGCCTTTTCTTTGTATAAATTCACATTACAAGCTTTAAACTGGGAAAACAATATCTTTACCCAAGCCTTAGAGCTAGTGGAGTATCGTTGAATGTCATGAGAAGTGTGGATATGCAAGAAAATAAGTGTGGGGGTATCAAGATTTATGGTAGTGCTATTATTGGTGAATTGGAACAAATTTTCTATGTCAATTCAGGGAGTTCCAATATTGGTGTATAATTTGAAGTTTACATTGTGCAAGAAAAACGCAAAAAGGAGAAAAAAAAATGAATGATGGAAGAGAAAGAGAAAAAAAAAATAAGTGATGAAGGAGAGTGATTTTAATGTGAAAAAGATCTATATTCATAATTTTTCTTACATCTCAAAAAAGAGTTCGATTTGTGTGGGATATATGCAAAAATGATGAAGCTATCATGTGGAGTGGTTGGTTTACATGTCTTATGTATATGTTTGAGCTAAGTCTTTTTATCTTTACTCCACTAGTTTCGATGGCTCTTGAGTCACATACCCAAATATTTCCCACCTTGACCATAAGCCACATTACAACCTTCGAAAAGTCCTTATGATTCTTGTAAAGCATATGATCTAAGTGGTGGCGAATGAGAAGATATGCAAGCATATGGTAGAACATCTCCATTGGAATGAATTTGAGCGAACCATTTACCCTTTTAAAACACATGAGAGTTGAGTATTTATATCCGTGAGGGTCTACATGTTTAGTTTACTCCATCTTCATATGAAGATGCTTGCAAATTGATGAGTTGTGTGGAATGTTTATTCATGATATTTTATGCGTTTTGAAAATGCTTGATGATTCTATGTTCTTGGCATTATGACCTGGTGTCTTGGGAAATTAAATTTGAGTTTTGCCCGAGGACGAGCAAAAGCTAAGTGTGGGGGAATTTGATAAGAATGTAAAATGCATATTTTTCCCTCCTTATTTTATGTGCTCGTATGATTATTTTGTGCTAAAATGTACTCATTACGCTCATATTTTGATTTAGGTGGCAATTCTATGGATATGGTATAATTTGGAAGAAATATGTGAAAAATGACCAAAATGGAAGAAAGTGAAAGTTCAAGGACTGAAGTGCAAATATTCTAAACTTGTTTCTAACCTTGTGATGAAGATTCGAGAGTGTTAGAGGTCAATTGGATGAAGAAAGGATTCAAAGGGATGAAATATGGCCAAGACATTTTCACATATCAACTTTCAAGCTGAAAAGTTTTGCATCGGTTTTCAATCTCATATTGAGACCAATTTTGGACATGGTAAACGACCGAATTTGAAGATAGTCTCTGAATAACAGTTGTATCCCTTTGAGTTATCTTTCTAACGCATCTTGAATCATCTCAATCGGATATCGGAAGAGGAAGTTATGATGAAAATACTGAAATAGACGCAAAGTGGACAGATTTCTAGCGCCCAAGCGCTACGAACTCAGCGCTCAGGCGCTTCACTAGCCGAGAAAACACAATTTCAACAGATTTTCAGCGCTCAAGCGCCGCGCGCCGCCATAGATTTTAAGTTTTTATTGTTTGGGCCGCGAAAACTCGAGAAAAAGACTCCAAATTGGCCAAGAACGTGTAGGGAAGTATAAATAGACCTAAGGAGGCCAAAACACAGGGCTCTAACCTATTTTCTCTATATTTTTCCTAGATCTATCATGTGTAACTAACTCTTGGTGCTTGATTGAAGGATACCGAAGCCTTGAAAAACATTATAACTGTGAGATCCACCTATTTTCATTGTTTAATTTATATTTTCAGTATTGAATATTCTTCTATGCATAATTTTATGATTGCCATGTTTGAGATCTATTAGTTTTTCATATATTGCAATCTATAGCTAAGTTAAATCTCAAATCCGTAATTGTTTGAATCATTTAACTTGTGAAGCACTAGGATTTGATAATTTTCTGCGATAGAGGTTATTGAATCTTAAGAAGAATGTTTAAATAGATTTAATGCAACCACTGGTGTTTGTATTATCTAGTTCATCGATTTATCTATTATTTAAAGCTGTTATTAAATTGAATATTTAGCGCTGGTCTGAGATTATTTGATAATTAGGGTTAATTAGAACGCTGGTTTCTGATTAACTAAAATTAAGGAGAAATAGGAATCTACTCCAACGATGAATATTGTGAATGTGAATTGATTATTTTTTGTGGATTGATGAATGGTTATAAATCTCCAATGGTAGAAGTTGACTTTGATTAAGACTTGTTTCATTGATTTAATACAACTTGTTAATTTACATTGTTATTTGTTATAAGATTGATTTCGTTATAAACAAAACCCCCAATCGTTATACGAAGCATAAATTGTTGAATTGCACACTCTTTGTGGGATCGACTCTTATTTCCACTACTACATTAGTTTTAGAGATTTAAGGACTATTTTTGGGTGCCTACGACAGCACACCATTCGTGTCTATTTGTGATAGTGGGTATTGTTGCAAGTGGTGGTTATTGTAAGTAGTGGTGGCAGTAGCGTTTGGGTGGTGATGGAGTGGAGTGCCGATGGTGGTGGTAGCAGTGGTGTTTGGGTGATGGTGCAATGGCGATGATGTTGAGGTAACATCGGCTTTTGAGTGATACGGGTGGTGGTGAAGTAGTGGGATATGATGAAGAACGTTTGTGGTCAATTATTTGGATAATTGTGAGCAATAAAATGAGTAATTTATGACCAATAAGCAACATGTGACATAAAAATATGTGATTCGTGATTGTGATCCACAAGTTTTGTTTTTGTAACTAGAACTTTATGTGAGACCGTGACATGATTAATTAAATTATCGGTTTCAAACTTTTATCATGGATCATAAACGTGACCAAACGTTTTTTATTTAAAAAAAAAAATCACAAGTTTGTTAATTTTGAAAATGTAACTTAAAAATGTATTTTTTTTCCTAAAATACCCCGGGCCCAAGATTTGAAAAAGTTTTTATTGAATAAACATAAACCTAAACTTTTAAAATTTATAAATAAATAAAAAGTCTAGATTGAATACATACTCTTACCATTTGAAGTTATTTTATTTACTAGCAGAACTTAACTTTTATAAAATAAATCTTAACTTAATTAAAATTTTTTTTTTTAAATTACTTGAAAAAAAATTTGATTCGATATTACCATTTCAGGTATTATTTGAAATTATGCAAGTTCAGGGAGGGCAAAATCGCTTATTTGCTGCATCCATTTGTGAGAAAAATTGGAGATTCGGTCTATTGGTGAAAACGAATCAAAACTCATATTTGGCCTCTATTTTCTAAAATTCATTTACCCAACCTCATTTTCAATTTACATTCTCCTATTTAAATAATTTTCTATGTGGACTAATAATTTTTTCTTACTTTTAACCAAATATTTTTTTAAAAAAAAAGTTTTCACAAAATTCATTCTTAAAACAACTCTATCAAACAGGTGCTACATCCTTAACTTTACATTCAACGTTTTACTCTTGTAGCAATTGATTCGTTAATAAATGTGTTTAGTCTATTTTACTGTTAAAATGTTACGCTTACCCCCACATGACTTTCTTTTTATAGGGTAAATCATATATATTGACAAATCACAAAAAATAATTAAATTTTCTTCTGTATTGAGAAAATGATAATGAAACAAAAGTGTAAGTTCAATAATAGTTTCGTCAAGTTGAACGACAAAATAATAGATTAAAGGATTTTTCATATTTTTCATTAGCCATATTAGAAAATTTGTTAATTCGATGAAAGTATAAGCATATCTAAACTAAAATAAAAATGGAAGTTTACCGATTTATTTAAAATAAAAAAATGGTGATCGCAATGAAATAACATATTTAAAGCATTTATATTCATAATTTTATTATGATATTGAAGATTTAAAGAAGAATCAACCAAGCTTGCTCTCGACTCTCGAATGACAAAAATTCCTATAAATTCGGCAGTCAATAGAATTTTAACTTTCTATGAATGAGCTTCTCACCAAAAATTCCTATAAATTCGGTAGTTTGGTAGTTTTATTTACTTGATTAGGGTAGTTTAGTATTTTTGCCACTTTGTTGATATTTAGTCCTTTGTAATCCCTTTTCTTGAACAGATTGAATTGAACCCGTTTTTTGTTGGCTTGGAACCCTTGCTTCTATTTCTTTCTTCTTCATTTTGCTCACAGTTTCTGTAGGAAAATTGTTTCAACTTCAATACCGGATTTACAACTTGATACCAATTTTGATGAATAGAATAAAAACTGTATTTACAAATACAGTTAGCGCATATTATAATATATTGTAAAATGTATATATTGCAGTAAATAATGAAAACAATTGCAGAACGACAATATGCAAAATCGAAAAACAGAATCTGTTAAAACTGCATAACACTTTTAACCCGAGGCCTGTGTCAAACACAGTTTCCTTAAAACAGATTCGCCCCCTCACCGTACGTGCTTGAGGAGTGATATGAACGTCTGCTTCCCAGGATACAACGGTAGAACCAGTAGTTTCTGAGCACCGCAGAGACTACTCCGGCGAACTGACTATGTGCCTGAATTATACCACCACCGGACTCGAACAAAACCGGAAAAAAAAATGCAAAAACGGAGGCTGTATGTAGGAGAAACAGAAACTGCAGGCAGATGAATATGCAGATGAATTCGTGTACTGCAGACTGGAAAAACGAGATGACTATATAGACAACTGTAGAATAATTGCTCAATAACTTCATAGCAATTAACATTGGAGTTTTAGGAGTTTCATCGGTTTTGGAAAACCAAAAGTCTATTGAAAAATTAAAAAAAATGTAGCAAAACGTGGACACTCCTAAGGGGCCAATTTTGCTCCTTTCGGTCCGACATTCGTGTACGCAGGTCGCGCTCGCACACAAGTTCAAGGTCTGAAGCCAATTTCGGTCCAAGATTTGCACCCCCCCTGCGCGCGCACGTGGAGAGAGCCTCTATGCTACACATGATTACACCATTCTAAAGTGCAATCCTTTATAAAGTGGTTTTAATTTTCATCCACTTCCTATGTGGGACAAAGCTTAAATTTTTGCTTTCCCACCAACATAAACTCCTTTCACATGGCATACTTTGAGCTTCAATTTCTCATTCACCCGAGCATCATTTTTGACAAGTAAGTATATGATTTCGATGTACTCACGGAGGAGAACACAAATCAACTTTCATCTTTCAAAATAGCCAAGCGGGTCCCACTCAAAACTAATGCCAAAGTCGGCCCATTTTCAGTTTTTTCCAACAATCCCCCACATGAATGAAAATTGGGAGCGACACATGAATGTGACACATGAAGACTAGGTGATATAGTTCAACAGTTGAAACCTGCATAGGATAGGTAGGTGTTACCCCTTGAACCTTCCCTTGTGAAAGCATATTTACTTTACTAGTTGACCAGTAGACGCGATGTCTTTGAACTGTTCTGCCGTTTATGTAAACGATGATATACTCTACACAGGATTCTTCCTAACACATTTTCGTTCTCATTATTATGTTCGTTTTGGCCATGAACATACGCCTGGTTCTGTGAGAGTTCACAAGAATTGCACCCCACACAATTCCCTTAGAAGCGGCCCCACTTCTCTCTCACATAGGTGATTTCTCATTACAAGTAATCCACGTTACTTGGCTCGAATTTTCGACGCATAATAATCATTAAAAGCCTATTGCTTATCCTTTATCTTTCGGGCATCACTGTGCATCATAGGAATGGACATGAGGTAATATCCCCCACAGTGATTCTATTAAGTCTTTACAATTAGGTTGTCCCTTTGAACTTAGATCTTGGGATCTCCAGTCAACTAAGTTGGGTTTTCCTTTGTATTAACTTATCCATTCAAGGGCTTAAGTCCCATTCCTCTCTATGATTTTTCAACTAACTCTCGATTTAACCCTTTGGTTAGCGGATCCGCAATGTTATCCTTTGATTTTACATAATCAACAGTGATAACTCCAGTTGAGAGTAATTGTCTTATGGTATTGTGTCTACGACGTATATGTCTAGACTTACCATTATACATGTTACTCTGTGCCCTTCCAATTGCTGATTGACTATCACAATATATGCAAATTGCTGGCACATGTTTTGACCATCTTGGAATATCCTCTAAGAAGTTGCGCAACCATTCAGCCTCTTCACCACTTTTATCTAAAGCTATAAACTCAGATTCCATAGTGGATCTGGCTATCACAGTTTGTTTAGAGGATTTCCAGGATATAGCTGCACCTGCCAATGTAAACACAAATCCACTCGTGGACTTTGAGTCTTTTATATCAGATATCCAATTTGCATCAGTATATCCTTCAATGACCGCTGGATATCTAGTATAGTGCAGTCCAAAATTACGTGTACATCTCAAGTACCTTAGTACTCTTACTATTCCTTTCCAGTGATCAGCTCCTGGATTACTCGTATATCTACTCAGTTTACTCACTGTGTAGGCTATGTCTGGTCTTGTACAACTCATCAAGTACATCAGACTCCCAATAACTCTCGAGTACTCTACTTGATGTACACTTTCACCTTTGTTTTTGGATAGATGTTGACTTGTATCTATCGGTGTTCTAGCCATTTCAGTATCATCCTTACTGAACTTTTCTAGAATTTTATCAACATAATGTGACTGGTTTAGAACAAGCCCATCTGATGTTCTTGAAATTTTTATTCCAAGTATAACATCAGCTAAACCCATATCCTTCATGTCAAACCTCGAATTTAACATATCTTTAGTGTATTTAATCATCTTATTGTCACTACCAACAATAAGCATATCGTCAACGTAAAGACATAAAATGACATAACCATTTCCAGTGTCTTTAACGTAAACACATTTGTCACACTCGTTGATTTTAAATCCACTCTCCATCATGACATTATCAAATTTTTCGTGCCATTGTTTTGGTGCTTGTTTCAAGCCATATAACGACTTCACCAATTTACAAACTTTCTTTTCTTGCCCTGGAGATGAAAACCCCTCGGGTTGTTCCATATAGATTTCTTCATCTAAATCTCCATTCAAGAATGCAGTCTTAACATCCATTTGATGTACTTCAAGATTTCGTAGAGCAGCAATCGCAAGTATCATCCTAATAGATGTTATTCTCGTTACTGGAGAATATGTATCAAAGTAATCAAGGCCTTCTCGTTGTCTATAACCTTTTATTACCAATCTAGCCTTATACTTTTCAATAGATCCATCTGCTTTCATTTTACGTTTGAAAATCCATCTATAGCCTAGTGGTTTACTTCCCGGAGGAAGATCCACTAGCTCCCATGTATGATTTTGCAAAATGGAATCTATTTCACTTTGAATGGCCTCTTTCCATTGAGGTCCTTCTGATGAGTTCACAGCTTCTTGATAGCTTTGAGGTTCACTTTCTAGCATATAGGTCAGAAAATCTGGACCATAAGATTTTTCTGTCCTTTCCCTTTTGCTACGTCTTGGTTCAACCTCAACCTCATCTTCTAATTCTTGGTCCGGACTATTTTCAATCATAGTCTCATATGTCCGTTTAGAAGAGCTTGCCTCTTCTTTGGACTTGCATGGAAATACATGTTCAAAGAATGAAGCATTTCTCGATTCCATTATCGTGTTTTTGTGTATATCTGGAATTTTAGACTCATACACAAGAAATCGATAAGCACTACTGTTTTGAGCATATCCAATGAAGATACAATCTACAGTTTTCGGTCCTATCTTCACCTTCTTTGGTGTTGGGACGGCCACTTTAGCAAGACACCCCCACACTCGTAAGTATTTATAGGAAGACTTTCTTCCTTTCCATAACTCATAAGGGGTCTTTTCCATTTTCTTTCGGGGTACCTTATTTAAAAGGTAATTTGCTGATAACACAGCCTCCCCCCACATGTTCTGAGGTAACCCAGAACTTACCAACATTGCATTCATCATTTCTTTTAAGGTGCGATTTTTTCTTTCAGCAACACCATTTTGTTGCGGGGAATAAGGTGCGGTGGTTTCATGTATGATTCCATGTTGTGCACATAATTCAGCGAATGGTGCTTCATACTCACCACCTCGATCGCTTCTTATCACCTTAATTTTCTTGTTAAGTTGGTTCTCAACTTCATTCTTGTAGAGAATGAATTTCTCTATCGCTTCATCTTTACTTTTTAGCAAGTACACATAGCAATATTTTGTGCTATCGTCGACAAAAGTAATGAAATACTTGTTGCCACCTCTTGTTTGTACAAATTTTAAATCACATATATCACTGTGAATTAAATCAAGTGGTTTTGTATTCCGTTCAATTGATTTAAATGATGACCTCGTCAATTTTGCCTCAACACAAGTTTCACACTTATGTTTGGAATCAATATGGAACGCGGGTATACAATTCAAGTTAACTAGTCTACGTAAAGAATCATAGTTAACATGTCCTAGTCTACCATGCCACACATTGGAAGACTCAAGCAAGTAAGCGGAAGAATTCACTTTATTCATTTTTGGTTTAACAACCATTACATTCAACTTAAACATACCATCGGAAACATAGCCTTTTCCGACAAACATTCCACTTTTAGACAAAATAACTTTGTCTGACTCAAATACAATACGAAAACCATGCTTATTTAAAAGCGACCCGGACACAAGGTTCTTGCGAATTTCAGGCACATACAACACATTGTTAAGAGTTAGCTCTTTCCCCGAAGTCATCTTCAGAACCACTTTGCCTTGTCCCTTGATTTCAGAAGTTGCTGAATTTCCCATGAACAACTTCTCTCCATTTTCAATTGCTTCGAAAGCAGCAAACAGTTCTTTATCAGAACACACATGTCTCGTAGCTCCGGTGTCAATCCACCATTCTTTTGGGTTAGAGCCCACCATGTTCACTTCAGAAACGACGGCTGCTAGATTCATCTCCGCCACATCATGCGCCATATAGTCAACCACATTTGCTTCTTTCTTCTTCTTTGGCAATCTGCACTCCGAAGATTTGTGACCCACTTTGCCACAATTGAAGCATTTTCCTTGAAACTTCCTTTTAGAGGTTCCACCTTTAGGTCCTAGCTTGGTCCCTTTACCACCGAATGACCCAGCCTTACTTTTGTAGGTCTTACTGCTTTGACCATGCTCCACAACATTGGCTTTAGCAACACTAGGATTGAACAATTTCTTTTCGGAACTCTTGTTGTCTTCTTCAATTCGAAGTCTAACAATCAGTTCTTCGACGTTCATTTCCTTTCGTTTGTGCTTTAGGTAATTCTTGAAATCTTTCCATGCGGGAGGCAATTTTTCAATAATTGCAGCCACTTGGAAAGTCTCACTCAACACCATCCCTTCAGCATGAATTTCGTGAAGAATTACTTGGAGTTCTTGCACTTGACTGATTATAGTTTTGGAGTCCACCATTTTATAATCTAAGAATTTGCCGACAATGAACTTTTTAGCCCCGGCATCTTCAGTTTTATATTTACGGTCCAAAGACTCCCACAACTCCTTAGCAGTTTTCATAGTGCTATACACGTTGTATAGCGAATCTGCTAAACTGTTCATAATGTAATTTCGGCATAGAAAATCCGAATGGTTCCAAGCATCAAGTGCACTGATCGCTTGAACATCTCCCTCACCCTCTTGGAGTTTTGGAGCAGTTTCAGTCAAGAACCTCGCAAGATTCAAGGTGGTCAAATAAAATAGCATTTTCTGCTGCCACCTTTTGAAATTCAAGCCATTGAATTTCTCCGGTTTTTCATTATGATTAACCGGAACAGTAGCCATAGGTTCGCTCACAACATGACTTGGCAATCTAGCCACAGTCTGAGCCACACCAGAACTAGAGCCCACAGCCTGCTTTCCAGTAGCCACAGTTTGGGTCACATCCATGTTAGTTTGTTCGGTTGCCATTTCTGAAAATGAAACAAAAATATTAGTTTTCAATAAACTAATATTAATCCAATAAACCAAATGAAACAATAACCGAATCTGTTTTAAGCTTGTAGGAAAATTGTTTCAACTTCAATACCGGATTTACAACTTGATACCAATTTTGATGAATAGAATAAAAACTGTATTTACAAATACAGTTAGCGCATATTATAATATATTGTAAAATGTATATATTGCAGTAAATAATGAAAACAATTGCAGAACGACAATATGCAAAATCGAAAAACAGAATCTGTTAAAACTGCATAACACTTTTAACCCGAGGCCTGTGTCAAACACAGTTTCCTTAAAACAGATTCGCCCCCTCACCGTACGTGCTTGAGGAGTGATATGAACGTCTGCTTCCCAGGATACAACGGTAGAACCAGTAGTTTCTGAGCACCGCAGAGACTACTCCGGCGAACTGACTATGTGCCTGAATTATACCACCACCGGACTCGAACAAAACCGGAAAAAAAAATGCAAAAACGGAGGCTGTATGTAGGAGAAACAGAAACTGCAGGCAGATGAATATGCAGATGAATTCGTGTACTGCAGACTGGAAAAACGAGATGACTATATAGACAACTGTAGAATAATTGCTCAATAACTTCATAGCAATTAACATTGGAGTTTTAGGAGTTTCATCGGTTTTGGAAAACCAAAAGTCTATTGAAAAATTAAAAAAAATGTAGCAAAACGTGGACACTCCTAAGGGGCCAATTTTGCTCCTTTCGGTCCGACATTCGTGTACGCAGGTCGCGCTCGCACACAAGTTCAAGGTCTGAAGCCAATTTCGGTCCAAGATTTGCACCCCCCCTGCGCGCGCACGTGGAGAGAGCCTCTATGCTACACATGATTACACCATTCTAAAGTGCAATCCTTTATAAAGTGGTTTTAATTTTCATCCACTTCCTATGTGGGACAAAGCTTAAATTTTTGCTTTCCCACCAACATAAACTCCTTTCACATGGCATACTTTGAGCTTCAATTTCTCATTCACCCGAGCATCATTTTTGACAAGTAAGTATATGATTTCGATGTACTCACGGAGGAGAACACAAATCAACTTTCATCTTTCAAAATAGCCAAGCGGGTCCCACTCAAAACTAATGCCAAAGTCAGCCCATTTTCAGTTTTTTCCAACAGTTTCCACATGGTATCGGAGCTCTCCTCTTCCACCATGGCGAATACATACTCGACTATCTTCCCATTGTAGTCCTCAGCGCTCGATCTTTCTCGGTGTTGACATTGAGCTCAACAACGCTCGTGCGGGTTCCTTCTCTGTCTGTTATGCGTATTATTGGGATTTGTTATGGAATATGGAGAGATGGTTAAAATGCTTTTATTATGTTGTAATCGATTGATTTGTTACGAAGTGGGAAGGTAATGATTTGGGCAGTGGTGGATTTGATGAAATTGGGGGCCATTTCAGCCTTCTGTTTCTTTTTAATTGCTGATAGTGGTGAAGGTGAGAAGAAGTCTTGTTAGTGGGGCATTTGCATTTTCGATTTTTTTTTTTAGTGTTGTTTGTTGGTTGAATTCTTTGTGATGGAGGGTGTAAGGGATGATTCGCTTCAGTCGATTACTGTGAGACTAGATAGAAAAAATTATTTATATTGGAGTGTTGTGATGAAAAACTTTTTGAAAGAAAAATCACTGTGGGATTATGTAACTGGTATTAAGACCAAACCTCAGCTCGATGAAAATGAAAATGATAAGTTTGTAAAAATGCTTCGTACTTGGGACAGGAACAATGCTAAAATTATGACTTAGATATTTAATTCTGTTGAACACTCTATTGGTATACAATTAGCAAAATATGAGACAACTAAGGAAATTTGGGATCATTTAGCAAGGTTGTTCACACGGTCTAATTTTGCAATGGAATACCAATTGGAAGTAGGTATTCGGGTAATAGAGCAGAAAAATATGAGTGTTCAAGAATTTTATTTTGCAATGACCAATCTTTGGGATCAGTTGACTCTTACAGAGGATGATGAACTTCGAGTTTATAAACCATATATTAAGAGCAGAGAGCGACGGCGTTTGGTTCAGTTTTTTATGGCTTTTCGTGATGATTTTGAAGGACTCCATGGGTCAATTTTGCATCGTAATCCACTTCCTTCCGTTGATTCTGTTGTTAGTGAACTTTTAGCAGAAGAAATACGTTTGAAGTCTCATAAAGGAAAAATATCTCTATCTACATCCACTACTTCAGTTTTGGCAGTCCCTTCTCGACCACTCACACATAATCAGACGAGGTCTTATTTGAGAGTTGCTAGTGATGAGTGCAGCTTTTGCAAACAGAAGGCTCAGTGTCCTAAGTTATTGAATAAACAACAACCTCCAAAGAGTCAACAACGATCCTCACAACAGTGGAAATATCAATCTTCTGGAAATTTGGGAGGTCAATCACCACATCAATCTTATAGGCCTAATGCAAATACAACAGCAGTTGTACCTCGTTTTGATTCATTTGGCACTAATACTTCGCAACCTTCTTGTCCTACTTTATCTGATCTCACTGAGCAACTTCAGAAGTTCCTAGCCACACAGCCACATTCTTTGTATGCATCTTCACATGTAGGTTTGTCGTCTCAAAATCCTTCAGGTACAAGTTTTTCTATATGGGTTTTAGACTCGGGTGCGTCTAATCATATGTCACCTAACTTGACATCCTTTGTTTCTTTGTGTCCTTCTAAGTCATCTATATTTGTCATGACCGCTGATGGCACTTCAATGCTTTGGCAAGTGTCGGTTCTGTTAGCACACAAAATTTATCACTTTCAAATGTTTATTGCATTCCTGCCCTTTTTATGAATCTTGTCTCCGTTGGCCAATTATGTGATGCTGGATACTTAGTTCAGTTTTCTTCTACTGCTTTTCATGTACATGATCCTCGTTCTCAGAAGCTAATTGGGATAGGCCGTAGACATGGGAGATTATATGTTTTGGACAGTTTGAAAGGACCAGATGTTGTAGCCACTAGTGTTGATTTATCATCCTTTTGTTTAAGTCATTCTTCCTCTAAATTTTATTTATGGCATTCTCGTCTTGGTCATGTCTGATAGTTGTTTGAGACATTTAGTTTCCAAAGGAGTTTTGGGATACAGACTCATGATATTTCTGATTGTAGTGCTTGTAAATTTTCTGCTTTACCTTTCAATCGAAATACTTCTTCTTCTATTGTGCCATTTGATATTATACATGTTGATGTATGGGGACCTTTTCTTATTGCTACTAAGGGAGGGTCAAGATATTATGTTTCTTTTATTGATGATTATAGTTGTTATTGTTGGATTTATCTTATGAAACGCCGCTCTAATTTTTTGTCCATCTATAAATCTTTTAGATCATTTGTCAGAACTCAACATTCAACTGTGATTAAGTGTTTCAGATGTGACTTAGGCGGAGAGTATACTTCTATTGAATTCTCTGAATTACTTGCCTCTGAGGGCACTCTGTATCAAAACTCTTGTACTGATACCCCACAACAAAATGGTGTTACTGAAAGGAAACATAGGCATCTAGTTGAAACTACTCGTTCCCTCCTGTTATCTGCCAAAGTTCCTAGAGAATTCTGGGATGAAGCTATCCTTACTGCTGTCTATTTAATCAATAGAGTTCCATCGTCTCACACTTTCGATTTGTCACCATTTGAAACATTATATGGACATCATCGTGATTATTCTTTTTTGAAAGTTTTTGGTAGTACATGTTTTGTTCTTTGCCCTAAAGTAGAGCGTACCAAATTAACTCCACACTATGCTATTTGTGTGTTTTTAGCTTATGGTGAGAGACAAAAAGGTTATCGCTGTTTTGATATTAGTCAAAAATTGTATGCCTCTCGTCATGTTGTGTTCCTTGAGCATATTACATTCTTCTCCATTCCTGATCACTTTCATAACATGACTAAGTTTGACATCATTTGCATTGATCCATTCTCTGATTGTACAGATAGTTCACTCCCTCATACCCCATGCTTTATAGATACTCAATGCACTATAGGTACTAATGCAATGGACCAAGAAGTTCTTGATGTTCCTACTCCATCTATGGCCTCCCAAACACCTTCTGAGATTATAGATCTCTCTCCACCCCCTCGATATCCTCAGCGTTCTCGTGAGTTTACCAAGTTACCAGATTTTAGTTATTCTTGCTATTCAGATTCCTTTAATTGTCTTTTAAACTCTATTCACAAACTATCTGAGCATTCTTCTTATAAAGAGGCTATTCTTGATCCACTTTGGCAGAAGGCTATGGCTGAGGAACTCTCTGCACCGCATAAGACTGATACTTTGGATTTGGTTCCATTGCCACCTGGTAAACATGCTGTTGGTTCTCGTTGGGTCTATAAGATTAAAAAAAAGTTGATGGCTCAGTTGAGCGATATAAAGCTAGATTAGTTGCTAAAGGATTCAATCAACAGTATGGTATGGATTATGAGGAGACCTTTGCTCCTGTTGTAAAGATGACCACTGTTCGTACACTGATTGCTGTTACATCTGTTCGTCGATGGAATATCTTTCAGATGGATGTTAAAAATGCCTTCTTGAATGGAGCTTTTCACGAGGACGTTTATATGGTGCCCCTTCCTAGTGTTTCTCATAACCCTAGAAATGTTTGTAAACTCAAGAAGGCACTTTATGGTCTAAAACAAGCACCCCGTGCTTGGTTTGAAAAATTTTCTACTGTTATTTCATCCCTTGGCTTTTCATCTAGTCATCATGATTCTAATCTCTTTGTTCGGTGCACACCAGCAGGTCGTATTATCCTTTCTTTATATGTTGATGACATGATTATTACTAGTGATAATATTGACGGCATTGTTATTTTGAAGTCAGAATTAGCTCGTCAATTTGAAATGAAGGATTTGGGTCCTCTACGCTACTTATTGGGTATTGAGGTTGCATATTCTCCTTAGGGTTATCTTTTATCTCAATCTAAGTATACATCTGACGTCATTGAACATCCTCGTCTTACTGATACTCAAGCGATTGATACTTTTCTTGAGACTAACGTTTGGTATTCCTCCTCTGATGGTAGACCTTTGACAGATCCTATTTTATATCGTACTATTGTTAGTTGCTTAGTATATCTTACTATCACTCGTCCCGATATTGCATATGTTGTTCATATTGTTAGTCAATTTATTACATCTCCTACTACAGTTCATTGGGCTACTGTTGTTAGTATTTTGCATTATCTTCATAGCACTTGTTTTCAGAGTCTCTTATTTCCGTCAACATCATCTTTAGAGCTACTTGCGTACTCTGATGCTGATTGGGCTAATGATCCAACTGATCGTAAATCCAGCACTGGTTTTTGTGTATTTTTGGGCGATTCTCTTATTTCTTGAAAAAGTAAGAAGCAAACTATTGTTTCTCGATCTTCTACCGAGGCTGATTATCGTGCTATGGCATCCACCACTACTGAAATTGTTTGACTGCGTTGGTTACTTGCAGATATGAGTGTTATTCTTTCCACTTCGACTCCTATGTACTGTGATAATAAGAACACTATTCAAATATCTTACAACTCCGTATTTCATGAGCGGACAAAGCACATTAAAATTGATTGCCATCTCATTCGCCGCCATCTTCTGCATGGCACTCTTACTCTACCTTTTGTTTTTTCTTCGATGCAATTAGCTGATTTTTTCATAAAATCACATCATGTTCAGTGTTTTCATTTTTTGATTAACAAACTCTCGATACTTCTTGTTGTCACATCGTGAGTTTGAAGGGGGATGTTAAAGGGTAGAATGGTAGTTTGGTAATTTTATTTACTTGATTATGGTAGTTTAGTCCTTTTGCCATTTTGTTGATATTTAGTCCTTTGTAATCCCTTTTCTTGGACAGATTGAATTGAACCCGTTTTTTGTTGGCTTGGAACCCTTGCTTCTATTTTTTTCTTCTTCATTTTGCTCACAGTTTCCATAGCAGTGGCATTTGGATGGTGTTGGAGTAGAGTGATGGTGATGGTGATGGTGATGGTGGTGGTGGTGGTGGTGGTGGTGGTGGCAACGATGTTTAGGTGGTGGGACAATGACAATTGTGGTGATGTAACAATAGCTTTTGATAGGGTTGAGCAAAAACAAATTTGAACCAATCAACCCAATCGATTTGGATTGTTTTTTAGTTCAATTGGATCGGGTTCAGGTTAGGAAATCAGATTTTAGGTCAAGTTGGGTTGGGTTTCGGGTAATCTATTAAAACTCAATCAAACTCAACTCAATAAATAAAAAAATATTAAAAAGAAATTAGTACTTAAAACCAAAAACCTAAATTTTAATGATCAAAATTCTCTTATTTATCACGTCTCTTTTGATTCTTGTCTCTTCTGTCTCTCATTGCTGCTCATGCATCAACTTCTCGACTCGATTTTTTGACGTGATTTTTTACTAAACACTTGGATTGAAGGATAAGATTTTGTATTGAATTATGATGATTTAATGTTTTTAGTATTTAGGTTGAATTTATTTTATTCAATAGGTATAATATGCTGGTATTCAACATGTATTTAGATTGATTTAATATGTATTTAATTTGATCATAACATAATCTATTTAATAGATTTTAAAATATTTTTAATTTATATTGTTCTATTGGAATATAACTTAACCTCACTGATCATTAGATAACTTCAATCGATTAAGGCCTTTCAAATCACCATTTTTAATGTAATTGAAATTGATCCAAACTGAATTGGTATCAAATTTTAAAAAAAATGTTTAAATTCATCGAAAAATGTCACAACCATTGGGCCCATAAAAAATTGTCCAACTTAAATTGGACTAAAGTGTAAACCAATCAACCCAACCCAAATCAACCCGAGTTTGATTGAATTGGGTTTCAACCATAAATGTGTTGGTTTCGGTTTGAATTATTGTCAAATCGAACATGATGAATTGGATTTGGGTTAGACTCAAAAGTCAAAACCAATGAAACTCAACTCACGCCCAATCCTAGCTTTTGTGATGTCATGTCTACAAAAAAATGGATATTGAAATTCTTTCAATCTGCATGACATTGATCTTGGATGAATAGATACTCAAGTTCAATATTATTTCCAAATAGAATTGCTATCCATGAGTCTTTTATTTATTTTTTAATAACAAAAATACTTTTAAATTTACTTTTGAGCCTGTTTGAGCCTCATTTTCTTATAAGAATACATTTTGAAATAGTAGATTGAGGGGGGAATAATGGTTAAAAAAAGAGGAATAGTCTTATATTTGCATGTAATGTTATTTTATTGAAAAACATGTATTTGAAAAGAAGAAAGAAAAATATATTTTAAAAATATTGAGAATCAAACAAGGTTAAATTAAAATATTCTTATAGCAATACCACAAATACAATAAAGAATAACATTTTGCTTGACAACCGTATTTTTCAAACTATTTTTTCTACATACTCATTTTCAACTATATATTCACACAATAAAATATTATACACGTAAACTCAAATATTTTTCCTACTTTTTAACTATATATTATTCTAAAAAATCACCATTCAAAACTCTATTTTTGAAAATAGAAGTATAGTTGTCAAACAAATCTTGAATAAGTATTTTTTCTTAAATCGATGGTTAAGTTTTTATAAATATATTGCATGTTACTATTTATAAATAAAATATAGTTTTACTATTTAACATGAGAGAAAATGGCAAATGAAAAAAATTATACTAACAAGAGATGTCTCTTTAATTTTTAAAACAAGATATGATTAACTATAATTTTCAGGAATAGAAAATATTCATTCATGATATAGAATAAAGATTAAACAAGACATTAACTACAAACATTATAAATTTATAACCATCACTTCTAAATCCACATATCTACCTACCTATAATAAAAGAGTGAGTTTGCCTATTACTATTCATAAGCTCAGTTCGGCTCGGATCGGTTAAGTTTTTTTATTTTTTATTTTTTTAATAAACGTTTGGCTCAGTATTTTAAGTTATGAATATCTGTTTTAAGCTTGATGGTTCTATGTTCTTGGCATTATGACATTGTGTTTTTAGGGAATTAAATTTGAGTTTTGCTCGAGGATGAGCAAAAATTAAGTGTGGGGAAATTTGATAGGAATGTAAAATGCATATTTTTCTCTCCTTATTTTATGCGCTCGTATGTTTATTTTGTGCCAAAATATACTCATTACGCTCATATTTTGACTTAGGTGGAAATTCTATGGATATGGCGTAATTTGGAAGAAACAAATGAAAATTGATCAAAATGGAAGAAAGTGATAGTTCAGGACTAAAGTGCAAATATTCTAAACTTGTTTCTAACCTTGTGATGAAGATTCGAGAGTATTAGAGGTCAATTGGATAAATAAATAAGTCAAATGGATGAAATATAGTCAAAACATTATCACATATCAACTTTCAAGGTGAAAAAGGTTGCACCGATTTTCAGCCTTATATTGAGACCAAATTTTGATATAGAAAACGATCGAATTTGAAGATAGTCTCTGAAGAAAAGTTATATCCCTTTGAGTTAGCTTTTTAACGCATCTTGAATCGTCTCAATTGAATATCTAGAAAAGAATACATGACCAAAATACTAAAAGCCTGGACAACCGTAGCCTGGGCGACCACCCCATTTTGTACTGGGCGCCCACCCAGACCAAATCGGGGAAAAATCTCCAGTTTCCGAATTTAAGTCAACTACATATGGAAACAACTATAAATATATATTTTAAAACCCTAGAACACAACCGAACGTACAGAACGCCTCCCAACTTTATTTTTCTCTTGGATTCATGAATTGTAACTATACTTTTACACTTGGTCGAAGGAGATTGAAGTCTCGGAACCACATATTGTGAGATCTAAATTGTTTTTCTTAATTTAATTCATGTTTTTGAGTATTGAATATTCTTCTGCACTTATTTCCATGATTGTTATGTTTAATTATTAGGAGGCCTATTAGTTTATTATTCATTACAATCTACCGCTAAATTAAATATCAAATTCGTAATTGTTTGATTCCTTTAACTTGTGAAGTAGTAGGATTTGATGATTTTTTGCGATAAATGTTATTAAATTTTAAGAAGAATGTTTAAATAGATTGAATGCAACCGCTGGTGTTTGTGTTATCTAGTTCATCGATTTCTCTATTGTGTAAATCTGTTATTAAATTGAATCTTGAGCGCTGGTCAATGGTTATTTAATAATTAGGGTTAATTAGAACGCTGGTTTCTAACTAATTAAAAATAAGGAGAGATAGGAAAATAATTCAAACGGTGAATATTCAAAATATGAATTGAATTATCCTTGTATCTATGATCAATTGTGGGTTTTCGAATGTGGATATTGACTTGGACCAATGTTAGTCTTTTGATTGTTTTCGTTAATTTAATTTTCATTATTATTTATTGCGTTACTTATAATTATTTGCATACAAAACCCCACAATTATTGTACGAAGCATAAAATACTGAATTACACATTTTTCGTGGAATCGATCCTTACTTCCACTACTACATTAATTTTAGAGGTTAAGGTATTACTTTTGGGTGCCCGCGACAGTACACCAGCGGTCATGATAAATATATGATCGATAGATCTTATGACTCGACTCGGCTAAGCTTTTTTTTTTTTTTTTTTTTTAACGTTTGGTTTAGTATTTTAAGTTACGAATATTCGTTTTAAGCGATTTAAAATTTGTTGGAAATGTTGAAGTGCGGCCATGATAAATATATGATCGATAGATTTTATGGCTCAACTCGGCTAAGCCGTCTAAGCCATTTTTTAAACGTTTGGTTCACTATTTTGAGTTACGAATATTCATTTTAATCGATTTGAAGTTTGTTGGAAATGTTGAAGTACGACCATGATAAATATATGATCGATAGATTTTAAATATAAAAAATAATTTTACATTAATTGTGAAACGTAAAGTCGTAATTGTTTATATCTTTTTTCAATTCCAACTACATTCCAATGTCCTTTTTTCAAACTTTATTTTCCTACAATTTTTCGTTTTATTCGGTATTTCATGACATGAATATCCATTTTGATCGATATAATTTTTTTTAAAAAAAACTTAAAATGTGATTAATAATAAATATATTGTCGATTTAGTTTATCTACCTATAATAAAAGAGTGAGTTTGCCTATTACTGTTCATAAGCCGATAGCTCGGCTCGGCTAAGTTTTTTTTTTTTGTTTTTATAAACGTTTGGTTCAATATTTTAAGTTACGAATATTCGTTTTAAGAGATTTAGAATTTATCGGAAATGTTGAAGTGCGGTCATGGTAAATATATGATCGATAGATCCGATGGCTCGACTCGGCTAAGCTTTTTTTGTAACGTTTGGTTTAATATTTTAAGTTACGAATATTTGTTTTAAGCTATTTAAAATTTGTTGGAAATGTTGAAGTGCGGCCATGATAAATATATGACCCATAGATTGTATGGCTCAACTCGGCTAAGTCGTCTAAGCCGTTTTTTATAAACGTTTGGTTCAGTATTTTGAATTACGAATATTCGTTTTAATTGATTTAAAATTTGTTAGAAATGTGGAAGTGCGACCATGATAAATATATGATCGATAGATTTTAAATATCAAAAATAATTTTACATTAATTGTGAAACGTAATGTCGTAATTGTTTATATCTCTTTTCAATTCCAACCTCATTCCAATGTCATTTTTTCAAACTTTATTTTCCTACAATTTTTTGTTTTATTCTATATTTCACGACATGAATATCAACTTTGATCGATTTAAATTTTTTTATAAAAAACTTAAAATGTGATTAATAATAAATGTATTGTCAATTCATTTTAAATATAAAAATTATTTTTAATTATTAAATGTAAAATCATAATCGTTATTTTTTCTTTTCTACCTCACCCCCAACCCCCATACCACACCAATTTCTCTCAATTTCATTTTTCTTCAATTTCTACGGTTAAAAAAGGGTAAATTTATGGCGTCAAAATGGGTAAATTATTAAACGTGAAATCATAATCGTTAATTTTTCTTTTCTAACCCACTCTCAACCCATATACTCTCACCAATTTCTCCCAAATTTATTTTTCTTCAGTTTTTGCACTTAAAAATGATAAATTTATGTCGTCAAAATGGATATTAAAGATATTCAATAATTTTCAGAAGAATTCTCCTACATCATGCAGTGCTGGTAGACAAACATCTTCTATGAAGTGGATTTTTTTGATTTTTTTGAATGGATTTAATGCACGGTATAATTAGAACATGCTGAAAAGATATTCGACGGAATTTATGAAGTTAGGTGATCGTTTGTCATACTTTTTTCCCCTCATGATGAAAGTTTTCTTTGTATTGTGATAAGTGTATAAATATTTGGGCTCTAAAATATCGACATTTCGTGGTTCTTTTAATGAAATTATAGCTTAATTTATTATATAATGTGTTTTTAGGTGAAACTTAATGAATGGAAGTGAAATTGAAAGAAAGAAGCGAAAAGAGTGAAAATGGCAAAATCCAAAACTTGGGGGCTAAAGTGCAAATACTCAAAAGTTGTGTCGAAGCTCATGATGAAGATTTGAGAATTCTAGAAGTCAAATGGATGCAACTAAAGATCAAAAGGAGTGACAACAAATCAATTTTCAACCGTACAAGGATGTCGAAAGTTTTAGTTGGAGATTGAGACATGTATTTGGCATAGTAAAAGCTCGAATTGAAGAAGAGCTATTTCTAGCAAAGTTGTAGTCCTTCGAGTTATCTTTCCAACGTATCTTGAATCACCTCAATCTGATATCGAAAGAAGAAGTTATGACAAAAATATTGAAACAAACGCAAAATGGACAGAAATTCAGCGCCCAAGCGCTACCTTTTCAGCGCTCAAGTGCTACACCATAGCTTGGAAATAGAAAATCAACAGAGATGTAGCGCTCAAGCGCTACCTGGGAAGAAGTCGCGGCGCTCAAGCGCTGCGCCGTAAAATCTAGGTTTTGTTTTTCTTGGGCTACGAAAAGCCCATGAATAAGTCTCCAACTTGGAATGTGAGGAACTATGAATAGACTTAATGGGGCACGAAATTGGAGGTTCCCACACATTGAAAAGAGGGTTCCACACTTTGTAACATTAATAGAAAAACACAAGATTGAAGAAGAGGGATTCGAGTTCAAATCAAAGATTGGAAGTGGAAGAAGATCTTGGTGCAAGAGTTGATTCTTTTCCATCTTTTTATCATTTAAATCCGGTGATTTATTCAAATTTAGTTATTTATTTCATTGTTTTGATTATGAGTAACTAAATTCATTATTAGGGCAAATAATGTAATCTATTGAGACCCTTAGTTCTTTAATTCATAAATTTTGAGTTTTTTTCTTCTATGTGTTGATTTTATTATGATTGCAATGCATTGAATTACCTGATCAATAATTTGATGATCTATTGAGTTTCTTACAAATCGAGAGGTGAGTTTGAGACTTAGAACGTGTAATAAAATCCGGTAACGAGGTATAACGTATAGAGATACCCATACTAAGTGATGCGGTCGTTATATGAATTCCTAGTGCCATAACTCGTTTAATTAAGGGTAATTCGCATAGAGATATATAATTGAATTAGTTAAATATGCTCAATGAGAACTCGAGAGGGGTAAATTGAATACCGTAGGAGAATTCGACCGAACACTACGTTAGACTAGAATCTTGAATTGTGAATTAAGGTGATCATTAGATGAAGTTGTTTTACCCTAATACATCTTATATACATGAATCTTTGATCTATTTGTATTTGTTATTTCAACATAATTTTCATTTGTTTTAGGCAGTTAGTTCATTTTAATATTCACAACTATCACAATTCCTTATTTGATTTACTTCTATCAAATAAGAATTAGAAAAGTAAATTAAGACTAAAGTATAGTCCTCGTGGGAATAATAATCCGGACACTTAGGTCCACTATATTACTTGTTACGATATCGTACACTTGCGACTTGGGATATAAAAATACGCAACATATTGTGATTTTAATATTGATAGGGATACTTGATTTGTCATAAATTCTGCACTGTATTATCATTAATTAATTAGTCTTGACTACATACATCTTACATAGGTTCTTGGTAAAGAAATTAAACACTAGTGTAACTAATACATATAATTGGAGATTCTATGAACACGAGATGAATAAGACATAATGTCTTATCTCAATAGATAGAAAAATGAGGGATAGATTGAACTTCATTATCCCTTTAACAGAGTATCAACACCTAATCATCTATACCCTGTCTTTTAAAAAAGAATAGAGAGATCTTCAAACACAAAGTCTAGAAAATAAGTTTTGAATCAAATCTCTTAATATTATTTTTGTCACATATCATCATTTCAAGTGTTTTAAGTTTAATGTAACTGATACTTAAGATAAATAATTTTTTTAAAATATTTACGCCATCATGTAGCCAACTGTACTATGACACGTGCGTCTAACTAGTACTATAATAAAAGAGCCACTTTGGTGGCACTATTCATAAACCGATGGCTCGGCTCGGCTCGGCTCGACTGGCTTGGCTCGGCTAAGCCATTTTTTTTTAATAATCCGCGAGCCGAGCCAAATGTCTTTCTGGCTCGGCTCGACTAAGCCGTCTAATCCCCTTTTTTATTTAGTATTTTAAGTTACAAATATGCATTTTAAACAATTTAAAATTTGTTGAAAATGTTGAAGTGCGATCATGATAAATATATGGTTGATAAATTTGAAGTATCAAAAATAATTTTACATTAATTGTGAAACGTAAAGTCGTGATTGTTTATGTTTCTTTTCAATCTCAACCCCAATACAATGTCATTTTCTCGAATTTTATTTTTCCTACAACGTTTGATTTGATATTTCACGATATGAATATCCCTTTGGATCGATTTAAATTTAAAAAAAAAACTTAAAATGTTATCGATAATAATAAATATATTGTCGATTAAGTTTAAATATAAAATTTATTTTAAATTATTAAACGTAAAATCATAATCGTTAATTCTTCTTTTCTACCCACCTTAAAAAAACTTAAAATGTGATATGCAATGCCTCTAAAGGTTTGTACTTCAAGAAAATTGAGGAAAAAAAAAAAAATACAACAATATCTTTGTGGTTTGTTAGTGTGTGTGTTTTTAAATTTGAATTGAATTATATTGGTTGTTTATGATGAATAATTTTCCCTTTTGTTTCTAACTTTTTTTTATTTGTTTATTTTTCGTTGTAACTTTAAGGTTTTCTATTGAATAAGTTTTTTTAAATAAGATTTAATTAGTGATGTCTTCAAAAATAACCAAAAATCAGTCAACACTATTACATATTCAACTATGCTATGTCACGTGCCTCTAACTAGTCTCTTATAAAATCTTCCTCATTTATAGGTGAGTTTTATTCAAAATATTTGTAACTTTATCTTAGAGATTTTGAGATGACTACTGACGATGGAAGACTGGTTCAATTGAATCAGGAATAATGGATTACCGAGAGGGATGATTCAAGATTCTTTATGCTGTTTTTTGCCTTTAAATTGAAGAAACGTATAGCTTGAACATAACATTTCTTTCGTCCACGCCAAAGAAATCACATCTAAACTTTTATTCTTTGTCTATAATTTTGAACAATATCATGACTTCCAACTTTCTTCTACATCCTTACGAGTCAAAATCTACAAATTTCTTTCCTTGCACGTAATTTATCACGAAAAATAAATTAAGACCTCATATTTACAGTACGAGTACTAGGCTTAAAAATAAGTAAAATTATCTTTTATTTAAATGTAATTATGATTTAAATTGTTAAGATTAGACAAATATGCTCTAAATAAACAAAACCCGTATCAATTTTGTCAGTAATTTTATTCAGTCGAGCGTATCCAAAACATCATAACATTTTAAAGTAATATGCCCTTTTTGGTTTAATAAAAAAAATCGATCAAAATATAAGTCAGAGTAAACAATTAATTTTAATTACACATTTTATAGAACCATAATTTTTATCAATTTTTAGAAAAATCAAACATGGGCTAAAAAATAAATATAAAATTATTCATCGCCCTATGGTCAAAAGGTGGAGCTATTCATTTTTATAATAACACAAATCACATGGATCAATTAGCTAATTGATTTTTTGTGTCAAATTAAGGTGACTAAAATTGTCGTATCAGTAATTTAGTAATGGTTCAATTTAATGTACGAAATAAATTTAGATAATATAACTATACCACTTGTCTTTAATCGATAATCCATTTTCTACGACCTAATTAGAGTAATGCTATTTATAGTGAAAACTATCAGTAATCGTTATACGTAACATACACGTGGAGGTTTGTGATTTGATGCACGTCAATAAAAACTACTATATTAATGCATCAAATCACAGACCGCAACATATATGCCAAGTATGCGGATATAATTAATTTTACTATGAATAACATTACTCACCTAATCTAATTAATTCCAATAATAATTTCACTGTACTTTAGTTGCAAATTATGTAAAACTTTATGAACCATACAAATTTATTGTATATCTATATTATATAGACATCCAAATTGAATGTGTGGCGTGTACATTTTTGGTTAGCAACCCTTCAAGGAAGAGACACTAATTTCTTTAGCAAAAACTCTAAAGCAACTCTATAGAAAGGGAATAATATACGTAGCGTACAAAATTGTTCATGCCTCGGTAAAATAACAAACCAAATGAATCGATAAATTTATAAAATGAATATACAATTTTCATCCTCTATTATGTTGAAAAATGATTGTTGGTCTAAAACTACAAGTCGACATTGATATGTTAACTAAGAGCGTGTTTGGTAGAGATTAAAATTCAATTAAAATTGAAAATATAGTCGTTATTGGGTCTCACTCGTTTAATAAAAGTCAACAATAACGACTAATTTTTCAATTTTAATCCGATTTTTATCTCTATCAGACACATTCTAATCCGATTTTAATCCAATTAGTTGTTTTGGTCACATCAAGCTTCTTCTAATCATGTGTACCGTGAGGTATTCAACAAACTTATTTTCAAATTCGAAATCGTGGATCGATGACAATCATGCAAATCACTAATCTTAAGTAAGAAGGTGCCATCGTATTATTACTCGTACTTAATATACTTATTTCTTCTTCTATTTAATTCAACCCACTCCCAATATTCAAACAGACTTTGATCAAATTGTCTTCTCTTGTGAAACATGTACTGTATTACCCTCAAACCATTTTCTCCATCTCCACATTCTTTCTTAAGAAAACCAACTAATATCCCAATAAATCCCACAAAAGATTACGCCCAAAACCCACAAATTTTCACTCCTATGATCAAATGTGTTTCTCACAGATTAGCTAAATCAAGGTCAAGAAATCCAAAACCCAGTAATCTTTCAGTTTCTTTCTTGACAGCAAATAAACCACCAGAGCTGCAAACCCTAAACATAGCCGATAAGGCATATGCTTTAAATTCAGAGTTCAAGTCATTATCCGAACCCATCGAAAGAGTCAAAAGATTATTACACTACGCAACTCTCCTGCCTCCATTCGACGAGTCTTCAAGAATTCAAGAAAACCAAATCACAGGGTGCACAGCGCAGGTCTGGGTGGAGGTGAAGATGGATAATAATGGGGTGATGAGATTTAGAATTGACAGTGACTCAGAGATTACCAAAGGGTTCAGTTCTTGCCTGATTTGGTTGCTAGATGGTGCAGTTCCTGAGGAGGTTTTGAGTGTGAAAACTGAGGATTTGGTGGAAATAAATGTGGGGTTGAGTAATAGGTTTCCTTCGAGGGTTAACCCTTGGAATAATGTGTTAATTGGCATGCAGAAGAGGACTAAAGATTTAGTCACTCCAGAAGTTTTTCCTTAAAAAAGGACAACCGAGTAGCCTTTGTATCATATTTAGGCCCCGTCTAGTATTGATATTGCTTCTTCATTTTTGTAATTTTTTGACCGTTAGATATGGCAGGAGGGCCCTACATCACTCGCACACGGTCAAACATTGCGGCTTGAACACGATCCAACGGTTGAAATTCTACCTTTTAGCAGAAACAAACAGCTCCTTACTCAAGGTGAGTGTACCGGCCGTAAGATGTCTCTTAAGATACTGTGGTGCCAATATTATAATCTGCTCATTTTAGATGGATATAAAGACTTCTTTTCGGCTCTAATCGACTTGCAAATTTTTGGTTTTATGCTGGTATTTTTTTTATGGCACTAGACGAATTACAATCTTTGTTGCGTCAATGATATTAAATATTGTGCGATTCTTATATATATATATATATATATATATATATATATATATATATATATATATATATATATATTTTTTATACTTTTTAATATCGTATATTACAATATGTGTAACTACAAGTTTCCATTCGCATTGGCGTAGTTTTTAGCCTCTACCATTTGAACATATCTCGAAGTTTCTAGCTTGTTGTATACTACTGTGGAAAAATCTAGCAAGACGATAATGCACATTAAAAACTTTGGGGTTATTGAAAGTGACTCTCGCACAATTGTGGCTTTTTTAAGTTACTTCTATACTAAGACAAATGGACTCTTTTTTGTATCTTTATTTTGTTCCATTAGTTCATTATTTTGGTTGGAGGAGAAGAATATGACAATCTTCTTTTAAGTAATACAATAAGAGAAGTACAAAAACTCAATATATTTAAGGAATGGCAATTTAAGTAATTTGAAATATATTTAGTGTAACTAAACAACACATTAGAACAATATAATTCCTTTTGTTCAAATATGAGAAGATTATAATTAACATTATCTAATATAGTTGCATATTTACAAAACAAAATGAAAGCCACGCAGATGCTCTAGATATAGAAGTATAGAAATGTCGAGGGAGTAGGACGGAAGAAGGTTCGTGCAAAATGTGAGCGACTTCTTGAGCATTAATGCACGATGTCACAGCATCAAATTAGACAAATCACAATTTCCTACATACATAAAAGAGTGAGTTTCCAAGTTACTGTTCACAAGCCGAGCTAGTAAAATGGCTTTATGACTCGGCTCAACTAAGTTGAATTTTTTTTTTTTTTTTTTTGAATAACATTTGATTCGACATCCTACATAGGCTTTATGGCTCGGCTCGGCTAAGCCGTTTTTTATTTATTTTTATTATTATTTATCTTTTGTCCGAGCCATATGGCTTTATGGCTCGACTCGACTAAGCACTTTTTTTTCCCATTTTTGGTTTTTTTTTTGTCCAAGCCATATGGCTTTATAGCTCAGCTCGGCTAAGCCTTTTTTATTTTCTTTTTCGTTTTCCGTTTGTTTAGTTTTGATTACTGTTTACAAGCCAAATGACTTGACGACTCGATTCGGTTAAGTCGTTTTTTTTTTTTCGTTTCATTCAGTATTTGAAGTTACAAATATTAGTTTTAAGCGATATAAAATTTGTTGAAAATGTTGAAGTGTGGCCATGAAAAATATATGATCGATAAATTTTAAATATCAAAATTATTTTACATTAATTGTGAAATGTAAAGTCGTGATTGTTTATATTTCTTTTCAATCTCAACCTCATTCTAATGTCCATTTTTCGAACTTCATTTTCCTACAATTTTTCGTTTGATTCGATGTTTTACGATATGAATATCTATTTGGATCGCTTTCAAATTTTCTTAAAAACTTAAAATGTGATAATAATAAATATATTGTCAATTAAGTTTAAATATAAAAATTATCTTAAATTATTAAACATAAATTCATAATAGTTAGTTTTTCTTTTCTATCCCACCCTCAACCCTCATACTCACACCAATTTCTCTCAATTTCATTTTTCTTCATTTCTAGCTATTTAAAACTTATTCAAGAGTTTAAAGAGCGATCATGATAAATATATGATTGATAAATTTTAAATAACAAAAATTATCTTGCATGAATTATTAAACATAAAACCATGCTTTTCAATTTTCATTTGAAATCTTGAAATGCGGCTATGATAAATATATGAGAGTTATTGCTATCTTTTATGGGAATTATTGCTATTTTTGTTTATAATTTACTCGCTTGCAAATTATATAGAAATTTTTAGTTGAAGTAAATTGGAATTATATTTTTCTTTCAATTATTATGTCGAAAACAAATTAAGGATTTTCTAATCAGAAATTTATTTTTTCTTTTCTTGTTAAAGGAAAAAACACTTGCTACTCTGAAACTATATTCTTTCTTTCATGTAGTGATGGTTAATAATCTCTTGTGCTTCTTATTTGGAAGCATGTTACTAGATTTATTAGGATTTAGAATACGAGGATATGTGATATTGATAAATATTCTGGATATATGTTTCTTAGATTTGATATTATTAATGCGACTATATTTCAATAATTGGAAAATGTTGTGGTAATAGTTTCAAAAGTGAGTACATGTTTTATTATTTGTGCTTCCAGTTTACTACTTTGACCCACGAGATTATCGTAAATCTCTTAAAATCTATGCTGTGATTTTTATGGTTGTAGGCTTTTTTAATTTAGTGATTTGGCTAACTCTATTGGGTAGGTTAAAAATGGTAAATTTATGGCGTCGGAATGGATACCGAAGGAACTCAATATTTTTCAGAAGAATCCTCCTACATCATATAGTGTTGGTAGACAAACATCTTCTATTAAGTAGATTATTTTGGGTTTTTTAAATGGATTTAATGTACAGTATCATTCGAACATGTTGAAAAGATATTCGACGGAATTGATGAAATTAGGTGATCGTTTGTCATTCGTTTTGCCTCTATGATGGAAGTTTTCGTTATGTTGTGGTTTTAATACTGATAGAGACTCTTGATTTGTCCTAAATTCTGCACTGTATTATCATTCATTAATTAACCTTGACTACAAACGCTTTGTATAGGGTCTTGGCAAAGAATTAAATACTAGTGCAACTGATACATTTAATTGGAAATTCTATGAGAATGAGATGAAGGAGACACAATACCTTACTTCAATATGTAGAAAAAAGAGGGTTATGTTAAACTTCATTATCTCTTTAGCTGGACATCAACACCTAATCATTTATGCCCTGTCTTTAAAAAAAAAAAAAAAAACAGAGAGCCTTTCAAACACGAAGTCTAGAAAATGAGATTTGAATCAAATCTTTTAATATTATTCTTGTCACCTATCATAATTTCAAGTCTTTTAAGTTTAATGTAACTAATACTTAAGACAAATAATATTTTTTATATTTACGCTATCATATAGCCAACTATACTACGGTACGTGCGTTTTACTAGTTCTATAAAAAGTTGAAATTGCAGATCCAACTACCAAGCTTGTAAGTTACAAACCAATTAGATTTCTAGAACCATAACTTGATACAAGTACATAAGCTTGCTCATCAGTGGCAGAAAATAAGACGAAATTAGTGTAGGGATTTTAATCAAACATGTAGGCTTATAAGTGAAATATTGTATATTAAGTTAAAGGCTATCAATTTTGGTTAAACCCATTTAAAGTGGTTTGATAAGGTTTCGGTATTTTGAGATTTGAAACATCCAATTAAAGTGTGGATCTTTACGTGCAGATATCATGCTCGTTCCTAATTTCATGATGGATCGAATTAGGTTAATAGGCCGTTAATGTGTGCGCGCGCGCGCGATATGGTTTCCGGATCACAAGTAATTGTTCATTCTGTTCTGACTTCCATCATCAGAGAGAAATAAATAACTACGTATTGATTTGGAAGGCTAAAATCACAGATCTAAATCATTGCATTAACCATGTCTGATTCATGTATGATTTCGCCCTGGTTCATGAATTCTTGATCATGCAACATGAATAGTCATTATGACGGTAAAGTTTTCTCAACAATTGGTTCTCTTTGGGTGAGATAGACCACAGGATGCAATTGAATAAGTGATTGATGGTTGTCTATTCACATCCATGGCTTTAAATAAGCCAAGTTCAACTTCTTCTGCTGAATCATGCCAAAAGAACTGCAAGTAAATGACAGAAATAGATAAACATAAAACAGAACGCAAAACTAAATGCTGAAGACTCTAACTTTTGACCCGTTCTTCTACTGACCAGCTTGGACATGTTCTGCTGCTCAAAATTACTCTATACTTGGGATTTCACTTTGGTATTCTTCCTGAATGATGTTGCTGTGTAACAAGAAGAATCACATAATTGCACGCCACTAATCAAAAATTAATAATTTGCACCAAGAAAACTAACTTATCTATCAATTATATATCAAATTAATGCAGTTGTTGACTCAACAACGAAAGCCTCACAGAATTAATTTGTACACACTCCAAATCTTTCTTCTCATTAAAAATAAAACTAGACAAATTTATTTTTATAAATTTTATTGTTCAAGTTTCATTATTTCGATTAACCCTTGTTTGACAATCTTTAATTTAATTTAATTTTTGTTACAAGATTATTTTTATTTACACATTCACGAAATAAAATATTTTAGACGTAAACTAATAATTTTTCCATCATTTTTAACCACACATTCTCCAAAAAATACTATTTAAAACTTTGTTTTGAAAATTTTAAGGCTATCAAACATGGGCTTAAATCTCATTTAATTTAGGAATAATTGCAACCACAATTTGAAACCTCTCAAAATTTTGTAACTTTTATATTAACCTTTCATTTTGTTGTTCTTACAATCCCAAATCCTTCGTTCTCGTGCAACGGAAGGACATATGTCGTGACTTTGATCATATTTTTAAATAGGGAAAAATAGTAACTTTTTTAATTAAAAAATTGAAATAAGATTAATTATATTCACACCACAATTTTTATTTCTTGACCACAACCTTATAACGTTAAAACTTTTACTATTATAACTAAAAATATCTCCAAACAATCTCGTCCATTGATTATATCAATATAAAATTAAAACAGTCTTCGTTATAAATATCATAACTAAACCCTCAATAATTACATATATCGACACAATCTAATAACTAAAGTGGTCTTTCATCCATCCAAAATATGCAGTTTAATAACAATATTTTGTAATCATATTCCATGATCAGAATCATAATATCCAATGATCTTCAATTGGTCTGATTTTCCTGAATGTGATCATACAATCCTTAGTTCTCTAGATACCAAATAACCTAATGGCTGCTTTCCAAATTTTCATTCCAGAGTTAATTAAATACATGTCTAGCATTCTAACAATGAATGCTGTATTCGGATGTGTGCAAACCTAAATATATATTAAATTCTCAACTGATGAAGTACAAAGAATTTTCTGTATTTTTCTTTATTTAAATTTATCGTTGGGACATTAATTGAGATTAAATTTGTCTCCCTTAATAATAGGGGTATCATCTAATTTACATATCTGCATCTCAAATCTCTTAAGAACCTTATTGATATAACTCTTTCGTGATAATAAAAAAATACATTGAGAACAATCCATGTGTATCTATATCCTTAATACAAAAGAGATATCACCAAGATTTTTCATTTCAAAATTTCATAACAAAAACCTCTTATTTTCGTGCAATAAGCTTATATCGTTGTAGGCAAATAGTATATCATCGACATACAATACCAAAAAAATATGCTTACTATCACTGAACTAGTGATATACACAATTATCAACTGAATTCATCTCAAAACCAAATGATATAATTACTTGATGAAATTCGTGATACCATAACGAAAAATCAGCTTAAGCCCATAGATGAGTTTTTTTTTTAATTTGTAAACAATCGACATAGTTTAAGATAAAAATGTGTCACAAATGTCATAATTGTCTTAAAAGAGTCTTTCATAGAAATCGAAGAAAAAATCTTTTTAATGTCAATATCTTCCTTTTGAGTAAAATCATTTGCAACAAGACAAGCCTCATATATCTCTGCATCACCCTTCGAATCCCCCTCGGTTTTAAATATCCAATTACAACCAATGAGTTTCGCACCTTCCGGCAATATGACGAGTTTCCAAACGTCATTGTTACTTGTAAATTTTATCTCTTTATGCATGTCATCAATCCACTCTTTAGAATTATTCATTTGCATGACTTGATGAAATTTGATTGATCAGTTCTTCTTCCATCAATCTATGTCATCCTTATTCTCTTGGAGAAAGACTATAAAGTCATCCGAAATTGTCTTTCTCCTTTTTATAGTGGATTTCCTTAATGATATTTGTTCTTGAGATTGTTGAGTTTGTTTTTCTGGAACAATATCTTGATTGTGTATAAGGGATTTTGTAATATTGTCTTGATTTGAGATTGCTTCTTGAACAAAATTTAGAGCAAGAATTTATCATTGGTCCCGATCATGGTCAATTGCAACAAAAGAAATGTATACATATTCTTCCTCCAAGATAAAATTCTTAACCTTATAACTTTATCTCCCCCGCAAACTCTACATTCTAAAGGAATCAGACATTTTTCGTTTCGTAAATTGACCTAATAGCGGGATCTTTTAAAAAAATTGTAGTCCCTTAACAATTGTTTTACTTGGAATTTTGTTGAGAACTTAAACTGCAGTCTTTAGTGCTTTTACTTAGAGAGATTCTAATGTGATGTAGGACAATTCCACATTCCTCTACGAATTTAACAAAAGGCCCCAGACATTGTTTTCCCGATCCGTCATATTTGTCATAATATTCATCACTATGGTAAGATTTAACTTGTTAAATTCTTTTATAGAGTTCTTTTTCAACCTCAACCTTGTATGCCTTGAACATGTCCAGTGTTTGAGATTTCTCATAGATGAGATATAAGTAGCCTTAGTGAGAAAAATTTGTCTATAAACATAATAAATTATTGTTGACCATTTCAAGAAATCGAATTGAATGGCCCAGATATCCATATGAATTAGTTCTAAGACATCCGAAGTCTTATTGACACATAATCTCCTTATATTTGTTTGTTTTCCCTTAATGTAATTAACATAAACATTTAAATCTAAAAAATTAAGAGAATCAAGAATTCTTTCTAACATAAGATTTTTCATTCTCTTTTGAGCGTTGTTACCTAATCGCTCGTGCCATAACTAGGGGTGTAAGCGGTCCGGTTTTACCGATTTTTGACAAATTTTCAAATCAAACCGTTTAGACCGGTTTGAGAAAAACTCAAACTTAAATCAAACCATTTTGAACGATTTGAAAAAAATTCTAACCTAAACCTAACGGTTTGGTCCGGTTTTAAACCGTCGGTTTCACCGTATATTTTTTTGTCTGTCCACTTTTATGATTTAATTCATTGAATTCAATATATATTTATATCTTATTACCAATAAATCTAAAACAAACTAAATATATCTACTACAAGTTTAAATACCAACTAAATCAAAGTGAAATCACAATAAACTAAAATATAGTTTTTTGTTTGTCATTTTAGGCTAAGACTTTACGATAACGTTACCACACAAGTCTACTAAATTACACATAAAACCTAAAAAACATAATGATGTTCTACAAGACCTCGTGATCATCATATCTGAAAAACAAAACTACTGATTAGACAGAGAGAATAACCAACCATAATAATAAATCAATTGTTTATAATATTTAAACATAACAATTACACAAGTTTACCGTTGTATATTGTTACGAATTCAGCTTCTCACATATACTCAAATATCAATTGTTGTCACACATGATTCACAGTTCTTATTGTCAAACAAATGCATTTGTTACATCATCATAGTATTGGATACTAGATAGATAAGAGAATCTTTAAAAATACGGTAATAGAAAATATAAACTAACTGACACAACTTTCATTGAATCATCAAATGGTTCCACTTCATCTAAATATTGGCGCATCACTATAAGTTCATTCTTAATTTGCAACCAATACTTTTCGCATATACAAGCCTCAACCATTCTTGCACCTAATAAACTCCTAAAGGAATCAAATATCCGACCTCCAGTTGAGAATGCAGACTCAAAAGCAACGGTAGAAATTTGAATTCTGAAAAAGGAAAATGGTTTTTGATAGATTATGTTAGTTTTGAGATTATTAAATATAAATTAGAATTATTTGGTAATAATAATATATATGTAATAAAAAAATTATAAATTGACAAAAATATACATAAATGACAAAACTATTGAATTTTATAGATTTGGATGAATTTTAAAAAAAAAGCATTATTTTTATTTTTATATATTTTTTCGCCGGTCCGGTTTGGTTTTAAACCGCTATTAAATTTCTCAAACCTAAACCAAACCATTTTTGACCGGTTTGGTTTGGTTCAAAACCATTTCGTTGATGAGTCCACGTGGCACCAAACCGACGGTTTCTAAAATGCGGTTTCGGTTCGATTTTTCGGTTTGACGATTTTTGCTTACAGCCCTAGCCATAACGAAACAAAATTCTCATTGGTTAATTTATGTTTAATATCGTGTGAATTCACATGCAAGATTTCTTTATAAGAGACAACAATATTAAGCAGATATAGGTTATCGTAACCGAATAAAGAATTGACACTTACGATGTTTGAACTAAGAAAAAGATCAAACTCGCTATTTCCAATTGAACAAGTAACTGAATTTGTCTAATATAGAAATAGAAACCAAGTTTCGTCTACAAGACAGTACCGCAAATATCTCTTTCATATTCAAATCATAACCAGTCTTTAATAATAACCTAAAAGTCCATATAGCCCCAAGCTTAATTGATTTGCTAGCATAAACACACGTATGTGAGTGATGACATCAGAATTTTATCCACTAAGTGTGTTTAGGTATTGAAACTAAATTAACCTCAAAACAAGCCAAAGTAAAAAGTGTACTTTTCTTTACATACTAGCGTGATATTTGATACAATCTCTCTTTATGTATCATAGATTTTCACAAAAGTAACAGCCATATTTATCATTTTTAGGCTTTCGATGTTGATTTTGAACTGGACCGGATAACTTGTCCTTAGAGGTACTTTTCGAATGAGTAATATCAGTTTTATCTTGCTTTAGCCTTTCTTTTTCTTACACACAATATAGAATGAGCTAATTAAGAGTCCACTTTCCATTTTAATAGTTGTAACTGACCTTGAATTAGTCGAATTATGCAATAATAGAAATCAAAATTAAATGCACGAGCAAATCATCAGATAGCTCAACCTTTAATGCTTTAAGTTTTGAAGAAAGATGAGACATCTCCATGATGTATTCCATTATATTTCCTTTACCCTTATACTTCAGTGAAACTAAGTTTCGTTACAAGCATGTCGTTCCGACCTTATTGCCTTTCGCAAAGCGTTTTTTTCAATTTCATCAAAAAATTCCTTGACAGTAGTTACATTAACGGATACAACGTCCATGTGTTGATGGAATGCCACGTTTCATGATTTTAAGACTTATGCGGTTGGAATGATTCCACTTATCCGAGTCTCATTTTTATTAGCGGAACTTTTATCCGTAAGATTAGTGGGTTGTTCACTCCTAAATGCAAGGCCTAAATACATGCCGCTAGTAACAATATAAATGTTCTCTTTCCAGCCCTTAAACTTTGGTTCTAATACAAGAATTAACTTGACGTTGACAGATATTACAGGAGTTGGTGGATTAACTGAATAGAGAACTTAAACCTAATTAACATGTTCACATAGGAATCCGTATTGGACAATCGATAATTTCAAATAATGGTGAACCCCATCACAAAAGACCGAGCACAACATTAATATTTAGTCTTTGGACAGAAATATCAACTTGTAAGTAACACTTTTGGTGCAGCAATCAAATATTAACAATAAATCCGGTCACATCAAACCTATCTTTGGATCGACTCAATGTTCACATTATGGAAAACTTTACACTTGTTACATATTTATCACCACATGTGTGTAAATAATTTGACCAAATATTAACCTTCCATTGGGTCGGTCAGTATCCATAGGAATTACGCACATACAACCTTCCTAATATTCCAAATAAATTAATTTAGCCAAGAAATGTTACTTTGGTAATATGTTGCTTCAACTAATCTATTTTAGAAAATTAGTAATCCAAAAGAAACTTTAAATACCAAAATTTAAAATTGATTGTTCCTTAACCCTTATCTTTTATTTTTATTTATTTTTGCTTTGAAAATAAATAAATAAAATTAAAAAGTAGCAAATTAGTGTCACTGCACCACTGCGCTACATTTACTGGCCAATGAAGTAGCGCGCCATTACTGTCCATGAAGTCAAGCAACCGTTGATTTTTTTTTCTTCTAAATTGCTTCAATCAGCACAGTCACATGCCCACATGATTAGTGTCCAGACCAAACATGCACCATTAACACACCGAACCCGTGATCTACTAATGGTCACTTAATTTGACTTCCAAAATAGATAGAATGATTATTTATTTGGAGATTTCCACTAATTAATTACTCATGTTTTAATATTTAATGTAAAATTATAAAAAAGAATTCTTAACGTCGAATCCGGAATACAACATAAAGTAATCAATTATAATCATACTCAAATTCAACAATTAATTTCTAAGATTGTCAAATTTGAAAAAAAAAAAAAAAAAAAAAAAATCCAAAATTGTGAAATTTAAGGCTTGAAATTCACATCCCAAAATTAAGAAATCCAAAATATGAATTTCAACCTGAAGATTTTTTCTTGAATCTCGATGATTTAATGTAAAGGCGGCTCTGATACCACTTGTTGAAATGTTATGAAACTTTAAACTTTATAAAATTAGAAAATATAATTGCTTAATTATCAAGATCCTCCATGTCAAATCATCAAGAAAATAAATAATGCGGAACATACCTTAATTCTTTGGAAATAATTTTTTTATTACTGGATCTTGATTCCAGATTATTAGCTCTTTTGTTTATTGAATACTTGATCTTGATTTTGCTTCTTACTCTATAATTTTGATTATTGTTTTTCAATTTAATTGTTACAATCCTTATTCTTGATTGCGGGTTTTGGATATTTCTTTTCAATATGCCTTCTCTTGTATTCTTGTGCTGATGGAATGACATAAAAAATGAGAAGTTGTACATGAATTGGAGACCATAACCCTAACGGATCCGACATCTACACATATAATTTGATCCACATTTTATTTAGATACGATAAGCCCAATAATTTAATTCTTTATTAAATTACTTTAATTGAGCTCAACTTTAGGATATCTTTATATACAATTAATTACATATGTAGGCTCACAATAACAAATTAATAAATCTAACAAGATGACGTTCTTTAAATCCTTCATTTTTTGTTGCATTCTACAGTGGTATCACTTCCTCATAAATGATATCTCTTCACCCAAAATAATGAAAAACAAGAATAGCGAAACGTAGGATTAGTATCATCACTACCACCTCATCACCACCTCCAAATGCGGCAATGAAAAGGATGGGAATGGTAGATGAGAATGGGTAATGGCGGAGGATTTTGAGGTGGGGAAAGTGGTGGAGGATGACGACTAGTGGTGTCGTGGTGGAACTTGAGATTTTTTATGGCTTCCCTGCAATCCTTTCGTTGACAAACGTTGGAAAAAAACCGCTTCAAAGTCTTTTTCTTTAGGTGCCTGCTTGGGGTTTTTTTAAAACTAATTTTGATCGATTTTAGGTGGCATCGTTTTATAAGGGGTTAGAAAAATGGGAACAATACATAAATCCTATATATAAATAGTACATTTCAAAAATAAAAAATTTCAAAAATCTTTTCAAAATTCATGTGTTAAATCAATTTATTAAAAAAATTTAATTATAATATAATACAATTATCTCAATTTATTAAATTTCAAATCTAAATCATTCTTTCTCTACTCTCTATCATCTCCATACCCCTTCTCTCCATCTACTCCGGCAGCCGCTCCGGCGACGTTCCGGCAATCTCTCCGGCGTCGCTCCGGTAACAACTCCGGCGACTATTTCGACTTTCACCCCGACACTCTCTCCGGCGACTATTCAGGATCCCTCTGGCAAACTGCTCCAATTACCACTCTAACGCATGCTCCAATCAACCTACCCACCCCATTCACACATTCCCAACCTCCAAATTTTTTTCAGAATTTCATTCACAATCGAGCACAACTGGTCACAACGAGTCACAATTAACCGGTCACAATCGGACACAAACGGTCACAAACGATCACAATCGGTCACAAACGATGACAATCGGTCACAATGAACTACCCGATAGTCAAATCGCGATCTGGTCATAGATCAGAAAATGTTCACCGACACCACCAACTTCGGTTGCAACCTTCTTACTTTGCGGCTTCGCCGACTACGCCGCCACCGCCACCGCCACCACCACCACCACCACCATATCAATCCAGTCATCCTTACACCCACAACCATCACCATCGGACGAGCTCGTTTAATTTCAAAAATTAAATAAAAACCACCACTTCACAGTGCCATCAACACAACACCCGCAGTCAAACAACCAAAGTGAATGAATAGTTGAACCAGCTTCCAACGAGTAAAGCTTCTTCCCTTCCGCCAAATCCCATAGCAATATCACCCTACCACTCCCACCACTCGCGCATAAGGACCCATCAAGCGAAACAGCCACCGTATTAACCGCCCCGATATTCCCAGCCAAGGTGGATCTCAGCTTACAATTACTCAAATTCCAGATTTTCACAGTCCTATCCCACGACCCAGAAACTATAGTCGGTTGAAGCGTATTGGGAGAAAACCGGACACAGGAAACCCAGTCAGAGTGGGCATCGCTGTCTTGAATAGTGTACTTGCATTCACCCAAAGTATTCCTAAGCTTAAACAATTTGCCTGTTGTCAACAGAAAATGCAACCGAGAGCACATCCAAGTTGTTAAAGCAATTAAAGAATTCTATTTAAAGATGAGAGAAACGGTAGCACCAACCACCGCCACCTTCACAGTGCCGCCATTTTCGAACGGTACCAACGCCGATGGCTAGGGTGATGGGGCTGGGAGACGACGGCGAACGAAGCGACAGATCTGTGCAATGGATAGGTGACGGGTGATTCGCCGACGATTCTCAAGACGGCGACGGGCTGGTAGTAAAGAGAAAGAGAGGCGACTGGTTGGGAGAAATGTAGAGAGAGAGAGGCGACGAAGGTTGGGACTTGGGAATCTGGGATGGTTCTGGAGAGGGAGGGAGAGAGAGAGAGAGAGAGAGAGAGAGAGAGAGAGAGAGAGAGAGAGAGAGAGAGAGTTGGGTTATGAATAAGCTAAAGGTACCTGTTATGAATTAGCAAAACCCATTAATTATATATTGTAATTAAATTTTTATTAATTGTAATTATTAAAACTTAATTAGCACCTGATTTATGAAATAAAAATTAATCCACCTGTTTTTTGAAAATGAGACTTTAAAAGTAGGTTTCTAGGTGATTTTCTCTAGAAAAATCGATACTTGTTATTTTTTGGGGCACTGGTTATGGATTGTTTAAAAATCACCCAAAATTGGTGTAGTGTAATTTTGATTGTTTTTCTCGACCTTCAAATCGGCGATTTTTGATCTTTTTTCATATTCGCTTTTAAGTGTACATTTTATAAAATAATTATTTATAACCAACACATTTTATTCAAATTATCTTATAAATAAAAATATATTCTAAAAAAATTATATTATAATTAAAAAATATTTATAAGATAAAAAATCACTTTTGTGTAAAAATTTGTTTGTAAAGTAAAAATACTATAAATAAGAAAAAAACTCACTTATAAAAGATAAAAGATATTTATATTTAAAAAATTCACTTATGTGTAAAAATCATATAAAAGTATAAAATAAAGTTTACTTATAATTTAAAAAGAATAACTTGAAATTTGAAGTAAATATTTAAATTATATGTAAAAATTACTTATAAGTAAAATATAACTTATGAGATAATAAATTTCATTCAGGAAACCATAAATCGAAAATTTTATTAAGTGACATATATATAATTTTATTCTTTAAAAAAAAAAAACTTTTAGAACAATGAATAATAAGCTCTCAAACATGAATTGAATTGATTTAAAAATCGCTGCTAAAATCTTTCAAAATTGATGAAATCATAAATACTTAAAATCGGTATTTAAAAAAATTATCATTACCTATCTCAAAACTTCCAAGTAGACCCTTCCTTCGGGAAGAGGAGGAGAGATGCGGGTGGGGGGTTTTGTGGGGACTGGGTGTGGTGATAGGTGGGTGTGTTCTTTTTTTTTTTTTTTTTTTCTATTTTTTTCATTTAATTTATTTTGTTTTAAATTAAACTAAGGGTAAAATAGTTACTTAATTCAAAATTTAACATTTTAATGGCCAAACTAACGTTTCTATATTAAACGGACCTTATTTTAGATGTTTGTATGATTTGATGTGCTATAAATCAAAGATTCAAAACCCTATCTTCACAACTTTCAAAGCTTTGGAACTACAAGAGCAATTTACCTTTTTTCAAGAAAAAGGGAAAATCGATTTGTTTGAACGAAATACTAAAGTATACAAATGCTTTGATTTCAAACTTTATACATATGAAAATATTCACTTGGAAAATACAATAATACAACTTATAAGTTTATAGCCCTCCTATTTTTTTCGAACTTGAAATCGACTACATTAATCGTAATTTGAGTTGAGTTGTGCTACATATACTTTGCATTTTGCCCTATACATTGCCCGAGAGACAACTGTATAAGTGGAATAATCCATTTGAGTTATAATGTACACGAATTAAATATTTCTTGTACAATTTTTAAAAAGAAAAAAGTACGATTATTTTTGTTGCTCAATTTTTTTCAATTCATGTTGCAAAATTCTAATTTTGAGTGTGTGATGCATCCATCACTTTAAAATGCTGCAAAAGCAAATATATTTCTAGGCGAACCTCACATATGAGCTGTCTCGTGAAACTTTTAAGTCATTGAGGGCAAGTTCGATTGTGCTCACCACGTTAAAAAGGAAGCTCCCTGTTTCGCGGCTTTAGTCGCTAACAATTAAAAAGGGGATCGGACGATTGTGTAAGGAACATACCTCTTTAGACGAAGTCCCAAAAATGAGTGTTTTATTGGCGAAGATTTACAATTGGGGACAAACAAAATGCTTCCAAGGAGCACAAGCACACGAGTACTAAAAGAAGAATTTAAAGTTACACTAAGAAATTGAAATTACATATTCTCTGTTGAGAGTTTTTGATTCGGGGCTTTTTTCTATGTCTTCATTTCCTTTTTATATTTCCTTGGTAACTTCTGGGTGGTAAAACCGCTCGAAACTGCTCAATTACTCTATAACTATCTACTTTCTTCATGGTGACCGACTTGTTGGGGAGAGGGTACCTCATAACCGTTGTCATTACTCTTGCATTCTAACTGCCAATCTTCGAATTGTGGGACATGTCGAATTCATCTAATAACCGCTTCCATAACTGCTGGATTAGATGACCATAACGCCTTAAATTCGTCTAACTCCTGGGTGATTTGACGGTTTAGGCGATGATAGGACTATCGCTCTGGGTGATCATATGGCACCCCGTTCGCTCAGTCTCTGGGCGTCTTGCAAGTTTGGACGATGATGCTTCTTGGTTCTTGGGCTTCTATTAGATTCATCAGCAATTCTATCTAGGCCTTTATCCTGGACTTTCGAATTGGGCTTTACACTTTGGGCCTTTAATCTTGGGTTGCACTTTTAGTGTGTCAACAATTACCCCCCAATATGGCAGAATTAATATCAATTATTAATATTTGTCATATTCACTTTCTATTTCTCCAACAACACTAGAGATTCCCAAGAATTCTAATCATCACATATTTCTATTGCCTGAAGGGGTGCAACGTTATAAACCCTTGTAATCCCAACAGACTCACCATTTCACATCTTCTGAATCACGTTGCTATATTTTACGTTTCTTCTTCGTCATTTCGCAGTTCATCTTATTGCTTCCTTACTACGTTTCTCAATCGAGCCCCAACAAGCTTGCATTCTGCATTCAATGGTGACCTCACAAACTCGCTCTGATGACTCTTTCAGTTTCGAAGATTTCCAAAATCTTCTTACAAGACCGTATGTAAATTCGACTTTTCTTTCACAGGCCAACGCTGATCTTACTGAGTTCTACTTGGGTCCATCATTCAATGATGTTGAAGCTACTTGGGTCCATCATTCAATGATGTTGAAGCTATTGGACAAACGACGGTGAGTCAAGTTCCCTTGTTCTCAAGACCCTCACTTCCTGAACTCTTTGCCCTTGAAGCCAATTCGCGATAAAGGTATTCGTACTTGGCCAAAAACTGATCCTAGTTTTCGTAGATGGCATGCACGTTTGGCGAATTATGGTCCCACCAAAGCAATTTTTGAACGTCCTAAGATTTTGGACCTATTAGAAATTACTTTTTTCCCCTAACTTATGACTCAGTGCTTTTTCCAATCGCCCTGAGTTTTTGGTCTTCTGAATACAACACCTTTGTTTTCCCTCTTGGTCCCATGTCCATTACTCTAAGGGATGTTGGAGCCTTAGTGAATCTTCCGCCTTTGGGCGACACTATCTTTCCTAGCATCATGATTTCTGGTGTTACCCCGAAATTTGACAAGAAGATTACTGAATCTTATTCAAACATGCAAGACCTTTATACTACTTCCACCTCTGTGCCTAACCATGTTAAGCGTGTCGCCTTCCTTCAGGTTTGTCTCCGTAAATATGTTCTTTACGTCCCTAGCCTGAAGCCCTCTATAAGCTATCTGCCTCTATCACATGAATTAGCTCGATGCAGATCTTTAAATTTATGTTCTTTCTTTTTGGCTGCCTTTTATAGAGGCATAGCCTCTCTTCAATTCCAATTGAAAAATGGTGCATTTCCCACCGACAGCGAGCCTCTCTGGCTAGCTCAATTGTGGTTGAGAGCATATTTCCCACAACTCGGAGCTCTGTCATCTCCTCATCGTGAGGTTAGTTGTTACATGTTGTTTATTCATCAATTGAGCCCTATAAATATGTCTAGTAGGGACGTTTTTACATTCTTTTATACTTTAAACTCGATACCTTCCTTTTTCCTTTTCATCCTCATTAGATTCCCCCTTATGTACGGCCTCCTTCTACTCTAGCCGAAGCAGACACATTCATGTCTGTTTGGGTTCAATTTTTGGTAGGAAGAGAGTTGTTTCATGACATTATTATAGGAACAAATGCCAAAGCAAGGGTTGAGATATATGCACCCTAATTTTTCACTCACCAGCTTAGCTTCGGCCAAATGTGGTCTGTTCTTCTTTGCTATTCTAAGAATTTAACAGAGCGTTTTTATACTATCAATAAAACTGAGGCACAAGAAATTCCCTTTCGATCCCACTGCTATCACACATCTCCTTTTTGACCAGTTGTGGCCATCTGTGAAGCGCAGATTGTTCTCAACTGATGCCAACCGTGCTTTTCACCTGCTAGATGGACCACATACTCTTTCTATTTCTCTTATTCCTTTATCCAGTAAGATTCCTCCGTCACCTGTTTGCACCAAACGCCCCACTCTTCCATCTACTTTTCCACTTCCAAAGGCTACTACAGCCAAATGTGCCTCCAGCCGTAAGCGGCCAGCTTCAACCTCTCCAATTTTTCCGGAGAATGATGATGATGATGATGATGTCCCTCTCATCCTTAAGAGAAAGGTAATAGAGTCTATTTATTTCATAAAACATTTCCTTTTATGTATTAACGACTTACCTGAATTTTCTAGAAAAGCTCAACATCTCTCTCAAATAATTTAGCTTTGGCAGTTTCTGTTTCATCATCTTCCGCTGAAATTGCTTTGCCTAAATCGGGTGATGAGAGGACTATGCTTACAGAGAAATCCCGAGTCCCGGTATCTTCATCACCGTCCCTAGAAAGGCCATCTTCTCATCAGGGCATCGACCCCCGAAGTGTCGAACCAAAAGGTAATGCATACTTCAACGTTTTGTCTTTTCTTGTGCCACTGATTGTTGGTTCATTGCTTCTCGAATTATGCAGATGTTCCTACGGGTCTGCCCAATGTGGCAGAATCTTCTCGCCCAGATAAAGGAAAATTTCCAAAAATTGTGGAAAAGACTGGTGGCGTGCTTGTAATCCCCAATGTTGCTGATGAGGTAACCTTGTGCTTTACTCTCATCCTTACTTCGTTTATTGTAGTGAAAATCTTTAATGTTGGCGTCTTTCTTTGCAGGGAACTGACGACATTATAAGTTTCATCCAAGACTTGTTCACCTCATGGGAACAAATAAAAGCACCTCGCCCTACTTCACCTAGTCACCCTTCTACGCCATCTTCCGCCCTTTTGGATGAACACATGAAGTCTCTTAAACAATCATTGCTTGAGTACGTTGCCTTCATGGACATGGATCTTGGCCAAGCCAGTGCTGCTAAATAGAAGGACAAGTTTGAGGTGTTGAGTGCAAAATTGGTGCACGCACTTTCACTTCCGTCACTTAATGTTTCTGCTGGCTTTAAAGCGAAGTTGAAGATTGTTCATTCCAACATCCTCTCTTTGCTAGCTAAGAACGTAGAACTAAAGGCCAAGAGTATTCAATACCTTCGTATTGTATCTGAGAAAGAGTGTTTGCTTCAAGAGATTGACAAAACCAAGGCTGAATTGACTGACATCTCTTCCGAAGTTATGGTTGAAGACTCTTTGATGTTAAGTTTGGCCGCTAAGATGAAGGAGCTTCAAGCAAGGATGGATGACTGGAGAGCGAGAATGGCTGCCAAAAAGTGCAATGCTTCCCAGGGGTTTGAACGAGCTAAGTCTTTGGTTGAGTTGATTATCGTCTCTTCTCAACAGAGTGAGGATTGGGAGAAACTTAGGGAGCAAATGCGTTCAGCTTGGGGCGAATTGTAATTAAAACACTCGATGTTTTAACTTTTCTTTTGCAATTTCGCACTAACTAATATTACCAATTTTGAATGTAATAGTGAACGATTATTTTGTCTTCTCGTGCATTAATTGACGTTTTGTCCTTAATCGTCAACTCTTCAAGCACCCAATTACTTTATGCTAAGATTCATGCACATTTTCTCTTGGTATTCTGTAACCTTTTCCAAGACTTTGGGTCATTCAGTTTCAATTCCTAAGCATGAATGTGGCCATTCATATTCTGTCTTCTCGCCTTCAACCCTCTATAAATGCGTATGTATCGTGTGCCTACCATTCTCACTTCCATTCTTTTCTGCAAGACTACATTTCCGCCATTGATAGGAATGTAAAATGTATATTTTTCCCTCCTTATTTTATGCGTTCGTATGTTTATTTTGTACCAAAATGTACTCATTACGCTCATATTTTAATTTAGGTGGCAATTCTATGGATATGGCGTAATTTGGAAGAAATATGTGAAAAAAGACCAAAATGAAAGAAAGTGAAAGTTCAAGGACTAAAGTGCAAATATTCCAAACTCGTGTCTAATCTTGTGATGAAGATTCGAGAGTGTTAGAGATCAATTGGATGAAGAAAGGATTCAAAGGGATGAAATATGGCCAAGATATTTTCACATATCAACTTTCAAGTTGAAAAGTTTTGCATCGATTTTCAGTATCATATTGAGACCAATTTTTGACATGGTAAACAATCGAATTTGAAGATGGTCTCTGAATCAAAGTTTTAGCCATTTGAGTTAGCTTTACAACGCATCTTGAATCGCTTCAATCGGATATTAGAAGAAGACGTTATGGCCAAAATACTAAAAGCTGTCCGGAGGAAGTTTCGTAAAACCATGCGGCCGCAAGCCTTTAATTCCATGCGGCCGCATAGACCATTCCCGAGAGTTAAAGTGTTGATTTCACTTGTTCCTTGCGGCCGCAAGCCTCTAAACCATGCGGCCGCATGGTTCATTTCCGGGACGAAAATTTTGGTTTCCTAATTTCAATCAAACACTTATGGAAACAAATCTTTCTACACTTTATAAACCCTAGAACACAACCAGAACGGGGAGAACGCCTCCAAACTCTATTCTTCTCTATTTTTTTCTTAGATTCATGAATTGTAACTAAACTTTTACACTTGGTCGAAGGAGATTGAAGCCTCGGAACCACATATTGTGAGATCTAAATGGTTTTTCTTAATTTAATTCATGTTTTTGAGTATTGAATATTTTTCTGCACTTATTTCTATGATTGTTATGTTTAATTGCTAGGAGGCATACTAGTTTATTATTCGTTGCAATCTACCGCTAAGTTAAATATCAAATCCGTAATTGTTTGATCTCTTTAACTTGTGAAGCACTAGGATTTGATGATTTTCTGCGATAGATGTTATTGAATCTTAAGAAGAATGTTTAAATAGATTGAATGCAACCGCTGGTGTTTGTGTTATCTAGTTCATCGATTTCTCTATTGTGTAAAGCTGTTATTAAATTGAATCTTGAGCGCTGGTTTGGGGTTATTTAATAATTAGGGTTAATTAGAACGCTGGTTTCTAACTAACTAAAATTAAGGAGAAATAGGAAAACTATTCCAACGGTGAATATTCAAGATATGAATTGAATTATCCTTGCATCTATGATCAATTGTGGATTTTCGAAGGTGGATATTGATTTGGACCAAGGTTAGTCTTTTGATTATTTTCGTTAATTTAGTTTTCATTGTTATTAATTGCGTTATTTACAATTGTTTACATACAAAAACCCTCCAATCATTGTACGAAGCATAAACTATTGAATTACACACTCTTCGTGGGATCGACCCTTACTTCCACTACTACATTAGTTTTAGAGGTTTAAGGACTATTTTTGGGTGCCTACGATAGCACCACCAAATTTTGACGTTTGGAATCTGCATCACTGATCAAGATTCTCGTCTTCCATAAAAATGGATCATTTGATCTACCCATGTTGCCACTTTTCTTGATGTTACCTTGGTATGAAAGGTATAGGAAATGGTTTTTGAGCAATGAATGTTTTCTCTGCTCTCTTGCGGAAAGCGTTTTCCTCAGCGGAAAAGTTCTTCCTGCTTACTGCTGCAGCGATACGCTTGAAGGGGTACTGAAAACTAATTGCTTGTTGAGAGTGCTTCTCAGCCTCTTTGCCTGCCATCTGCATCAATGCATTTAGGAAGGCGAGGGCTGCCAGTTTCACTCTTTCTGTCGCAATTGATCGAAAACCAATTTGTAGCCGCTCTAAATTGCAGTTACTTGTATTTTCACTATTTTGTCTCTCTTGTTTTATAAGAAACAATGCAGCGATGTATTTAGGGGTGTGAGAGGGACAATTACTATTTTCTTGTTGTAGTCAGTAGAAGATAAATAACACCCTGCAGTAATTTGCGGCTTATGTAAGAAATATGTGGTAATAAAGAATCTTACTTCGAATGCATTTTTGTTTTCTGTCTTATTTGAACGTAATCGTCCAATTTATTCATTTACAATCACTCAACGTAATCGTATTATTTATGCTTTTACTTGTTCACTTTCCCATAAAAGCATAAATAATACGATTATGTTGAGCATTGATAAATCAACATGCCTAGTACCGTCTAAATCCTCCAAGTGGTAAGCCACATTAGGAAACACGCTTTTTACTTTATATGGTCCTTCCCATTTGGGCACCACTTGCCATATTTTGGATCCTTACTATCCAAGGGGAGTATCATCCTCCAAACCAATTTGCTCAGACTAAAAGATTTGGCTATGACTTTCTTATTATAAGACTTAGCCATTCTTTGTTTTTTAACTTTGCAACTTATCTAGGACGTCCAATTTTAACTCGTCCAATTCCAACAAGTTTTGAACTAGTGATTCGGTATATTCCTCATCGCTTAACTTATGTTACCAACGTACTCTAATAGACTGCACATTGATTTCCATGGGCAAAACAGCCTACTGTCCATAAGTAAGTTAGAAATGAGTAATTTTGGTACTTGAATGGGGCGACGTTCTATAAACCCATAAGGCCTTGTTCAAACATTTGTGCCAATTTCTGGCATTTTCATCTATCATTTTCCTTATGATAGTTTTTAGAATCTTATTAGAAGATTCTGCCTGCCCGTTGGATTGAGTGTAATAAGGTGTGGAGTTTACCAACTTAACTTCAAACTCATTCAAGAATTCCTTCACTTGATCTCCATTTAGTTCCGTGATCTACCATCAAAGTCTGTGGAATCCCAAATCTATAAATAATATGATCACGAACAAATTCTATGACACTCTTTTGGGTGAACTCCTTTAGAGGTACCGCTTCCACCCACTTAGTGAAAAGGTTTGTCACAACTATAATAAATGTATGTTGTTTGGACGAAGGGGGATAAATCTTCCCTATCAAGTCTATCGCCCAACCCTTGAACGACCAAGGCTTGATAATGGGTGCCGTCTTTTTTGCGGGGTGCCCTTTGTATTGGACCATGTTTTTGGCATGCTAGACAACTCTTTGCGTATTGAACACATGATTCTCCCATCTTGGACCAGAAATATCAATTCCTTATAATTAGCCATCGCATCTTTTGGCCAGCTTGATGTGCCCCACATATTTCTTCATGCATTTCAGCCATGATTGTTCTAGCTTCTTGCAAACTTACACATTTTAACAATACACCATCAAAGAGCTTCTTGAACAACTCTTCATCTATCAACCTATAATTTAGCCTTCATTTTTCTACTACCTCCTTCATTAGGTTCTTTAAGGAACCCTTTAATCTCCGCTCTCCAATCCATTGCATCTTCATCCTCTATGCACTGAACCTCTACCTTTCTCGCCCTTCTTTGGATTACGGCCAGTATTACTCCATATTCACAGGTAGATTCCCAATTTAGCACCTTCGAATACCTTAATGCCATTTGGGCCAACTCATTCGCTATGTCATTTTATATTCTATTAACACATTGAAACTCTACTTGATCAAATTCTTCCAACAATTCTTGGGCGATTTCGTATTGACCTATAATGGAACCACTTTCGCATTTATAGTCACCAATCAATTGGTGAATTACCAGTTGAGAATCGCCTTTAATAATCACATTCTTTATTTCCATATCTATCATCAATTCTAAACCCACGATTAAGGCTTCGTATTCGGCCTGATGTTAGTACACTTCCTATCCAATGCGAATGCGAACTTATAACAAATTCCTAAAGGATTTATTAAAGCTACTCCTACCCCTGCTCCTTTGGAAGTTTTTGATCCATCGAAGTATAAGATCCATGGTTTCAATTCAAATGAATCAATTTCCAATTCAATTTCTTCAAGCATGTCAAGGCATGGATGATCGACCAGAAAATTAGCCAAAGCCTGATTTTTAACTACCTTTTGGGGTACGTACTTTATTTCAAATTCTGACAACGCTAAAGTCCAAAGGCCTACTCTCTGATGCAAAATAGGGCGAGAGAACATGTACTTAAACAAATTTACTTTAGAAATCAAATAAACTGTTACAGACCGTAGATAGACCCTTAGTTTTTGATCCATCGAAGTATAAGATCCATGGTTTCAATTCAAATGAATCAATTTCCAATTCAATTTCTTCAAGCATGTCAAGGCATGGATGATCGACCAGAAAATTAGCCAAAGCCTAATTTTTAACTACCTTTTGGGGTACGTACTTTATTTCAAATTCTGACAACGCTAAAGTCCAAAGGCCTACTCTCTGATGCAAAATAGGGCGAGAGAACATGTACTTAAACAAATTTACTTTAGAAATCAAATAAACTGTTACAGACCGTAGATAGACCCTTAATTTTGTACATGTGAAATATAATGCGAGACATAATTTCTCAATGGCAGAATAATTACATTCGCATTTTGTTAGTCGTCTACTTAAATAGTAAATCGCCATTTCTTTACCAAATTGGTCTTCTTGTACGACCGTCCCGGCTATTGATCCTTATTCACCCGATATGTACAACTTCATTGGCCGTCCTTGGATTGGGGACACCAATACCGATGGATTTGTTAAATATACTTTCAGGCTTTCAAAAGTCTTTTGACGTTCTTCTTTCCATACGAATTCGTCTTAACTTTTCAGCTTTAAAAGAGGCGAAAAAGCTTTCGTTTGCCCTGCACAATTAGATATAAAGCGTCTTAAGAAGTTTACTTGGCTTAGGAACCTTTGCAACTCTTTTTTATTATTAGGAGGTTTAGTTTCTAAAATGGCTTTCCCTTTGTTTTTATCAAGTTCAATCCCCCTTTTGTGCACTAGAAAACTAAGGAAATTTCCTACATTAACACCAAATGCACACTTCAAGGGATTTAACTTTACTTTATGCTGCCTCATTCGCTCAAATGAACATCTAAGTTGTTCAAAGTGGTCCTCTTCTTTAGCGGACTTGACTACAATATCATCTACATAGACTACTACAATTTACATATCATATCATGAAAAATCAAGTTCATCGCTCTTTGATAAGTTGTCCCTGCATTCTTTAGGCCAAAATACATGACTACCCACTCAAAACATCCTAATGATCCAGGGCATCTAAAGACAGTTTTGTGTATGTTTTTCTCAACCATGTAAATTTGATTATATCCCGAATACTCATCCATAAAGGAATATATTACGTGCCCAGCAGTCGAGTCTACTAAAGAATTTACCATAGGCATTGGATATTCATCCTTAGGCATGACTAAATTCAAATTTCTGAAATCTATACACACCCTTAACTTGCCATTCTTTTTTAATACTGACACTATATTAGATAGGCATTCAACATACCTGGTCATTCTAATAAAACCTGCTTTTAATAATCGCTCTATCTCTTTCTTAATTTCAGGAAGTACATTAGGAGCAAAACGCCTAGAGGGTTGCTTATGAGGCTTAAAATTTGGTTTAGTTGGCAATCTATGTTCCACCAAATTTCTATCTAAACCAGGCATATGTTCATATTCCCAAGCAAAACAATCTTTGTATTCTTTTAATAAAGCGATTAATTTATCACTAACCTCTTGAGTGAGCATTTGGCTAACAAATGTTGGGCGGTCTTCCTCTTCATCACCAATATTCACCTTGATCAGAGGGTCTTGTGCTTGAGTATATCCAGGCTTGGTGATCATCATTGCTTCATCGTCCACATTTCTTGTAGGCATTTCCTTCTTTAAACAATCCACCTTATTAACTTCTCGATGAATAGTCTACTCCATCTTGAACACTGCTAATTTGTTTCCCAGTGCTTTTAGCGCTGCTTCTTCTTTCATCACGTTCTTACATTCTTTACTGAAAGTCATTAATTTGGCTTTAAAGGCCTGGATGTCGGCCATTTGTCTCCATTGTTGAGAGCTCATCTAAAGTTCTTTGATTACCCTTTTGCCAATCACTGGCTCTTCCAAGGCCACTATGTTTGGCCTCATTTGATTGAACATTTTGGTAAGTGCATCAACTGAAAATGGCTCCTCACTTTGTGCAACAATTTTAGTTTCTTCTCCATCTTGGACAACCCTGACAAGCCCATAATTCCCTTCGTACATAAACATTTCTATTGAGTTTGCTTCTGCCAAAAAGGGTCTATGATCTGCCTGTACCACTTCTGCTTCGCCTTTGTCATTCCAGAAAACCAAGCATTGGTGGAGCGATGAAGGTATGCAGCGACTCCCATGGATCCAATCCCTTCCTAGTAATACATTGTAACTAGTAGGACCGTTTATTACAAAGAAGACTGTAGTCCTGGTGGTTGTTCCTACAGTTATGTCGAGTGGTATAACTCCTTTAGCCGAAGTTGCCTCCCCATTGAAACTCGTGAGAATAACTTCTGTTGGAATTATATCACTCTCTGTTTTAGCAACCTTCCTCATCATTATGGACGGAATAGTGTTTATAGCTACCCCGTTATCAATGAGCACCTTTGCCACAGGTATTCCATTGACTAAAGCCTTCACATACAACGGCCTCAAGTGTTTGGTTAACTTCATGGCCGGACTTTTGAAGATAACTTTTACAGCAGCGTCTATTTCTACCTCATGTTTGTCCTTTGTTGAATTATTTCTTTGGGATAAATCAACATGTAACATGTCGCACCGAGCTCTTTCTTCTTGGGCTTTTTCTTCCCTTTTTTCTAATGCTTCTTCCCTAGTTACCCAACCTATGGGAGGAGGCATTATTCTTGGAGGTGACCCATACTTTTCAGAGCGAGGTACTATTTTTTTCCTCTTGGGCATCCCGTACAGCACATAAAAATCGAAAGAACGCCCGGATGGTTCTCCCAACAAGTCTACTTCACGAATTCCCTCTCGGTGTAATTGCTTCAACAGGGTATTGCGCGACACTCCTCTTTTTCTTCTCTCTGCTTCTAGATCAATTTCTTCTTCAATGTCGGTCATACCATCATCCTCTTCCCCATCGTATGCCTCTTTAGAAGTTTGGGCTTCGTCACATTCCAACACACATGTTTCTTCTTCGTTATCCTCATTTTCTTCCTCTTGTTTTCCTTTACTTTTGAACTCATCGGCTAGTAAATAGTTATTAGCCATGACAGGAGGTAACGTACCAAATTGGATAGTATGGGGCTGATTCGGATTTTCTTCATCCCTTCTATCTCGCTCAAACCTTGATCTCCCAAACGACCTTTCTAGTAATTCTCCTATTGACTCACCTGTACCGGCCTCTTCATTGTCTTCGAGGACATTTTGATCAGCTACTTTGAGAAGTTTAGGCACCTTAGGACATGGTAATCCCTGTTTTTGCCTCATCATTTGTCCATAATTGCACTGAAAATGCATCTGTTGAGTTCTGGTCATCTTGTTGAAAGGTATCATCCTTCCTGCATTATACTGGAATGAATGCCATACATTTGGTTAGTGAGGCTGTGACCTGAATGTTCTCCCCTGATTGATTGGCCTGAACTACCCCTCCAAAGGAGGTCCCCTATAAAATGATGTACCTCGTCCTCTAAAAGGTTGAGCGTTTAGGACAAAATCAGGGCGATGGTGATGTTGCCATATCTTTGGTGGTCTTGTATTTACTCACACTTCTTCTTTACATCTTGTACACAAGACGTCTTTATCCCTTTTAGGTTCATTCTATAATACCCCGACCAAGAAAGCTTAAGAAATTTGATAGGTACTACTCATACCAACAAGGTGCGTCTTCATTTTCGGAAGTCCATCGTTAGAAACCTCACAGTTAAGCGTGCTTGGCTTGGAGCAATTCTATGATGGGTGACCCCATGGGAAGTTTTATCGGGGAGCGTGCGAGTGAGGACAAAACATGCTGAAAAGACCCATGTTGGTACAGTGGGGACAGTACGTCGTCGATCTAACGGCCGGGACAGCCCGTTAAGTGGGACTCGGGTCGTTACGAATGGTATCAGAGAGCGGTTGCCAGGCGAAAATCGGGAACTAAGTGCTATGCGGGACAAAGTGCTACGCCATAAGGCGAGAGCCACCTCTTGAACTCGCAGGAGTCACCTCTAGAATCCCAACGCCTAGCAATGGATCCTCAAATGGATTAAGCGCGACGAGGACGTCGCGAGTCTAACGGGGGGTGATTGTAATACCCCGACCAAGAAAGCTTAAGAGATTTGATAGGTACTACTCATACCAACAAGGTGCATCTTCTTTTTCGGAAGTCCATCGTTAGAAACCTCACAGTTAAGCGTGCTTGGCTTGGAGCAATTCTATGATGGGTGACCCCTTGGGAAGTTTTCTCGGGGAGCGTGCGAGTGAGGACAAAGCATGCTGAAAAGACCCATGTTGGTATAGTGGGGACAATACGTTGTCGATCTAACGGCCGAGATAACCCGTTAAGTGGGACTCAGGTCGTTACACATTCCCTTTGATACGCTAAAAAACGCTGGGATGTGGCATGTGGTCTTCTTCTCCATCATCAATCACCAATTTGAATTTTGGCAATTTGTTTTTGAAACCGGCTGTCACCATATTCACCCCAAGTGGCTGTGGGAACGGGTTTTCATCCACTGCCATTTTCTTCTTTTCTTCGAACGTGATTCATCCTAATTCAATAGCATCTTGTAACACATGACAAAAAACCAAGCAATAATTAGTCATATGTGACTATGCATTATGCCATTTACAATATTTTTTACCCTTAATTTTGCTCAGGGTCTGGCAATTTATGCTTATCGCTCAACTTTATTTGCTTATCCTTATATAATTTATCGAATATAAGGTCAGCTTTAGTAACATCGAGCGAAAACGTCCTAACCTTTTTGTTTTCACCTCTTACAGGCTCATCCTTGCCCGACGCCCTATGTTTAGCCTGTATGAGACAAGCATATGCATCTCCTTTAACTAATTAAGTCAAACATATTTCAATCCGATCGTAATATTCATCGCTGACAGTATGAACATTGAAGTTTGGGTATTTGTAATAAGTCATTTTACTAGAATTCTTCATTTGTTCTTATTTTCTTATCAACCGCTCATACCTGATTACATTCGCGCTAAGTTGGAATAAATCAGGGAACTCCCTATCCTAGAATTTCTTCTTTAAATCAAAGCTTAAACAATTTTGAGCGATTTTGACAAATTTCTTCTCAAGCAGAGGTACAAAACATTTACTCCGGGCTGTTTTGAACTTTTGAAGAAAACCTTCTACCCATTCGTTGGGCATTTGACGTAGATTCGCCAAATCGGCCAGAATGACTTCAGACTCAGTTTTATAAAATTGAGCATGGAATATCTGTTCCATTTGTTGCCATGTTTGAACAGAATTTGCTGCAGATTAATAAACCAGGAAAAAGCTACTCCTGTTAACGAACTAGGGAACAATCTCAATTTATGATAATCATTCACTTCACCACTTTGCAGCGTGAATCGCCCTATATGCTCTAGAGTAGACACTTCTCCTAACCCAGTGAACAATGAAAATTCTGGCACTTTATACCCTCAGGCCATGGATATGCTTGATCTACCCAATCAGGATATGGTTTTGTGTAGGTCGGCCTAATCACATGACGTACTCCAACAGCCATTTGATCTTGCACTATCTCCATTATTTGATTCCTCAACATGACATTAGGGTCATACAAAATTCCCACGAGTTGATTTACTGGTTGATTTATGTGAGGTCTGATGGTTGGCCCTTGGTTGGCCATAAAAGTGCCATTATTTAGGCCACTGTGATCATTGAACTGAGTATTTAACTCATCATTAGCACGTAGAGTACTTTGTCCATTGTTCGGGACATTATCTCTTACATTTGAATTACCCCCCAAGTTTGTAGTCACGTTATCACCATTCAAGTTTAGCGCTCCATTCCCCCCTTGGTTTGAGGTAGATGGACCGAAAGGTGGTTCTAAACTTTGACTTGAGTTCAAACCAGGGAAATTATGTGGCGAAGCATGTCCCACTATCGTCTTGGTTTGAAAGTGACTCCCTATGGGTATAACGGGTTGACATATTTGGCCTACTAACTTGTTCATGATTTCGTTTAACGTACTTAGTTGTTTAGCCATATTGTCATAGTGTACATTCCCATTTTAGATAAATCTTTCCATATTGTGAACATTTCGTAAATTTACCTGTTCAACGACATCCTGCGTGAGTTTCCCAAGCAATGTACGCATGGTGCAAGGACTCAACTCCATCATGGCTCGTAACGACTGTGATTGCTCTGACTCTGTCCATCTCTTCATGGAGATTTTTGCTTCTCCTCGTATCGCTCGATCATAGACTGGACTACTCATTGACCTGCTGGTTCCTTATTAAAATTCTTATGAGGCATAATGTCTCACTTTTCGTATCTTCACTTACCAAACACCAATGTCCCACTGAGTGTGCCAAATTGTTTCACGGGTTTAGTCACTAACAATTAAAAAAAGGATCAGACGATTGTGTAAGGAACAAACCTCTTGAGACGAAGTCCCAAAAAATGGTGTTTTATTGGCGAAGATTTACAATTGGGGACAAACAAAAGCCTCCAAGGGGTGCAAGCACACGGTACTAAAAGAAGAATTTTAAAGTTACACTAAGAAATTGAAATTACATATTCTCTGTTGAGAGTTTTTGATTCAGGGCTTTCTTCTATGTCTTCATTTCCTTTTTATATTTCCTTGATAACTTCTGGGTGGTAAAACCGCTCGAAACTGTTCAATTACTCCATAACTATCTACTTTCTTCATGGTGACCGACTTGTTGGGAAGAGATTACCTCATAACCGTTGCCATTACTCTTGCCTTCTAACTGCCCATCTTCGAATCGTGGGACATGTCGAATTTATCTAATAAACGCTTCCGTAACTGCTGGATTAGATGACCATAACGCCTTAGATTCGTCTAACTCCTGGGTAATTTGACGATTTGGGCGATGATAGGACTATCGCTCTGGGCGATCATATGGCACCCCGTTCGCTCAGCCTCTGGGCGTCTTGCAAGTTTGGGCGATGATGTTTCTTGGTTCTTAGGCTTCCATTAGATTCGTCAGCAATTCTATCTAGGCCTTTATCCTGGACTTCCGAATTAGGTTTTACACTTTGGGCCTTTAATCTTGTGTTGCACTTTTAGTGGGGAAAAATTCATAAATCCTACTTTATCTTTACACTATTTCAAAAATAACAAAACATCTTTCATATTTCAAAAATCAGATTTTTGACCTACACACACACACACACACACACACACACACACACACACACACACACACACACACACGCACACACACACACACATATATATATATATATTAAGCCACCCACCTCCACCATCCCCTCCGTTCCGACGACCGTTCGGCGACTACTCCGATTTCGGTGACCATTCCGGCGACTACTCCGATTTCGACGACCGTCAATTTATTTCGACGACTGCTCCGATTCCGACGACTGTTTCAACTCCGGCGAATATTCCGACGACAAATCAGGTCACAACCCAGGTCACAAGTCATAAGTCACAAGTCACAGTCCAGGTCACAAGTCACAAAGCATTATTGTTTGTTTATAATGATTGATATCATGATAGAGCTCACTATCAGCACATCGTCTGTATTTGATGGTTAAATTGCAGTCTAAATATTAAATATAAACATGTAATAGATAGGAGACTTTAGTGTTGTTTAATCAGATCTTTTATTTGTTCAAAGTTGTTTGGATTTCAAATCATGGTCGCAGTTTAATATTTCAAGTCACAAGTTCACAACCACAGACAAGTTCACATTCCATGTCACAGCGCACGTCACAAGTTCACAACCACAGAAAAGTTCACATTCCATGTCACAGCGCACGTCACAAGTTCACAACCCATGTTACAGCTCAGGTCACAAATCACAGCCCATGTCACAGGTCAGGTCATAGCCATAGTCGCCCACACCAACACCAACTCACCGTGACATCCAGCAACCAGCACCACTACAAAATCGCCCCACCACCGCCAAAGTCACATGTCGCAAGTTCACAGCCACAGACAAGTTCACAGCCCAGGTCACAACGCACGTCACAAGTTCACAGCCCATGTCACAGCTCAGGTCACAAGTCACAGTCCAGGTCACAATCTCTAGCACCAAGAATATCGCACCACCTCCATCTCCGTTTACACCACATCACGAAAGAATCCACAAAACCCAACGACATCCATCACATGAAAAACCGCAACGAAACATGCCGAACAACCACCACAAAACCCACCGCACATCGCCGCAAATCACCACAGAAACCTCCACAGCAGGCAACTCACCAAGCCAACCACATCCACCACCGCTAGATCCAACATACCCCATCAGATCCACCACCACCACCACACCACCATCCTACCACAAAGCCGCCACCACTAAATCCAACATCACTGCAAACCACCATCACAGAATAACCCCTACCGGCCGTCTGTGCCGCTAGGGTTTTTCAGCTTACCTTTCATTTAGACACTCTCGCATTGCAGTCTCTCTCTCTCTCTCTCTCTCTCTCTCTCTCTACAGTCAAATGGAGTCTCGTGTGCTAACCGGCGCCAACACCATTCGCGACTTACCCCTTATTTACCACCAGTCAAATGGAGTCTCGTGTGCTAACCGACACCACCACCATTTACTACTCCGAACGAACCACAACCACCACATACAGCACATACATATCAACACATATACACCACAAATTGCCCATCGTCACCACCGTAACTGTACCATCCGCAACCGCATAAACAAACATCACCAACACCCACATTGCACCAACAATCACTGCACAATACCACTAAAAAAGAAGAATGCACTGCGAGCGGAGCAGATCTCGAGCTTTAAATCGCGGGCGGAGATACATGCACTGGCGCTTCCACAGGACCCATCCCTCGCCGCCAGACCTCCAAAACTCGGCCCCTCACCAACCTCGTCAGGAAACACAGATGACCGCACCGCACCGCACCGTACGCCTACCGCCACGCCCACACCGCACCATTTATAAGTCAGAGACGGAGTCACACGCCGCACTAGGCACCGTTGCCGGAGCCGGAGCATCTGTGCAGTCGCCGAGAGGAGTGAGAGACGGAGAGAGAGATATGAGTGATTTAGAGTTTGAAAATTAATTTAAGGGTGTGGGTGGGGTGTATATAATTAATTTTTATAATATTATTATTAATATTTAATTAAATATAAAAAATCTGTATCTATATATAAAAAATCTGATTTTCGAAAATTAAAACATGAAATCTGATTTTTGAATTTGAATCTTGAAAGATAAAGAATTGGGTAATTTGCACCTTTTAGTGTGTCAACACTCCCGTAACTCGAGTTGCTCGTGAGCTAGATATTCACGAGCTAGGCCATAGGGTTTGCTAGATGCCCGACTCAATTGCTATCCTCATATTTGATAGATGTTTAGGGTTATTGGATGGAACATTTAAAAAGTCAAAAATAACTTTTTAAAATCGAGAAGTTGCTTTTGAATTTGTTTAAACAATTTATTAAAATTTTGTATGTCTGGCTAGAAGTGCTACTGAAAAAGTTGGCCTAGCTTTTGTTTGGTGATCATTTCTTTGGAAAATTTTGTTTTAAATGCTGATTTTTTGAAGAATGCTTGGTTAAAAAATAGAAAAAAGTCTGGATTTGCATATAAAATATTTTATTATATGAATGTTATTGAAAATGAATATATAAAAGAAAAGAGTTTTGAAAGAATTGAAAACATGATTTATAAAATGTATACAAAATTTTCCCCACAATAGCATATTCCACTACCCAAACAGTCCTCAATGGATTGTTTTCAAATTGACTGACACGAAAAGCGTTTGATATTTTCTCTACAGAACACCGCTAGATACCCACAATGCGTGGGGTGAATTTTTATTTTTTTAATTTTCTATTTCGGTGGACTCCACCACACACATACGAGTGGATGTAAAGTATCTGTAAAAACATGTAAATTTTCCCCTTTTCACCGTCCCCAAATAACTGACCCTCCATTCATAACCAATCATAAGATACCACGTCACCAATATATTCTCTATCACCCACAACTCTCTTTTCTGGCCATTTCCATTTCCATTTCCATTTCCATCACCCCAACCAAGCAACCCCCCACACACACACCCTCTCTCTCGGGAGCGCGCGCACACACAAAAACCCACTACAGTCCCCTGTTCATGTTGTCGGAGCTCCGGCTCCCTTTTCGGAGCCCCGGCTCGTAATTCCACATTCACGAATTGGTATAAAATCTTAGATTCTGATTTGGAACCCAAAAATTTGTTTCTGATTATAGATCTTTGGAAGAAATGTCGAAATCACCATGGGGAAACATTGGCGATTGGGCCGCCGAATCGGAGAGAGCCGAAGCCGAAGAACGGGAACAGGCAGAACAAGCCGCTGCTGCCGCTCAAGCCGGAGGAGGTAATTTTCCGAGCCTGAAGGAGGCGGTGAACACGAAACAGAAGAAGAAAACCAAGATGAGCTTGCAGGAGTTCACGATGCAACCTAGTTTTGGCTCCGGCTCGGCTCCTCCTAGCCGCGGCTTGACTCCCGAAGGAATGCTCCGGCTACCCACTGGACCTAAGGAGCGTTCATCAGACGAAATGCAGCACGGGCGGCTCGGCGGAGGGTTTCCTAGTTATGGAACCCGAACGGGGTCCGGATTTGGTGGCGGGTATTCCGATCGACCGACGCGGGAGTTTGAGAACCGGAGATCTTATGGAGGAGGGTTTGAGGATGAGAATCGCCGAGGTGAAACTAGGGTTTCGGGATTCGATCAACAAACTTCGAGAGCTGACGGAGTTGATAACTGGGCTTCGATGAAGAAAGCCCTACCCGAATACACTTCGGGTCCGGCAGGTCGTCCTGCGAGGTATAGTTCTCTTGGAGGATCCTCCGACGGGTTTTCAAGGGCCGATGAAGTGGACAGTTGGGCGGCTACGAAGAAGCCCATTGTGCAATCTCAGCCGCCACAACAGGCGAGATCTTCCGGGCTCAGGGAGCCTGGTCCCGATAGGTGGATTCGAAATGAAGGTGAACGTCAGAGATTGGTTCTGGACCCTCCCAAAAGTGATCCTGGTGGTGGTGCTGACGTGCTTGTTAAAGTGAACAAGTCGAATCCATTTGGGGCCGCAAGGCCGAGGGAGGAGGTTTTAAGGGAGAAGGGATTGGATTGGAAGAAAATGGATATGGAAATTGAAGTGAAGAAGCAACAGCAGTCTGTTAGCGGTAGTAGGCCTACTAGCTCACAGTCGAGTAGGCCTGAGAGTGCTCATTCGAGCAGATCAGATAGTCTCACAGCATTGCAGCCAGGTATGGCTGAAGGGGCAGCCAAACAAACACCAAAAGTGAACCCATTTGGTGATGCTAAGCCTAGGGAAGTCTTGCTTGAGCAGAAGGGCTTGGATTGGAGGAAGATTGACCTGGAATTGGAGCATCGACGTGTTGAGAGGTTCTCTTTTCATACTCTTCTCGCTTTGTCATCCCTGTTGATTTAAATTCATTGATAGTTATCTTACTGACTGCAATTTTTGAAAATGGGAAAAATATATATGTATTATGCTTGTTAGTCTCATTCCACTGTAGTCAATTCACATTTATAATAGCATCACTGTGTTTATTTTACATGCTGTTTTACCTTTACATTTTTTGTGTTGTCATTTAATACTTTTAAGTTATAGAAAGTGCATGTAATTTACCTTTACATGCTGTTTTACCTTTACATTTTTTGTGTTGTCATTTAATACTTTTTAAGTTATAGAAAGTGCATGTAATTCTAACTGGGTAAGTTAACAGCTATCACGTTTGTTGATTATCCTATGAACAGCTCTATAAGTATTTTGAAGGTATTTGATGTTTTGGTACCTAATTGGAGAATGGAAGGGCTTATGACAATTTGTAATGACAAATTACATTTACAGTCGTGCTTTATCCACACTGGATTCTTATAAAGTGTTTAGTAATCAATGTCTTTTTCATCTTATTTTTTTGTCTTAGGATCTAGAACTTGTCTTTCTTGTTTTCTTTTTTTTTTTTTTAAATTGTTAATTTAGGAAGGTTTTTTATTTTTTTTTTCTTCTTTGATGTTCAGACATTTGGTGGTATTTTTTTGTGTTAATATATCATATATAATCTAATGAAAAGAATTAATTACCTAGGCTCATAAGGCTCTAGGCTTGACCTCCACGTATTACCATGGCTTGCACCTTTTGGAACCTTGGATTTTAGAAAATAGAGACAAGTTAACAAGAAAAAATGAAGAAAGTCAAAGAAAAAAATTGTTATGAACACAGTCAATTAGAGCTCATGACTAGCGTTTACTTGGAATTCCTATATGAGATTTCAATACCCTGTTGTATTTTGAACCTAGGTTCATTTACCAATGAGAAGAATGTAAGACAATTTTTCCTTTTAACTCCGATAAAGTGAACTTCACTAACTTCTATAGAAAATGTGGGTAGTTCTAACTGTGCTAGCTATATAGTTAACAGCTCAGATGTTTGTCAAATAAGCCTATAAACAGCTCTGTATTTTTTTGAAGTGTATTTGATGCTTTGATATCTAATTGAGAATGGCAAGGCCTATGACAATTTGCAATGACAGTTTATACTGTTGCATTATCTATTGTTACATGTGTGCATATATCAACAATGTGTAAAGTGCCATGGCCTTTTTAATTATTCAACGTTTCTTAATGTCTTAAGTTGCAGAAAAAAGTTTTAATTTGATATGTAATAAGGTGGATTTCTCCAACTTGTCATGATTTTCATATGCTTTTCAAGCTTAAAGTCCAATCCCAAGAAGAAGTGATGTGACCTATTATATTGAAGATATTATCCTTTAAATGCAATCTCGTCTGATGGAATATATTATGTGTGGGTGTTTGTGGGTGGAAGTCGCAGAAGTGATGGAATCTATTTGCAGATTGTGGTGATGGATGTAATGCTGTGATTGTGTGTGGGTTGTAGGAAGAGACTGAGAGTTGGCTGTGAAGTATCTCTGATTTTAATAAGAATTAGGAAATTAGTAGGGAAGTTGAGTGTTGGGCCAAGCAAGACTTAGTTTGAATTTAAGTATTGAAGGTGTTAGAAATTTGACCGTTGGAGAAGGGCAGGAGGAATCTTTGATAAAAAAGGACATTGAAGGAGAATGGATGAGTGTTGGTTGGTGAGATCATCAAGATACAAAATGAGCATTTTGTTTGGGCAAGCTCTGCAAGAGACTCCTCTACATATGACACTTATCAGTGGGAAAAAGGGAAAAATCTGAGTTCTTGTCATGATATATGTTCGAACCAAATGGCATAATGGAAGTTGTGAATAATTAAGCTTACCTAAAGCAATATGTTGAACACAACATCAATCATAAGGATGGTTAGGTCTAAAATTCATGGTGGGTCTAGAATTCTAGATCACTGGTTGTTTCATAATTATCATGATAATCTTAATCCATATGTTAACAATTTTCCTTTACATGAAGATATACTTATATATTCAATTTAGACTAGTGGAAGTTTAATATTCTAATATTAAGAAATGTTCAACGCTTCAAGTAGGAGTCCTGATTGTGAGAACACCATTGGTTAATCCAAATTTAGGACTTGACCAAAATGGAAGTGTCAAAACAACCTAAATAAGACTTGAATCTAATTACACCATTAGTTATATGAAGTAATGTTGGTGAATATATTTCGTTGCTAATGAAATAAATAAGATTCAAATTTAAAATTAAATTATATGAATAGTGTAGGTGAAACTAGAAATTAAAATTGAGCATGCTTGCAAAACTCTTTTTTCAGCTCCTGTAGGGGAAAACTTCTCATTTTCACAGCTGCCCTTGATTTCACACTTAGGTTCTACAATGTGACAAGTGATGTCACTATTTTACCGGATTAAAAGATGATTTGGATTTAGAAGTTGTTCTTTGATTTTCAAACTTGGATGATTAAGAAAGGATATATTTGCAACAATGTAGCAAAAATGTGAATCCTGAGAAATTATAGATTGAATTAAAATTGAACATGCTTGCAAAACTCTTTTTCAGCTCCTGTAGGGGAAACTTCTCATTTTAACAGCTGCACTTGATTTCACACTTAGGTTCTACAATGTGATAAGTGATGTCACTATTTTACCAGATTAAAAGATGATTTGGATTTATAAGTCGTTCTTTGATTTTCATGAAATTTTCACAGGAACAACTTCAACATCATAAAGTCATTTCTTCCATCTAAATTCTGCGCTTATAGTTGGACGGTAGAGACTTCATGTATCACCTCTTTTGTCTTGAACTGGACTTAGTTTAGTGATTACATACTCATGATTATACTCCATTACTTCATTTATCAACTCATTTGTCTTGAACTGGACTTTATCTAGTGATTCCAAACTCATGATTATAGTCCGCTATTTTCTTTACTGTTTTTGTTGCAATCCATATTGAGTAAATACATGTACTACAGGATTCATGTAGTCTTTGATGTCATGATTTTGCAAAGTTAAGATTAGGTGAGGGGAGTTGTATATGTATATTACATTCCATCTCATCTTTTTACATTGGTAATGGATATGGAATACCCTTTGTCTGGATTGGCGTGTGCATGTAGTATCAGACGAGAATTGAACATTTTGATATTTGACACCATTTCTTTAGTTTAACCTCTAATTAATAATTAAGAATTTTTTTATTGTCATATCTGTTGCTTTAAGTAAAGGGTATTCTGCAAAGACAAAAATCATTTTGGAATGATATCATTAACTTCGTAAAAGCAGAATAAGATCATCCAATCATGGACATAGGTTTTAATATGTTTGTGTTGTAATTGTGGTCCAAGTTTCTTCTGCTTGTTTGTCTCTTCTTGTGACTTTTATCCATGTGAGTCCATATAAATCTTGTTCCTGGATACTGTGTCTTTGCATAAAAATATACTTATCAAATATATTTTTAACTAATGATAGCAGTAGCATGTTCAGTTTGGACATGCTGTGTGGCTAATGGTTATTGAGTTGCAGTGGTAAGTGTGAATGTTTTGTGTGCTTTGGTTGGAAATGAGCTGCACCTGTTTATAATTATTGTATATTGTGTTGTAGTTAAGCTGCACCTGTTTATAAATATTGTATATTGTGTTGTAATCATCTTACTCAGGAAAAGAAACAATAAAATTAGGACAAAACACAGAGAAAAAATGGAAATTATTATACTAACTGGGAAGTAATGTTTTAGGCCCGAGACAGAAGAGGAAAAAAGTTTGAAAGAAGAAATTGAGCACCTGAAAAATAAATTTCTGGAAAAATCTGGTGAAGAGCAAAGCTGTTTACAGAATCTAATTCTTAAAAGAGAGAAGGACTTGGAACTGCTGATGCGGGAATTGGATGACAAAGTTCGTTATAGCCAGAAAGTGTTCGAAAGGCCTGGTTCTGGAGCTGGTAGGGGATCTATCTCTATTGAGAGACCTCCTTTCCGGCCAGTAGCGCATGAGGATCCTAGAGCTGGCCATTCCGAGAGACCACGTTCTCGACCTGGCTCGTCTGAGCAGTATAGGCCTGGGTTTCCTGAAAGGCCTTCTTCCCGGCCTGGAACATATGAAGAGTCCAGATCTGGCTTTCCTGAGAGACCTTCCCGATCATATGAAGAGTCTGGAGCTGGCTTTCCTGAGAGGTCTCCTTCCCTATCAGGGGCATATCAAGATCCCAGAGCTGTCGACTACATGGAGAGGCCTCGATCTCGTGGCACCGTAAATTCATTGACAAGGCCGATTGATGGCAGAAATGCTTCTCAAGGTGGTGGGCTTAGAGGATCAGTGGGCAGCAGAGATGGGGACAGGTATTTCTTGCTAACTCACCTTTTTTTCAAAGTTTCTCTTGGTCTTGCAACATTTGCTCATAAAGTCCGTGCAATTAGGTCTTAGCATGATTATATACTTGAGATCTATTGACTTCGAGTTATGATACATGATCCGTACTTTTTATCATGACATGTAGCAGGTCAAGGCCGAGGTGGTGAATTTCAGCTACTGTGGATTCTTTGAGCTGTTCTGCTTTTAGTCCTAGGACATTAGAGCAAAATAAAACTTTGGCAGGTTGTGAGGGATGGAGCTAGAATTATTGAATTGAATACTGACATTGGTATCGCTTGATTAATTGTAAAATTGCACTGTTTCTTTCTGGCAGTAGCATAACCTATTTTGCACATTTTTCATAGGGACTCTATTGTAATGCACACCTTGCTGTGCCACCCCGATTTTGGCTTTTCCCCCTCTCTTTTTCTGAGACAAATGTTTTTTCCCTGTTCTATATGATTTCTTTTCTTAAGCTGTTCTGATTCATTCTGCAATAGTTGTCTTATTTGGCTGCTACGTCTTGTAATATATTTAATATTAAAGAAGAAATATAAGTTATAATCGTGTTCGATTGTACCGTCCTGATACCTTGCATCCATGTATGTAGTAGATCTTTATCTTCCACAGAGATAAAATTTATTGATTAAGGCCGTGTTTGGTTCTTTACTTCTGGACGAGATCAATGTGGAAAATAGTAAAAATCCACAAAAAATGATTAGTACACTGAGGAGAATTGTAGTCACAGTATCAAACATTTCATTTTTATGCATATTTGATCTAAACCTTTAATTTGTAGCATTCATGGTACCAAACCTTTCAAAAACTTGCATTTGGAGTTCAAATAGATGAAAATTGTTAGTTTGATCGTTAGTTGATCAAAAATAAAAAGTCTACCAAATGTTGGGCAAAAATGTATCATATGAAAAAAATTAAAATAAAAGAATTAAGTCAAAAACAAAAACAAAGAAAATGAAAATATTGTTCATCTTCTCACACCCCCATCCACTCCAAAATCAAAAATCAAAAGGAAGAATTGATTTCATTTTCATTATTTTACTCATTTTCAACCATACATTTTCAATAAAATAATATTTTCCATCACATTAATAACTTTTACTTTTTTTTCAACTACATATTTTCCATCAATCTACTATTTTAAAATATATTCTTTTAAAATAATATGGGTCAAATAGACACTAAATAACATAACCGCAATGTTCCTTGGTCAAACGGCCTATAATTATAAAATAATATCAAATATCATAAATATCTCCATCATTGGAAAATAATACATTAATACTCTTATCAATTCGAATTTTCAATTCAATTTTAGGGCCACAAAATCACACCCAATCATTTTCTTTTATTTAGCTTTCATGATTTCTACCATAAAATCACTTTTTATTATATCATTCACCTCTTTTGGGTATCTTTTGGACATTTGAACAATAGTTTGGTCATTGAAATTTCAATTGCATTTGAAAAAAGAAAAAAAAATATATTTTTACAAATTTCATGTACATTGTACTTTTATTATTGAATATAATATGGAATAATATTTTAGAACTTATTAGGTTTTGTATTTATTGTATTTTTGCTACTATTTGATGATGACAACATTCTAGCTGTTATCTGCAGTGTAGAACGACAATGCAATCGTTATATTAAAAAATGATAGTATAACCATTATCTATTATAGATAATTCAAATGAGTTTTAACTTATTGTTTCTTGGGGCACGGTGAGATGTTATTTATAATCGTGTTTAAAAATAGAACGACACAAGATATGTTTTCTTCTCAGTAATGTCACTTGTATCGTTCTGTTAATTATTTTAATTTGTTTTCAACTCAAAGACCTCAAGCATTGGACCCCTAATGTACGTAAGACATAAAGGTTAAATCACATGATAATGAACGATTGAAATGACATAGATTATATGATATAAAGTTGATGAATGCATAAGTGTTTTGATTGTTTTCATTAAAATATAAATAATGAGCATATATCTCAACTTTTATAAATTCATTTTCATTTTACAACTTAATGAGTTCAACTTATTGTTTTTGAGGCATGAGGCATGGATGGGGCGACTGCTTGTAATCGTGCTTTTAAAACAGAACGACACAATGACTATTTTCTTCTCAGTAACGTCACTTGTATCATTTTGTTGATTTTTTCAATATTTTAATTTGTTTCAAACGCAACGACCTCAAACTTTGGACCTTTGACGTATATAAGACAGAAAGGTAGATCACGTGACAAAAAACGGTTGGAAAGACCGAAAGACATATATTATAAAATATAGAGTTGATGAAAGTACATGTGATTCTATTATTTTATTAAAAAATAATTATATCTCTCAATTTTTCTAAAAGCCATGTCCATCTTACAACTCAAATGTGTTAAATTTATAGTTTCTTGGGGCACGGATGAAACATGGTTGTTTATAATCATGTTTATAAACAAAATGACATTAAGTGTTGTTTTCTTCTAAATAATGTCACTTGTATCGCTATGTTGGTTTCTTCTATATTTTGATTTGTCTCCAAATTGGACCCCTAACATTCGTAAGACAAAAAATGTTGATCACTTGACAAAGAACGATTGAAATGACATAGATTATATGATATAGAGTTGATGAAATAACTAACGGTTCTATTGTTTTCATTAGAATATAAGTAATGAGTACATCTCTCAACTTTTGTAAATATTATGTCTATCTTACAAATTAAATGGGTTCAACTTATTGTTTCTCGAGGCATGAATGTGGCGTGATTACTTTCAATCGTGTTTAAAAATAGAATGATACAAGTGTCGTTTTCTTTTCAGTCACTTGTGTTATTTTTTTTTATTTCTTCTATATTTTGATTTATTTCCAACGCAGTGACTTCAATTATTGGACACCTATAATACGTAAAGTAGAAATGTTGATCACGTGACAAAGACCGGTTGAAATGACATAAATTGTATGATAGAGTTGATGAAAGTAGAAATGGTTATATTGTTTTCATTAGAATATAAGTAATAAGCATCTCTCAACTTTTGTAAATATAATATTCGTCTTACAACTTAAATGAGATTAAATTATTGTTTCTCGGGGCATGGATGGGGGGGTGACTGCTTACAATCCTATTCATAAACAGAATGACACAATGATTGTTTTTTGCTCGATAATGAAACATTTGCCGTTCTATTGATTTCTCTTATTTTTTGATAAATTATATACAAGAAATGTTAATCATATGACAAAGAATGGTTGAAATGATATAAATTTTATAATACCAAGTTGGTGAAAGTACAAGTCATTCTCATATATTTCTCCTATATCATTATAGGGCTACATATAGGGCGTGAATGTTTATATGTAAGTAATGGCACTTGTTCTATTCTCATAGATGTTTTCATTTGATTAACGATAAATATTCATTCTCATGGACACTTATATTTATAAATATAAAAACACATGTGTCATTTTCATAAACGCTCTCATCTCAGTAATGACATTTGTTCAATTCTCACAAAAGCTTGTAACAAACATAACGATACTTGCATCATTCTCATGCCCCTCTTATAAGTTTAGTAATTGCACCCATGTCATTCTTATGGATGCTTATATCTCTAATAACGTCACATGTGCCATTATCTTGGGATAACAACAAAGTGAAAAGAAATGTACAATTGAAATGCAAATTTTTAACTTAAAAAGTATCAACACCATAACTACACATACAACATTTAACTTAAATCAAACATGTACGACTAAAAAATCAATCTCTTGAAAAGTAAGGACAAAGAATAGCTTTAAAATTTTAACTAAATTTATGGATCAAAGTGCCATGCAAATATCTTCGTAGCTAAGTTTTCTAAGTGGACATGTATTCTGGCAAATCAAATCCTTATTGGAATCGAACTTATAAAAATTCAATGTGCACAATCTAATTCGTAAAATAATTACGACAAAAATATGTTAGGGGTTCGTTGTAGGATTACATATAATCTGTCATTTCTATTTTTTTTATTACATGATCAACCTTATATTTTACATACGTTAGGGGGTCCGTTGTTGGATGCCTTTGCATTTAAAAAATCAAAATGTAGGAAAAATCAAAAGAACGGTACAAATGTCATTACTGAGATGAAAACGGCCCTTGTACCGTTATGTGTGTGAACATGAGTATAAGCAGTTGTGATTTATCCGTGCCATGATAACCAATAAGTGTAACTCATTTATGTTATTTATGATATTGTCAAACTTTCTATATTATATAGTTAGGGAGTGTATTATAAAGGTTGTTTTGTTAAAAAAAACAAAATATAGGTAAAATTTTTGGAACGACACAAGTGTCATTACTGGACATGAAAACGACACTTGTGCTGTTATGTATATAGACACTAATATAAGCAGCCAAGGTCCATTCGTACCCTATGAAATAATAAGTGGAAACTTATTTATGTTGTAATATGCACATAACACGTACAAAATTTGAGAGATATGTTACTAACTTAATCAACATATGATTAGAACGACTTGTGCTTTCACTATCTCAATTATATAAAAGCTATGTCATTTCAATTGTTTTTTTGCGATACAGTCAATCTTTGTGTGTTATATATGTTAGCGAGTCTATTATTAGAAATCTTTTCGTTGAAAAAATAAAAATAAGTAGATAACGACTGTAATGTCGTTTTACGTAGCAGATAACGACTATAGTTGTGTTCTAAATTTCAAATAGCAATTGGAGTTTCATTATCACCCAATGGTTGCAGATAACACAAAAAAAATACACTAAATACGAAAACAACACTAATTAAATATTATTTAATACTATATTCAATAATAAAGTACAATTTACATGAAATTTCTAAAAGTGTCTTTCTTCAAATGTAAAGTGATTTTTCAATGTAGATGATATGCTAATCAAACTTTTGTTCAAATACTTAAAAGATGCCCAAAATAAGTGAAGAATATAATAAAGAACATGATTTTAGGGAATTAAGAACGATGACCGAATAGAATAAAATGGGCGGCTGTGATTTTGAGGACATAAAATTGAAGAAGACGTTATTTTCAAAAAAGCTAGAAACTAGGGTTTTAGTGAATTTGAAGGAGAAATGACACGATAAAGTGAGGAAAATTGAGAGTTATTGAGTTAAGAATTAAAGGAGAATTTTTTCATTTTGCCAACTAAAATATTGTGCTTTATTTTTTTGTTTTGTTTTTATTATTGGTCAAAAGGCCATGTCATCAAATACATTGTCCAACCAGGCTAAATGGCCAAATTTGCCAAATGAAAAACCACGAAACTCATACAATTGAACCTAACTCCACTCATCCATCATGTCGCCACCCAGCGCTGCCATTATCCCCTTTGATTCCACCGTCTACTTTTTGCCAAAACCCCTGAATTTACCACCATTACCCACAATCGCACCACTGCTTCTCCCCCGAACACACCGTTTTACTCATCAATCGTCACTCTCTCATTCCCTTATCACCTCCCGCCCCAGCCACCGCAATCTCCTTCGACATCAGTAGTAGATGTTTTCCCCTCCTCAATGCACATTTTTTTTCTCTCGAAGTAATAAAGCCCTAATTTATTTATTTTTCATGTTATTTATTTGATTAACATACTAGAAGAATGGCTGAGAGGGCAAAAAAAGAAAATTTAAAAATTCCTGTTAGCATCTGTTGGTCAAATGTGATTGATTTGGAGTGAATTTAACTGTTTGGATAGTGAGAAGTGAATCGGAACTTGGTAGAAATGATTGGGAGGATATTCAGAAGTTGCTTAAATCTGCAGCTAGTGATTGTGTTCCTCATAATAGGAATTCCTTTGTCGAGTTACAATCAAATACTGGAGTTGAGTTAATAGAATATTTTGGCGGCGGTGATGCTTGGTGGATGGGGTTTATGTAGTTTTTGATTTTTGGTTTGAATCAATCTACAAGTACAGGAATTTAAAATCCATGTACTGATCGACCAGACTATGGGAGGGGGGGGGAGGGGAGCGTGGGTTGGGGAAGTTTTGTCAATTTTTATTCATGTGGGGCCCGCCCCCATGTGAGACAATCTTTGAATTCTTGTAGGAATTCTGTGAAAATTATCTTGTACTTGGAGTTTAAATCTTTTGGGTTTGGGTAGGTGGGTTGGGGGGGAAGAAGATCCCACGGACCCACCCCATACATACATATATGTAAAATATAAAGTTACTTTTTTGCCCTTTAAAAATTGGTTAACGTTTGGTTAGATTTTTTTTGGTCAACAAATGGTCAAACTAACATTTTTCATCCTTTTAGACTCCAAATGCGAGTTTTTGAAAGGTTTGATATTGTGAGTGCTACAAATCAAATGCTTGGGCCAAATCTGTTTTAAAATAAAAAAAATTGATACCGTGAGTACAATTTTCCCAAAAAAAAATCCCTGAAAGTTAATCTGGTTCTGTGTCACATGGCTCATTTGTACGAGACTCATTTTTCATAAATTATTGATTTGAAATTTTGAATAAAGACACGTTCTTTCCTGGTCTACTTTTACATATTTTACTTTATTAGGCCCCATCTTTCTTATAGGCAGGCGAGTAGGTTTTTTTTTTTAAAAATAAAGTATCTAAAAGAATTAAAATGGTCCTTTTTTTTTATTTTTCCTTTTCAAGCACGTGCTTCATTAGATTTTATTTTGTTTGGAGAATCACATTAAGATCCTATTTGGTATGGATTAAAATCCAATTAAAATTGAAAATATGATCGTTATTGAGTCCCACTCATCTAATAAAAGTCAACAATAATGACTAATTTTTCAATTTTAATCCATACCGAACGGGTCCTAAAACCCAATTCTCTTATCATTTATGTGCTTTAGAGCACGTATTAGTTTTAGGGGGAAAATTGTAACTACCATACTTTTAAGATTATTTTTTTTTAAAAAATTGAAGTTTGAGAAAATATTCAAAACTCAGTTCAAAATTCAAGATTTTTTATTTTTTTTTTAGATAATAATTGATTTGTATAAGATAAGAACGTGACAATAATTGGTTGTTATTAAAGAATAATTAATGTTTTTCTCCTCATATTCCTTCCCTAGATAAGGTCAGCATTTACCGTCTCCATTTTAACGCACCAAAAATGAGGAAAAGTAAATTGTGCTTCCTTGGAATAATAAAATTTTCACATCTTATCCGGTCAAAACCACCATTCTACACGTCACAATACGAAATCGTCTGTCTTTCGTCGATAATCAACAATCTTGTAATAGAGGGGAGGCGTTTGGAATTCCACTTCTAGTATGACATGCAAAAATTTGTAAATATTTGTGATTCTTATGTGACATGCAATATTATAGCTTAAATTGTGAAATACAACAGTAGCGACCTCTGTAGTTCACGTATAATATGTGCGACAAAAATATAATTCAGCAATTGTGACCTTCATAGTTCATGTGTGTGACTTCTGTGACGTTATTTTTTTCTACAATGTGTGCCCTATGTTGAGTGATGTGTAACCCATAATGAAACTTTGTTTTCTACTGACCATTGTGACGACAGTAATTGTGGTGTTTTCGTCGCACAAAATAAGGATGAAAAAGTTAAGTAACATTTGTTTCTGTACATATTAAAATTTTATTTTTATTTTTCTACTGAAAAAAGCATTAATGATTATGGCCAATTCCATCAGCCAACCCATAAATCCTTTTCTATGGGATTCCAAAAATAGAAAACCAAAAAATAAACAACTTTCGAACAGATTATAATCAGAAACCAAAAAAAAAAAGTAGCCCTTATGTCACTTGTCACCCAATCAGTTTTAACTTATAAGCACTTTCAAGATAATTAGATTTTTTTATGTGAAGCCACCTGGATTATTTGGAAAAAAAAAAAGAAGATAAAAATAGTATTATGATAAGTCGTGTTAAATTTGGTAAACATTTTTTCGTTTTCTAATTTTTGGCAAAACATGATCACTTAAGTGGCAAAATTCCCAAGTAGCTACCCTTTAACAAGTTAGTATCTACTATTCATTTCATTGCAATCCCAGCAATAGTAAAGATTCAAAAATTCTTTTTCAATCATGCTTACAACATCAGAACCGTTGACATAATCACGTGACGCTCTATCATTAAAATGTTTAAAACATAATTATTTTTTCCATCAAATCATTTTTCGCCGCATAGGATTTTGTCAACCCTTATGTCACAATTCATCTGACAAAATGGTTTAATTCATCCTTTTTAGTCATGTAATTATTATAGAGATGTGTTTCACTACAAATTTCGAACCACTAACAGACCACGTGGATTCGGACCACCTTAAAACTGTCTTTTACTTCCTCTCTTCAAATCATTCACTGTTTTTTTGCTTTGTCCTCTGCTGCATAGCTTTCTCTCTCATGGAATCCCATTCTCTGAAAATATTATTATCTCTTACAGTAATCTTATCACTTTTTATTCCAAATCCAGTGTATGCTAAAACCATTTGTGAGTTTCCAGCTATATTCAACTTTGGCGACTCGAATTCTGATACCGGTGGCTTGTCCGCGGCATTCGGCCAGGCTTGGCCGCCAAATGGAGAGTCATACTTCCATGGACCGGCAGGGCGGTACTGTGACGGCAGGCTGGTCATTGATTTTATTGGTAAGAACTTAGAAGGTCTTTTTTCTTTTGCTTGCATATTCATTTGTACAAAAAGGGTAGAATATTTTACCTTTGAAGTTCTTTCAAATGGTAATCTGTGCTGTGCATGTTTGGCTAAGCTTTTAAGCATCTTTTCGCCATCTTGTGTACTTACTGCCTAAGCCAATTAGTTTGCTGTTGCTGTGGACAATTTTTTAGCATTTCTATCTCAATTATATTCAGTTCTTAATTGCTGACACTCTACTGACGTTGTCATTTCAGCTGAGAGCTTAAGACTACCATATTTGAACGCTTTCCTTGATGCATTAGGCTCAAATTTCAGCCATGGTGCCAATTTCGCGACTGCCGGTTCAACCGTTAGACCCCAAAACACGACTTTACAACAGAGCGGCTATAGTCCCTTTTCATTAAACGTACAATATTATCAATTCGGTGACTTGCAACATAGATCTCAGATTATCCGAAGTAAAGGTAGTCATTAGCCTTCAATTACAGCGATTTCTCGGTTACTTTCTTAAGCAATCTAGACAGAACACGTCACAGGGGTAGACCAAAACTAACATGACATATGCAGTAGTAATCGAATTGTTCTTTTTCTGTCATTATGAAGGGGGAGTTTTCAAGGAATTATTGCCAAAGGATGTCGATTTTTCACGTGCCTTGTACACATTTGATATTGGCCAAAATGATTTAACTGCTGGTTATTTCCTCAACATGAGCACTGATCAAGTTAGAGCATATGTTCCTGATGTACTAGATCAATTCAAAACAATTGTTAAGGTAAAGATACTGTAACATTCTGAATTCGACGCGCGTTAGTAGTTTATTAATGATCTAGCAATATTTTTTTTCCTTTGTTTCGTGCAGAATATATATGATCGTGGAGGTAGGTCGTTTTGGATACACAACACTGGACCGGTTGGTTGTCTACCGTACGTTCTGGACCGTCTACTAATCACTGCCGGACAAGTTGATAAGGCTGGATGTGCTGCCCCTTTTAACGAGGTGGCTCAATATTTCAACCGCGGGTTGAAGGCGGCTGTGATTCGTCTTCGAAAGGATCTTCCATTAGCAGCCTTCACTTACGTTGATGTCTATTCAGTCAAGTACGAGCTCATCAGTCAAGCAAAGAAGTATGGTGAGTATTTCCTTATAGGGGTAAAAAAAATTGTTAGTCACTCAACTTGTGTAGTTGTTTTGCTTGGTCAAATTAGTCACTGAACATTCATTTCGATTTTAGTTTAGGCATTTTGCATACTAGATTGACGAAAACGGCATCGACAATGGCAATAGTGGTTGGGGGAAGAGAAGTGCACAGGGTTCGAGAAAAGGATTGTCTCATCGGCATTTCTGTTTATTTAGCTGGCATGTCTAAAATGAAACAAAAATGAAAATCTGGTGACCAAGTCGTCAGTCGTTATTTAAAAAAAAAAAATTGTTGCGTGACTAACATGTTTATACCCGCTCCTTCACCTTCCACAAATCAAGATTTAAACTTCACAGGAAGGTAGACTACGTAACACTGAACAATAATGTTCATGAATGAAGAAAAATAAGTTAAAATTTTTATCCATTATTCTATTTAGCTGCATAGTGACCATGCTCTAAATGTTTACAGGTTTCATCCACCCTCTACGAGCTTGTTGTGGGCATGGAGGGAGATACAACTACAACGTAAATCATGGTTGTGGAAGCAAAATAGAAGTGAATGGGAAAGAAATAATGGTGGGAAAATCATGCAAGGATCCATCAGTAATGATAAATTGGGATGGAGTACACTATACTGAGGCTGCAAACAAATGGGTTTTTGATCAAATTGTGAATGGCTCATTTTCAGATCCACCAATTCCCTTGAAGATGGCTTGCCACAGGCAATAATGAGCTAATGCAAATTCTTGCTTTTATGTTAAGGCAGTGCATTTTTTGAACTGCTAAATAAGAGGAATGCAGCTTCTGAAATTTGTTTGGCTTCATTCTTGAATTAGTCTATGATTTTCAAGAATTAGAATGTATTCTGACATTAACTTTGGTTGCAATAATTTGGCATTTTGATTTAAGACATGATTTGGAGTTTATGATCTATATATATATTTTTGTAAAGAATTGCGAGTCTGGATTCATCTTCGAGAGGAATGGTTTTCTCATAAGAAGTATGCTAAGTTTCATCCGAAAGTTGATTGCAGAATTGCAGTTACGATCCCAAACCTTTCTTTTTATCACAGATTTTATCCGAACCTTTCCCCTAACATTTTATTTTGTTGCAGCACAAGGACAAATATCAATTTGATCGTTAGTTAACCCAAAAAAATAATTTTGACCACTTGCTAGCTATTTCAATAAGGGTAAATTCATATTTTATACACAACGCAAGTTAAAAATAAATTAAAAAGACCAAAATAATCAAAACCAAAAAATTCGACCCCGTTGCCACCGCCCGCCTACACTGCAAACCGCCACCAAGGCCATCACCCCACTATCCATTCCACAATTCATCATCTCTGCTACTTGCCTACTGTGTGGCAACTCTAACTCACCACTACCCCCTCCCCCAAAACCCACTTTGAAAATTGTCACTAGTACTCACCCACTTGTTACTGCCACCACCTGTCGCAAACCACCGCCACACACCTCTGAAAATAATTTCCTTTGAGTTTGAGCAATTTTAAACCCTAAAATCCTATGTCATCTCCTCTTCTTCCACACATTCTCATCGACCCACCCATCCACCCCATTGTTGGTTCAAATATTAGAAGGAAGATGAATGGAAAAAGAATAATTGTTATTGATTTATTCTTATTATGTTTACAATGATTATGGAAGATATTTGTAGTTGTAGAATAAACCTATACATGGGAAAATATATACTTGGAAGAGAATAAACGTATACAAGGAAAATAATAAAACTTGATTTTGTGTATATTGCGTAATACTCCCCCTCAAGTTGGAGCATTGAGGTCCGTAATGCCCAATTTGGATCGGAAGAAAACAAATAATTCACATCCCAAGGGCTTAGTAAAAATATCAGCTTGTTGTTGAGAGGCTGGGACGTAGGAGGGAGTGAGCAGACCAGATCGAGTTTTTTTACGAACCAGATGGCAATCCAATTCAATGTGTTTGGTGCGTTCATGAAAAACTGGATTTCGAGTGATGTAAATAGCAACTTGGTTGTCACAATAAAGGAGCAAGTTGAGAGTGGGGTACAGTGAGGTCGTCCAAGAGGAGACGAATCCAAACAAGCTCGCAAGTGGTGGTAGCCATAGCACGATATTCAGTCTCAGCAGAAGAATGAGAGACAGTAGGTTTCTTTTTTGTGCGCCAAGAAAGTGGACTGTCACCTAACTTGATGACATATCTAGTGGTGGATCGGCGAGTAAGTGGAAAACTAGCCCAATCAGAGCCACAAAAAGCAGAGAGCTGAAAGCTGCATGTGGATGAGAAATAGATACCATAACCTGGAGTGGTCTTTAAGTAGCGGAGGACACGAAGAGCTGCGAGATGGTAAGGTGCACGAGGAGCATGCATGAATTGACTGAGAACATTGACAGCGAATGTGAGATCTGGTCGAGAAACGGTCAAGTAGATCAATCGACCAATTAAACGTCGATATGAACTAGGATCAGTCAAAAGTTCAACATCCGAGTTAGTAAGTTTGACATGCTGCTCCATAGGAAAGTAAGCAGGACGTGATCCTAGTTGACCAGAGTCTAAGAGAATATCCAAAGTATATTTTAATTGATTGATGAATATGCCGTAGAAGAACTAGCAACCTCAATTCCAAGAAAATATTTGAGATCACCGAGATCTTTAATCTTGAATGTATGAGCACGATGAGATTTGATGGAAGTGATGGCTAAGAGATCATTCCCAGCCACCAAAATGTCATCGACATATTTAAGAATAGTTGTGAAAATCGTGCCCTGGGTTTTTGTGAAGAGACTATGATCAGCAGAACATTGGCCAAAACCTGCAAGAGTGAGTGTGTGAGATAATTTCAAGTACCAATCCCGAGATACCTGTTTGAGACCATAGAGAAACTTGTGAAGATGGCATATTCACGTCTCCTCCTGAGGACAATACCCTGGTGGGGGTCTCATATATACTTCCTCATCAAGATCACCATGGATGAAAGCATTATGGACATCCAACTGGTGTATGATCCAATGTTTAGCTATATGTATAGCAAGGAGACAACGGACAATGACAAGTTTAGCCACATGTGCAAACGTATCATGAGAATCAAGACCCTCTACCTGAGTGAAACCCTTAGCAACCAAACGAACCTTATGGCGTTCGATGGAACCATCTGCATGCAATTTTGTTTTGTAGACCCATTTGCAACCAATAGCCTTCTTACCTGGAGGAAAGGTTTCAAGGGTCCATGTTGGTTAGCCTCCAAAGCTTGAATTTCAGAGGCCATTGTTTGTTGCCAATAGGGCTCAAGAATAGCTTGAGAATATAGAAGAGGATCCTGGATGTTTTTCGAGACAGAAGATAGAAAAGCAAAATATTTGGGACTAAAGAAACGATAAGAGAGAAAATTGGGTAAGGAATGAACCGAACCTGAGAAAGACTGAGAAGTAGGTGTCGAACGTGTAGTCTCTGCTGGCAAGTCTGAGCAAACGTAATCTTGAAGGTATGCGGGACGAATGATGGTGTGACGAGGTCTTTGTAATGTAGATGTAATGGTATCTGAAGGATCTTCCGAGGGATCTGCAGGATTGGAGGATAAGGATGGATCGAGAGGTGCAATAGTGGGATGGGTTGATGGGAGGAGAAGGGATTCAGAACTTGGTTCAATGTTAGTTGATGGGGAAGGAGGGTGCATATCGAGGAAACCTTGGTCTTCAAGTGGGGAAGGAGACGGTGATGGTCCAGAGTGTGATGTGATAGTAGTAAAAGGGAAAGCAGATTCCACAAAGTGTACATCGCGAGAAAGAAAAATTAGTTTTTGTGTTCAGATCATAAACATGATAAATGTGTGGGGTTTGAGTATAGCCAATAAAGATTCAAAGTGTGTGCATAACAAAGACATCCAAACACTCGAAGATGATCATATTTGGGGCCCTTTTGAAAAAGGAGCTCATAAGGAGTTTTGTGATGGAGAGATGAAGAGGGGTGCGATTAATTAAATAAGTAGCAGTGAATACACATTCGCCCCCCAAAAAAGTAGGTAAATGAGCATGAAAACGAAGACACCAAGCCACATTTAAGATATGGCGATGTTTTCGTTCAGCCACACCATTTTGTTGTGGTGCTTCAACACAAGTTCGTTCATAAATGATGCCATGATCAAGAAACTTTTTTTACATGCGATGTGAAAGAAATTCTTGACCATTATCAGAACGAACATGTTTGATAGAACAATTAATTGTGTGTCAACCATTTTAATAAAGGCGGTGAGACAAAAAAATTTGTCAGATTTAAAACGTATTAGGTAAACCCAAGTAACACGAGAAAAATCATCAACAATAATGAGAAAATAATGTGCACCACATGTAGACGTTGTAGGATAGCCACCCCAAATATCACAATTAATATGATGAAATATGGAATCACTTTTATTCTCAACTAATTTAGAAGGTAGACGAGTATGTTTGCCTCGAATGCAACTATCACAATTGTCAATCATATCCGAAGTACATAAAAGTTTTGGAATGCAAGAAATGGAAGGATGACCTAAGCGGAAATGCCATAAGGTTGAGGGAGAATTAGCCTTGGAGTCGTTGTGTAGTGTAATAGGAGGAATAAGTTTGAGATGGTAGAGAGGCTTTTACGTTCTTCACCCATTCCAATGAGCCTCCTCGTATGTTGGTCCTGAAAAAAATAATGTAAGGAAGAAAAAATTGCAATGCAATTGGATGTTTTAATAAGCTAGCTAACAGAGATTAAATTATAATTAAATTGAGGAACAAAAAGTACATTAAAAAGTGATAAGTGAGAAGAAAGACGAATATGGCCCATACGAGTAACTTGGGTTGTGACACCTGTAGGTAGAGTTAAGGATTGGGAGTGAAGAGAAACATTAGTAGCAATGGATAAATTGGCGATAGAGGATATATGGGTCGAAGCCCCAGTGTCTATAATCCATGATAATTTAGTTTTAGAGGTCAAGGGAGAGATACCGAAGAAGCTATTGGCGCTAGGCTAAATGAGGTCCATCAATTGTCGATAATTTTTCATCGGAGAGGCCAGGAATAACACTCGAGGCCAGAGGTGCCTGAACATTAGATACCATATGTGCCATTGGCAGCTGCGTGTTTTCCATTGTTGGGGGTCGAAGTGGCTGCTTTGGTATGTTAGTGTACCAATGAGGGGGATACTCAATATTCTCGAAGCAGGCAACCTCAAGATGTCCATCTTTGCCACATTTTGTGCACTTTTTAGTGCTGTGGGGACGAGATCCATGATAGCCCAGGTTATGGCTACGGGTTACAGCCATGGCAGATGTATCTGGTGTGGGCAGCAAGGGAATTTGAAGAAGCCGTTGGGTTTCTTCCTAATGGATGGTGGCATAGGCTTGAGCAATGGTGGGAAGGGGATCTATGGCAAGAATTTGACTTCGAATGTTAGAGAAGGAATCATTGAGATCCATAAGGAATTGGAAGAGTTGTTCGGTGTTGAAGGCGATTTTAGCTTTCTTTTTTGCTTCACAGGTGCAAAGATTTGGTTCAGCAAGGTCAGTAAGCTCATCCCAAAAACCCTTGATGGTGTTGTAGTAAGTGGTGATGGACATGGTGCCTTGTTTGAGGTTTACAAGATCACGGTAGAGGCGGGGATGATTACTTTGACAGAAACGATTGTCCAAATCGGTCCAAACGTTAGATGATTTTGAAGAATAAATTAAGCTTTGGCGTAGAGGTTTAGCAATCGAATTTAAGAGCCATGAGAGTACCATATCATTGCAACGATCCTATAGTGTAGCAATTGAAGAATCTGATGGTTTTTGTAGAGAACCATCGAAGAAAGAGAGCTTATTTTTGGCATTAAGGGCCATACGCATTGAGCGTTTCCAGGTGGCATAGTTATCGCCCGTGAGGAGATCGGGCACGAAGACAACGCCGGGATTGTCAGGGGTCAAGAAGTATGGTGAAGTGAGGTCATTGATCAATTGAGAAGGAGTTTGGGTAGTAGCCATGGTGAAGGAAGCATGAAATTTTGCTACTGGAAGGGGTTGGAAGAAGAATTAATTTGCTGGAATCAGAAACTGGAAGAAGTTCTTTGCTGGGATAAAAAGAGGTGCTGATCTTACTGCTCTGATACCATAATACGAGAAGGAAGATGAATGGAAAAAGAATAACTGTAATTGATTTATTCTTATTATGTTTACAATGAATATGGAACATATTTGTAGTTGTAGAATAAACCTATACATGAAAAATATATACATGGAAGCGAATAAACGTATACAAAGAAAATAATAAAACTTGATTTTGTGTATATTGCGTAATAAATATTACCATCACATGCTTAGGCTTAGCGATTTGGAATCCAAGATTTCATCTTAAATTTCCAAAACAACTCATCAAAGTATAAATATCTCATCTCACTCCCCTCCATTTCTTTGCAACCTTCGTAAGCACAATAACATGCAACAAATTCCTCAAACAGATCAATCACAAACCGTAATTGCACCTACAAAACAACTCTCTTCTTGGGCACTGCACAATGTTTCTGCTACATCGCACGTATTCGAGACGTCCCGAATTATTGAGTAGTACTTGAGAGAAGAGCTCATTAATGAGTAGCCGGTGGGTAGAGATCAACGTGGATTGTGCCGTCAATATGTTTGAACAATCACACTACATGTATACTCTTTTTTATATCAATCTTTACATCATACCACATGATTACATCACATCATACCACATAGTGACATCACATTGGACAATTTTAAAAGAATCACACTTTCGTGACAACAATTTTTTTGAAAACATTGGAGTGTCAAAAACAATGTCAAACTTTGAGTGTACATTTGGCATTGTTCATATTTGAACTAGCCAATCAATTTTTTTTTTCCAAGTTGAAAAATTTAAAGAGACCATTTTGCCCTTGATGGTCAAAATGTGTCAGATTTTAAATTTTTGAGTCAACAAACAATCAAATTGATGGAATCCATCTATTTGTAATTCTCCCTTCTTCTTCTTCTTCTTCCTCTCGCTTTTTTTTTTTTTTTTGGTTCAACAAATTGGCAAAAAATATAAAAAATGGGTGCACCTTTTAAGTATACAAAAAAGTTATCAATGTTAAGAAATAAACAATCCTATACTATGATTGTGAGACGTGTGTTAGGTTGGGATAAATATATATTATTTTTTCAATTTGGTCACTTAAATTTTATACTTTAGTTTGTTTAACGATGATGTGATGTAAGTTTTACTCGAGGTCTTCTCTGAACTAATTTTCACTAAGTGACTAAAAAAATAATTAAAAAACCAACAACAACAAATTTACAGTTTTAGAAGGAAATAAATTAACTTTAATGACTAATTCAATTTTTCCAGAAAAAGGACAATCTCCTAAAGGCCGCAATGGGCTGATCAGTTTCACTCGAGACAAATTGCAAATGTCAAGAAACCTCCGGGGTGGGCGCCGCCAATTGTTACGGCGGAGCTGCCACAGCCCACTCCTAGGGGTTCAATATCCTGTTAATACAACTTTATCAGTCCTACACCTTATCCTCTCCATTGAGGTGAATGTGACCTTGATTCTTTGCAAATTGACAACTTTTCAGAGGCTCATACGTTGGCACGTACCTCACGTGAAGATCGTAATCTATTTTTCATCAAAATCTGAACATTATGGTTTGTTAAAAGGGCTGTAGGTAAACTTGAACCCATGACCTCTTTTTGATATGGTTTTGAACAAAATAGTGCTATATATCCAAATAATACTACGTAGAACAAATGATGTTTAACATCAGTCATGAATCCATTTAAATTTATGGATTTGAAACCCTTTTAATTGGACATATCACTTTAAAATATCAAACACCACTTATGTTATGCATCACTACTCTATTTATTCACACTAGGGATGATCATCATGATATAAAATGTTGATATCCGACCTCCGATGTCGACAAGTACAGTTTGGTGTATGCGATAAACCTGTGCTAATGAAAGTTCAGATATATGAGGTTGGTTCGGATTATGTAGTTTATTGAGGCCGAAGGGAACATAATGATTGAAGATTTCTTACACATTGTACTAACAGTCCACAAACAAGAGATACCAGCAAGCCATACATCAACGTCCACTAATCACGACAATGGAATGCTTGAGCTTCCCTCACTAAGTAATTCATTAATTGTTTGGGACCATATGTAAGGATAACTCATGATAGCTTGACAGACCGATCTCATTGACCAATCTAAACGTGCCAATGGGTGTACTATTTCAGCTCGGCATTGTAGCTGATAAGATGGGTAAGTAAAAGATGCATGCAGAATCCACCCTATATAAGGAAAAAAGGGAAAGAAGAGAAGGAATGACTTTTACACTACAAATTTTCCTATATTCTCATATTTCAAATATCTCCTTCAACAAGAGAAAGAAGTTATTGTATTAACACTTGTAATCTTTCGTTTTACAATGAATCAAGTTCCTATTTGCATCCTAAGTTGGCTTGAATTTTGTTCATATAATTTTCAACGTCAACATATAACATTAGATGATAAGATTGAGTCACATATCCAAAAATTTATTGGATATATCATTTCGTACCATATAATGTGTCATATTATCCAGGTGGAGATAAATACCATTATTCACTGTGCAAGGAAGTTCAATTTGAATTAATCTAGTTGTACAAACTAAGTGTTTGCAAGATTTAGGTCATTGATTTTTATTGATTTAAAAAATTATTTTTGAAATGATTGATCTAAATGTTGTCAACATATAACTAGTAAATCAAGTTTATCAACCTAATTTGAAACATGGCATGATTCGTTGACCCCTAACAAATAGTGCTTGACGTGGATTTTCGAGCCAAATGGACAGTATAAGTCAGGATTATGCATCTCCGATGAGTTATAACTTCTGCGGAAACAATTCTTCTACCTCATTTGGTATCTAGCTCGGTACCTAAAGGTCCGTATTCGATTCTCCAATAAAGGCAAGAATGATAAGGAGCACGTTTGAACATGAGAGTGAGCCTATTGCACAAGGGGTTGGACTTCAAACGAGTGTTGCTTGGGGTAGATTACTTAATAGCAAGTGTCGGCTATAAATTCCGGAAAAAAGTGATTGCAACTTTCATATCATCAAGTCTTCCACGAGCAGTTGGGACCCCTTCAAAAAGTGTGTATATTGCCTTGTTTTTTCTCATGATTTGACAGGAAAAGCAAACCAAAATATAGCTATTTGTTTGAATCCCATTTTATGATAAAGAAAATGTATTTTTAAATAATATTTTGTTGGAGATTGCGTGGTTAAAAAGTGAGGAAAATTTTACGATTTACGTGTAATATTACTTATATGAAAATGCGTAATTGAAAATGGGTTTTAGAAAAATGAATTTTTGATCAAACATGGTGATTAATGTGATTTTTAATGATTTTGGTTATCACCAGAAATATTACATAAAGTGATGGATACTGGTGGGACGTTAATGGAGTAGATTATCATGCCCGTGATTTAAACAGAAAAACTTTTATTTTGAGATTTATTTCGTCAAAATTTCTGTCTTGATTCAATTTAAAGAGGTGACCACTGACCATCAATTTTTCTTATCTTTTATTTAAAGATGAGGCAGATTCTACAAGAAAAGTTCTTGTAGTTCGTAGAAGTTGCAGACCCCCTCCTAAAGGTAACAATCCAAGATTTTTTCGATTATATTATTTCTCGGAAACTGTGCAATTTTATCTCACGTCAGCCCCTATGTTTTGTGTCCGAACGCATCCAACACGAAGGATACTACTCTAAATTCTTTGCATTATCCATTCAATCGAGAACTATATTTTGGATTGTGTGGAGCCTTTATCATTTATCTTCAACTGTGATGTTTTTATTGCTAACTATAAAAAGGAATCTGAGGGTACTTGTGATATCTCTATTGTAATTTTCTTCTCGATTTTTATTAAAATCTATCTCGGTCGATGTATGTAGCTATTCATCGAGGATGAACCATTATAAATATTTTATCGTTTTCTGATTTCTTTTTTCGTTTATGTTGCTCACAGAGTTAGGGATAGCTTAATCCCTAATGCCAATGTTTAACAATTTCAGGACAGATGGAGACAGAAACTACAGTCAACAAAGATTTGAAGGTCGAAATTACCTCGTACGCCGAGGTTGTCTCCCCAACATCAGGGTCGACCATGAATACAGGAGGGCTAGCGAGGCAAGGAAGTATCACAAAGAACAATTGTCTATGCTCTCCCACCACTCATGCAGGTTCGTTCCGTTGCAGGCTTCATCGCGCTCCAAGCCTCCAACGAACTAAAAGCATCGACTCAACAACCCTCCGGGATTCACAATCCCAAGCTAATCTATCTACTGAAATGCACAGGAAAAATAGTGCAGTGGAGGCTGAGCATGTTCCATAAGGTGGGTTGAACTCTATTAGACAATGTTATGTAGAAAAATAAGTTAAAATGTCATCTATTATACTGTTCAATGTTATGTCCAAAACACTCTAAATGATTAAGACCCGATGTTATGTATATTGTGTTTGCTATTCTGCTACAAATATTATGTTCAGTTTGTATATTGAAGACCTTATATGAATCTTCTGCTCCACCTATTTGAGCCCTTTGATTGATATAATGTTTAAGGCAAGCTTTATCAATATATCACAATGAAAGTTCCTATATTTTTTCTTGTTTATTAGCTTCTTTTACCACGTCTATTAGAGTAATACTGTTCAATAATCCACAAGACATTTTACGTCTATAAAAGGTGCTTGAGTGTTAGGTATGTAAAGAATACATTTGTACGAACGATAGAGAATTCGTTGAGAGTACACTTTTCCTCCTGCATTTAGTTTGCACGAAGAGAGGTTCGACCAAGAAATTTCTCTGTAAAAAGTGTTACACCTTTCTACACGAGGACCCCACGTGGTCTCAACCATCCTACGTGGCAAACGGTTCGAAGGTTCCACGCCCTATACACTAAAGTGAGGCGAAGCTGGACCGACCCTCAAGCGCGAACTACCCAGTTATACATGAACCCCATGGGAAGAGCCGGTCCAGGATGAAGCGGTGAGGAGGGTTTAAACAGATCTTGTATTATGAGATTGACAAGACAATTCACTGCCGCCAACTCATTTGGGCAAGTCCAATGCCTCAAGCTAGGCCTTAGGGATACAAAAGTGATATTAGCATTTAAAGGGTATGATCGATTGACACATATGATAAGAAAGGTTCGTCATGAGGCCACACACATTGACATCCAACGGCCTTCATTCGTCTTGCCCAAGTATAAAACCTCACGCTTAGTGTCATAGGTAATGCAAGTTTAGACTCTCAAAGCTATAATCTTGCTACTATACTTTCTACTCATTTCTCCCCAAAGCCGACCTCCTTTTTTATATTAGAGGCTCACGTTTAAAACTCTCTCATACTCATATAATTAATTCTCCAACTGACTTGACCGTCGGAGTGCGCATAGCTAATTCCACCCCTTCCGGAGAAGGCCACACATGACTAACGGTTTGTCCAAATGTGCAGGAATCAAGTTTGTGTGGACGTGAGGGGCCTTGGGATCTGTTGGCCGCATCATTGGTACATTTTTTGGGGTCAACAAAAAGTTTCATTTTCCATGTTTTTATTAACATAGGTTACACAAATAATTCACAGAGGATTAGTCTATCCTAAAAGCTTACGAAGAGCTTTGCAAGAATTAGATAAGGAAAAAAGTAACAGAAACTAAACAAACTTTCTCAGTTCTAATGACTTGGAGTTCTGTAACTTCTGTTAATAGAACATAGCCTACTGAACATACTTTTAGGTCTGTTGGGAAGCATACACAAAGTATTGGCCTTTGAAGATTTTTCGTCTCCATTTTCCTCAAAGTCCTTGTTTTCTCCCAACTTCGGTTTTAGGGTGGTCGAGACCTTGGATTTTGGTGATTTGAGTCCCGAGACACTCAATTGTTCTTCTGCTGCCGTTGTTGCATTAGTACTAAACGATGCTGTAGGCTTTCCTGGATTGTTATGAGCCGATAAAAGTGCTTTGATATTGCTTGGAAGCTCGGTTATGTGGCCACCAGCAGCTGCAGATCGTGCTTGCTCACAGAAAAGAACTTGCACTACTACCCTCAGAGGGAGCATCTCATTTTGTGCAGCATGCATGCAAACTTCCTCAGATAACCTTTTGCAGTCTAATATTCGACATAAGCGCTTTCTTTCACTCTTGTTGAGTTCGGGATGTCCCTGCACCAACATTATATGTTTAATCCATATTTGGCCATTTGACAAGGCTTTTGTAAAGTTAAAAGTTGCTTCTGTGACTAAAAAACAAATTTTGGCAATTTGAATAATTTTCTGAAAGTGATTTGTTTGGTTAAGAGAACTTGTATAGGAGGCTGACTTAGTGTGGCTTCCCGGGAAGTTATTCAACGAAAAGCAGTAGTAGACGTTATTCCAAACAGACCCTCAGTCATTCAAGAAAGTTGAGAGAAGTGTTGTTAGTTTACCTTGAGGTATGTATCAATAGCTCTGTAAAGGTCATCGTGTTCGAGCCTTGCGAAATCTGGAACTGCTTCTGCAATTGCAAGAAACTTTGATAGAGGCAAATTTACGTCTCGGGCTATTTCTTGAAGATATCCATCGACGAGCTTTGCCACCTTGAGTTTGGAACTATGTGATGCAGATGATGATCTCCGGCTCTCTTGAAACTTGAAGTCAGCATTTTCTGCCGAACGGGACCTTAGCCTTTCAAAATTCCTTCGGGTTCTCGGAGGACTCGTAGGGGGACTCTGCCACTGTAACATGAACTGCTCTAATATCGTCCTGACTACATCCACATCATATATCGTGTCACTCGTGTATGATAAAGAGGGAATCAACAAATCATTAACAGTGGCATCCTCCAATTGAATTCCAACTCTTCTTGCCAATTCCATCTTTGTAGAGGAAGAAGCTTTTACTATGTTTACTGCCTTCAATAATTTCAAAAGAAAACTACTCGAAACTGCACCCTTCTCCGCTGGTAATAGGCTAACAATTGATTCTAATAGCAGCTTATGTTTTGAAGTTATCGCCTGAGTAGAATCCAACTCGTGATCAGATTCTATTTCTTTCTCGATGTTCATGTATTTCGATAGGTTTGGTAGCCAACGGGATGCATAAATACGTAATGCATCACCAATCAGATTACTGGGGACTTTTCCCCCGGATTTGATGGCTATCATTGTTCTCCAATAAAGATCTATGCCTAATTCTGCTATGTCTTCAGCCCACCAGCCTTTCGTAGTAGGTTTATGTATCAGGATCTCTGATCCATTACACGATATATCATCTCGACCCCTTCTCGAGTAACTACGTGAGAAACTCACCTTTGAGGGGTGTGCAAGAATTTTAGAAGCTATAGCATCAATGCATCTGCTCGTTATTCCAAGATCCCCGGCCCATACACCGAAGGCTTTCGTGCTCTGTAACGTTATAATCGAGTCCCTCCACCCATGAAGTACACAAGAATTGAAGAACACTTCGAGTTTGTATATCAGATTTCCCTTCTCAACATCCTCAGTCATTTGAAGGTATTCTGCTGCACATCGAACCGATACAATGTTGTAGGCACTAAGAGTGATCGTAATGCCATAGCAGAATTTAGCGCACAATTCAAAACCCTCAACCCCTCCTGGAAAATCAGGGATTTGGACAATTTGGTGCTGTGAAGTTTTGGGGATTTCGGAACATAACCTCTGCAGCCGCAAACACTTGGACAGCAGGGGAAACTGCGAAAAACTTGGACAATCAAATTCTTGAACAACGAAGAATTATATTTTCTATATGAATTGCAATTTCTATTCATAAATTTTGTCTCTAATTTGACAGATTACACACAAAATAATTAGAAATATACCTTGTGAAGTAAATATCTGTTTCCTTTCACTTGAACTATTAGATCACTTGTAACCTCTGATGACACAGACCTGCATCAATAATTCAAAATCTTGGTCTCCACTGGTATGGTTGAAAGGTCTAATTCTTAATTTCACGAGGAATAATAAACAGAAAAGCAATTAGAAAAACGAACTAAGTACACTTGGCTTTACAATGATTTACTTCCAACGTGGAAGATACGTCCATTCGTCACTGCGGGTTCTCACTATAAAGAAGAAGCCCCTCACACTAAAACGCGGCCCCTATAGAAACTCTTAATATATATAGTAGGAATATCAGGTCGATCTGCGACCAAAAGGAAAGTGTCCAACATCTTTTTGATCACACACACAAAAGATTCACACCATATATTTAAAGTTCCTAGAAAAGTAGTAGAGATAAAGCAAGAAAGTTACCTGACAGCCTCAGTAGTGTAGAAAGTATCAGGTCTAGATCCAAGTTTCATGAACTTCATTTCTCAACCTTGTTTTTTGTTTCTTAAACTCAGTTAATTACCAGAGGAACAGCAACATGGCAGATTCAGACAAAACGACAACTTCTCGACAGTAAAAATTTTCGCTTTTTTGGACAATACAATCTTCAAAACGCTCCACCTCCAGCTGCAAGTGAAAATATATCGTCCGAGTGAGATCGAGCACCACCAACATTTCCTTTATTTATATCCCTAAACTCAATTACCCCACCAACCTTTGAAAAAACTTGAAGCAGAAGATGTAAATAAGAACAGAATTTTCTTGAACACAAAAAGATAGCCTAAAAACACGGACACATAAATATGTCACTGAATTTAGGAAAGACAATAAAATATGACCACAACCTGAAATTTTAAGGGTTATCTCGTACTCTAAAATAACTGCCAATCATTCCCAGGGAACTCACAAACTACTGTTTTTGGTGAAGTCCTAGAGCGATAAGTTTTCTGGGCCTTGAAGCTTTTCTTGCAAGCGTGCAGGGAATGAAAGAAAAGAGACCTCCACTTCCTTATTTTGTGTCCCTCTCTCTCATCATTGCCACAGCAAAAATTTACTGCACCATTCTTTAGACCAGTCAAACACCATTTTATACTGTTAACTTTGTACTCTGCACATTTATGTTTATCATAATCGGTCTTCAAGTACTAGTAAAAGATCAAATCTTATGATATGAATCTTCAGTAGTGAAATTTGGACGTAAAGTTGCCAGTGTGTACCTCATTAGCAACCGGTAGTGTCTGAATAGTAAGCAAGGGTTCTCGTGATCCAATTGACGAAGGCTGGATAACGAAGACACATGTAAATATATGAATGTGTGTGCATTTTTATATGTATATAGTCACACATATATGAAGTTAAAGTGGAAAAGTACACAGTATAAATTGTTGTGGTTTATAATTACTTTGTGAAAAGACTATGGAAAAGCAATGAAAAATGTTGGAGACACAGATTAAAAAAAAAAGAAGAGTGAAAGATTATGTATATCACTATTGAAAGATAAGCTTTAACTAGTCTTGGATATTGGCCTCAAGTTCAGATTATATAAAAAGGTTCCCTCGGAATTGCCCTTATATTTGTACAAAATAACAATGCGATCGTTCATGCATTAATTCACGAGGACCATGCATTCAATACCCTCCTTTTCATGTTCCGAAAGCGTTCAAAAACGATTTAAATCGAAATGAGTGGTGTACTTTTGAATCTTTCGAAAAGTATGAATAAAAAGTGATTTGAGTATTGATAAATAGTTTATAAACATGAGCCAAATATAGGCGCCACCATCTCTTGAATTATTTTAATGAGATTGAGGGAAATATTTTTCATTTTTATCATTTCAAAGAAATATATGTATTTTTGGGAAAATTCATAAATTAATGACAATAGAATAGTGTGGTGATGTAGGACAACTAGCTTTGGAGTTTGAGGAAGTGCTGGACAGAAAATTGTCAAAGAAAAATCGCGTCAAGGGTAATTTTGTCATTTGTCGCAACGGTGTCGGAATGGGCTGAAATTTGGCAGGTTGATTGGAAACGGTCCGAAAAGTTGGACTCGGGGCGTATCTCATGATTTTAGCCAAATTCCTTTGTTTAGGCCCCATTTCCTTTGTTTAGGCCCCCGAATGATCAATTTTCGTATTTCTCCTTTTAGATTTTCGCTATTTTTGGAACGATTTCCTTTTCTATGTTTTTAGGGTTTCTTGTAATGCTTATTTAAAGACTTTTGGACGTTTTTCCGTCATTATTGATTTGAATAAAATTTCTTTCTTGGAGAACTCCAGTTTTCTTATTTTCAAGATTCACGCTAGTAAATCTTGATAGTTCCGTTCTGCGTCACATGGATAGTATTTTATCAAGTTATATTTCGTGTCTTAAAGATATATTATACTGATCTGGACATTGATACTATTGATCAGTGTTTTAAAAAAAATAAACTTCGAGTTTTACGAGGTTAAGCGAGTCTGGACAAGACTTAAATGTTTAAAAAAAAAAGGTTTTCTTATTTTTAGTATTATTTTAATTTTTAATCATTTTAAAACTCATTTAATAATTAAGAATATATATCAAATATCTAAAATTATAAAATATTATATTTACTTAATAATTCTGATCAATTATACAATTTTCAAGTTTTCGAAATACAAAATTTAAAATATTTTTCATAATTTCAATTTTCAACTAAACAACTCCAACTAATAGATTTATAGGAATTTCATATATGCTTTTGGAGTTTACAACAAAAGAACGAGTCTCAAGATCATAATCATATAATGTACATAACATTATAGCATAAATCTTAATTAGAGCCTGTTTAGTAACCACTAAAATCCAATTAAAATTGAAAATATGACAGTTATTGGGTCCCACTTGTCTAATAAAAGTCAACAATAACGGTTAATTTTTCAATTTTAATCCAATTTTAATCTCTACCAAACAGACTCTTAACTATTTAGATAAAGATATTTTTAACTTTTGTATAGATCAGATCTTTTAAAAACTTGAAATTAAAGTCAAATGAAAAGTTTTTTTTTTTAATAAAAAAAATTAATAAGCTAAAATCAAATAAAAAACTTTTTTTTAAAAGGGAAAAAAAATAAAAGCACTAGTACAGCACACCTAGGGAAGACTAAAGAGATGAAAGAAAAAATTCAACTATTTAGGAATTCGAAAAAAAAAAAAAACGTCTAGAGGCGAAGTGAGGCTTTTTATCTAAGTTTTGAGCCCAGACAAGCTTTTTAAAGCATTGCCATTGAGTCTTAAAGTTCAATTTTAAAAGATCAACATCATTAAAATGCAAAGCTAGAACCCTTATATATTGATTGTTGTTTTCGTATTCGCAAGAGAATATGGAGGACAAAGAAAGTTGGCATTCGTAATTGAGTTTGATTCAAGATTGTATACTTAGAACGATTGGGTTATCAATACGTTTTTTCCCTTGCGAGTGGAATCACCAGTTCCAGATCATGTCATGTGAATCCCCTACAAGCAATGTCAGGTTTTACCCTTAATATGCACTGTATGATAATGTTCTTTTAGGAACATTAATTTTGAAACTCAGTCGTTTGTTTTGAGCTTTTTTGATAGATCACAATACTCATTTGAACTTTAGGGATCAAATACAATTTTTCGACTTTGAATGAATGTCAATGCATTCCCCAATTTACAATATCGAGTTCTATTGAATTGTGCATAAAAACTAACCATTTTGCTCCTCCCATTCTTCTTTAGTAATATTTAGTCCATCGCACCAGTTACAGTCGAAAGATACCATTTTAACATATTGAGAATCGTTCTCTATCTAAAAGGGGTACAACCTATAAGGTGAAATATGGTCAAATCTAATAACTTTTTCTTTATCCTTTAATTATATATTGTGCCAAACTTTCTTTGAAAGATTGAGTAAAACAACAGAATTTTTTTCTCTTCTACAGATTTTTTTTTTTTTTTTTTTTTTTTTTGGGTGTGGTAAATATTTGCATTGAATTTTTGTAATATCCCTACATTTATACAATCTCTAGGTCCAAGATATTTATAACAAAATCAATGACTGCAAATTGTGAGGCTGAAATAATTTATGTGGCCCAATTGATTGATCAAGAAACGTAGGAATCATTTAAGCATGACATTAACATGTGAAACCTACAATTATCTTGCATATTAATGTATTTAATTGTATTGTTTAACATATTAATTATTGCAACAAGCTTGTAAGGTATGAATAAGTCTTTGATTTTGCATTAAGGTAGGTTACATAATATTAGTGGTGTCTAATGATACATGTCTTATATAAGAATTTATAACACGCTAATATGTCCTTGTTGACAATCATATAATTTGTCAACATCTAGGTTTATTCCTAGAGCGTTCATACACATCGTGAAAGGATGATGAACTCGAACATTCTTCGTCCGTGTATAGCATAGAGTGAAGTTGACAGTCTCATTCAAGTATACGTTCCCGAGCTCAAAGATTGGCCAATTCGTGAACAAAACTAGCATACCCAAATTTTGTAACGTTGGATAATCCATTAACTCGAGATATATTAGCTTTGGCAAGAGTCAAACGTTCCTCGAACAACTTGATGTTATGTCTAATCGAGTTAGGTACTCTTCACACCAAATATTTTCTACTTTTTTTTTTCAAACTCGTCGTATGGAAATTGCTAAGAGGCCCTTTTCATACAGTCAACTTTGAAGCATGCCTTTTGAATATATTGTTATGATTGCAAGCTGAATGAGGTGAAATACTTAAGAGTATCATGATTTTTTTTTATTTTTTATTTTTTGCAACTTGATTTACTACAACAAAGCCAATTCACTTGAATATGAGAGCACATTGAGCAGTAGTTCTTGCCAATGATAGCATTAGGTTGCGTAAAGCTACCACCCATTATATCATTAATTTTCTTTTAATGGCAAACTAAAATGATTTGTATTAATCACAAGTAGAGATCTAAAGAGGGGCAATCATGGATGTGACAATGTCCCAAATCTTCGTTGGGACGCTCTCTCTTTATAATTTGAACTCACGAGTTATTGGAACCGTGCTACTAGAGAAGCCACACCTTCTTGAGAGACCTCTACTATAGACGAGAGGATTTGAAGAGAGTTATTTTAAATAAAAAGTACTCATTGTGTGTAGTCACCCCACTAGAACGATGGATTGTTATGAAAGTTAATTTTGAGGATGAATTCTCACAAGTCCTTGTAACGGCAGCAGTAGAAAAACACCCATTTTTGAGAGATTTTTTTTTTTTTTTTTTGTGTGGATAAGACGACTTGGGAGAGCTACTCCCAATGAAATTTTAGGTGCGTAGATTCATTCGCTCAAGAAAAATAAAATAAAATAAAATTGACCTTAACGTACTTAGTTTGTCAAATAGGCGAACGGCTACTTTTGAATCACTTTTTCACTCGTGAATAATTTGTCGTATAGCAAATGCTATTCGATTGGACCTATCGATGATACCACAAATATTGTAAACCGCAATCTGACTTGGCTCAGTCAGTGTCCACCACTGTCTAAAAATGGTGCTAGCAACCAAGCCTGTCTCGGCTCAATCATGTCCACCAAGGACGTGACTCAGCCGTGTATTGGCTCCATCTATACATACGGTGTGACCACATTTATATGTCTAATGCCTAATGGTCTGCCGGGTCACAATCCGTATGTTACCCAATCGGGTTACCACCCGACAATAGTGGGACCCATTTTTTCATATTTCTTGTTTGCGGGACCCTTCATCTTTTTCCTCTAGGGATAATGGCCAGAGACCTCAATACAGTGGAGTGTGACTCAATGATTTGACTCGTCGATTTTCAGTTGGGCCCGGGTTTTGAATTCAACAGGACGAATTCAAGTTCTGAAGAAAATAAGATATTTTTTCCAAGAAAAATCGGAGATGTAAAATGATTGACTTTGGAGGGAATTATTTATTGTAGAGGAAATGTCATTATCACTCATAATTATTTAAAGAATAATGATATTCATCATCTAGTGTTAAGCACCAATTTATGTGGTAATTTTATGATATTAAATGATAAATTTATTTAAATGTAAAGTTAAATAACTCATTTAATTCAATCTATAAATTGCTGCTACATAGACTGATGCTCTAACATCAATAACATTATTTAAATTATTTGTGTAACAGAAAAAATTCTTTGTTTCGGGAAAACAATTATTATAATTAAAAAAAAATTCAATAAAATTGAATCGATGAATTATGTGTATCCCTTTTAGCTATTTTAATCATTTATATATTGTAATTTTGAAATTTGAAACCATATAAAGACCTCTCTCCCCCTCTGTGCCCAACATTTGAGGACTTTGAAGGTGTTTGGGTTCCCCCTCAAAGAGGGAAAATTGTTAGATTTTTTTAAATTTTTTTCCCTTTTTTTTCTTTCATGTCTCAATTACTCTTAAATGGGAATTTGCTCAGTTCCCCACCTATTTGAATTTCTAAATATTCATACCTGTTTGTTGGTGAGATAGGGACTCTCTCGACGTGTAACTCAGAGATCATTTATACTCAATCAGATCAACTCCAAAAGATTATCTAAATACAAAATAATATCTATTTTAGAGAATGAATCAATGAATGCTTAAAAATAAGTTACAAGAGGTTCTCTATTCTTAGTTAGCAATGGTTGCATTTAATAATTTATAAATTTCAATACTCCACAATTTAAATTATTCAAATCATGTTTGAATTAATTGCCATTAACATATAAAAAATTATGTTAAATAAGAGAGTATGAGAAAAAAATAAAAGTTTATTGGGAAAAAAAGAAAAAGAAACAGAGAGCATTGTTGAAGTGCATCCAAAAATTTATTATCTAAATTTAAAGATATTTTCTATTATGTATATATAAGATGCATTTATAAATAAAAGAATATCTTGAAAATGCTCTTGGTATGTATACTTTGTATGATATCTTCATTTTATTACTTCTCTTCTTTTGTATAATCCCTAGTATGTATTTGGGATTGGACAAAAGTTCCAAATCAGATCCAATCAAACTGAGCAATTTCATGGATTGAATTGGTAAATGAAGATTAGAACTAAGAGACGAAATGTTTAGCTTGATTCTAGAACCAAGAACCAAAAGGTTTGGTTTGATTCCAGGTTGAGATCCAGAATGAAAAATCGAATCGAACCTCATAATTTTTCCTACCACCATGAGTTTACTAAAATGGATATAACTTTATACCGGTCATAAAATCTCATGATCCAAATATGTGAGATAGTTAACATGTAGGGCTATGTTTGCAATTTTTGAAATTGTCAATAATTGTTTGGTTACATATTTATTAGACAACTTTTTTTTTTTTTAAATTTGGACTATTTTTGTTAGAACTAAGATGGAACCTACTTTGTTAGATTATTATTGTGTTGTTTTAAAATTTTATTACGGTATGAATCGAACCAAGTCGAAAAGTTTGGTTCCGATTTGGTTTTCGAACTCGACAATTTAATTTATAAGATATCTAGTAATTCTTGGCATGATTCAATTCTCTCTGAAACTTGTCCGAATCAAAACAAATTGTGACCAGGCCTACATGTACATGAAAGTTTGTGCATGAGAGATAATGTGTGACCTTAAAAGATTTGTATGGATGTACTTCAAAGTTTGTAGTTAGAGATAATGCATGACAATATAACAATTTTCATATATTGAATAAATTTTTGCCTTACAACTCTTGTTCTTTTTCTTGATTTTGGAGTCCATCCCTAAAATTCTTACATTGACACTATGTTATTATTCTCTATTTTCATTTTTCTAATATTAATGATATTTTGAAAAAGGACCACTATATTACAACCACATATTACCTTTATTGCACTAAAGGTCTAAAATTTTATGTATTGTCACACTTTTATCTTCAACTTTTTTCATTGCATTCTTTTTTCAACATTTCATTAATTAATATATACATTGTCCCTAATGATGAATAAGATTTTTTATGCCTCTTAACACTTTTTAGAGAAAAAACTATTATCGTGGAATAAATTTGCAAATTAATGAAGGGTTAATGATAGGAATATGACGAAAAGTGTGACAACATGCAAAGATTAAGGACCTTTAAAATAGCTAAAAAGTAAGAAAAGAAAAATATAGTGACATTATAACTACTCTGTCTAAAAAAGAGGACGATGTTAGATTTCATGAAAATAAGACATTTCGACAAATCCAAAAATTGGTCCAAATTCCCGACACGAATAAAAAGTTTCTTGTGACACACATTGCTTGCAAATTGTCTTGTTAGGTGTGTGGTGATAATATTGCAAATATCTTCTGCAATTTGTCACTATATCACATTACTTTTAGGTTTTGAATTTTGTTTGTATTAGCACATGCACACATGCACAATAAGTCAATAATAAATGTGTTATTGCTAGTGTATCTTGTTTTTGTGCCCAAAATTGCATTGAGTTGTAATTCACTGCCAAGTTAATTATGCAAAAGTCCCACTCAGTTTTTGGTAAAAAAAAAATGGGCCATCCCAACAACCCTAATTGGCAACAAAAGATCTTTCTTCTTCATTTTGTCTGAAAATTTGCCGCCTAATTAATTTCCATTGGCACCCCACCTGCGAAAACTCAATTCCAGCCAACTCAATATCCAGGTTCCATAAGTTGACATATGCAACTAATTGAACCAAAAAAATTTAGAGAATAGCACAATACATTAACTTTGAAAGAATTCAAGCAACAACAAATAGGAAACGTTTTAATCTTTTTAGTTGAAACCCACAAAATATTAGGTGCAAGGGCAAAATAGATAATCCGGGTTTGTTATTGTTTTTTTTCTTTTGTTGATTTGTTCAGCTCGACGAGCGAGAATAAAATTTAGCCCATGATTGGTATTGATTAAAATCTTGATTTTAATTTAAGTTAAAATAAAAAAATTAATTTTAATCACATATTTCATAGGATCCATCACTTTTTATTATAATATATTAAAAATCTAATTTTAATACTCATCGGACAAAGGCTTAGTTTTATTGTATATGTTGTTGGAATTTTGGGTGTGACCTGAATTCATTTGTTGAAATGTTTGAAGTATTAAAGAATTATAATTGAAGCGCACGTCAAGGAGAATTTAGTTTGAAATATTATTGGAGTTCTATGTCAAGTTGAAGTTCTATTTTGGAAGTCCATTGAGAGTTGAAAATTGATATTGGACTTAAAAAAAAAAAAATTGGTCGAGACCTAGTGCTTACTCACCAAGGTCGAGCCGCTCGGGGTAAGGCTCCTAGGCATCTCCTGTTCTTTTCGGGTTTTTCTGCGTTTTTCATTCTTACTTTATTTTGGATTCGATTTTTTGGCATCATATTTCATCAACAACTCAACTAAGAGGGTTTGAACGTCCCCTACATGTTCCCTATAAATGTTAGGCTCTTCTATACAATTTGATAAATGTGAGATATATGATTACTAGAATTATATGATCCATTGTAATCTTCTCACTTTCTCTATTATTTTTGAATCAATAAAATCTCTTAATTCATCTGTCATATTCTTATCTTCTTTATAATTCTTTTGCTTGATCAAATACTTTACTATTATGACATATAACTTCAATATCTCAATTTGGTGGTTTGTTTCACAATAAGTGATATCAGAGTGATTCTAGTATCTTGTTTGTTTTACAACAAGTGGTATCAGAGTTTAGGTTCAGCAATTCTGCAAGAGCGCAATGTTAATTTGTTAGAAGTTTTTTGTTCGTGATGGCTTCCATGAAGCATGATATTCAGCTTTTGGATAAAATACTAGATTTTCATTGTGACATGTTAAGATACGTGCAGCACTCGCACAATTGGATTTGGATAATGCGTTGTTGAGAATTAACAAGATGCCCGCAACTTTGACAATTGAGGAAAAACTACGGAAGAATAAAAAGGCAGTTTCTCACATTTATCTACATCTATCGAATACTATTCTTCAGCAGCTGCTTTATGGTTGAAGTTGGAGCGATTGTGCCTGACTAAAAGTCTGACAAGCAAGTTGAATCTCATGTAGCGTTTACACTCTCATCGAATGGCAGAAGGAGGATCATTGGAAGATCACCTAATTGTATTTAAAGAGATCGTCATTGATTTGAAAACTTTGAAAGTAGAGTATGGTAAAGAAGATTTGACCTTGATCAATAGTATTCGTTGTCTGTTTCATTTTTTTCATTTAGAGACACGATCTTGTATAGTCGTGATATAATCACCATAGAGGAGGTGTATGATGTTTGTATTCAAAAGAGAAGATGAAGCATATGGTTTATGAGGCCAAAGATGGAGAATGCATGGTTGTTCATGGTGGTTCTGGAAGGGGTAGATCGAGGTTTAAGTTTAGTAATTAGATTTGTAACTATTGCAAGAAGAATGAGTACTTAAAGAATGACTGCTACAAATTGCAGAATAAAGAAATGATGGATGCAAGTAGATATTCATATACTTCAGGCGAAGCAGACCTCACAGAGTACGTTGTAAGTGATGGAGATCTCTTAACTACTTCTAACATTGAGTCTAAACCGAGAGAGGATTGGATTCTTGATTCAGCATGTGTATTTCATATATGTCCTAATAAAGACTCGTTTGCTACATATGAAACTATTTCCAAAGGTGACGTGATTATGGGAAATAACGCACCTTGTTGGATTGCTAGAATTGATATGGTCAAATTTAAGCTTTTTGAAGGAACAATTAGAATACTTGGCCACATTCGACATGTGCCGAATTTGAAGAAGAATCTCATATCATTGTCTATATTTGATTCAAAAGGTTATGAGTTATTTGATAGAGGCGGAGTTTTGAAGGTTTGTAAGGGTACCGGTTGTATTGGAGGGATAAAAAATGTCTCAGTTATACATCTTATAGGGTCGTGTAGAATCTAGAAGAGTCAATCAGCACAAGTTTAGTATCGTGGTGAAAATTCAGTTTGGTACAATAATTTAGGAGCTCGTAAATGGTCGGATTTGAAGAATACTACTTAGTGGAGTTCATGAGATATGGATAATACTGCTTTGTCACCATCACATGTGGTGTCATTGTATTCAATTGCTAGGGACAGACCCAATGAAAAATGGTATGTGGATGATGAGTTTGTTGAGTATGATTTAAGTGGAGTAGAAGGTGTAAAATCTAGCAAGGGACCTTCGTTAAAATCATTAGGTATTGATTCTACCTTAGGGGGTGTTACAACTTATTTTGGTTAATTCAAAATCATTATGATTTTTAAATTTGAGATAATTCTACAAGAGTAGTGATTGAATTCATTGGAAGAGGTGGAGTATTGTGTTTTGTTGGATAAATTAATTTTCTTATTATTGTTGAAGAAGCTGTTCATTCCTTGAATAAAATTCGTGTTAAGGTGGAGATTGTTGGGATTTTGGGTGTGACCCGAATTCCTTTGTTGAAATGTTTGAAATATTGAAGAATTCTAATTGAAGTGCACGTAAAGGAAAATTCAATTTGGAATGCTATTGGAGTCGTATGTCAAGTTGAAGTTCTATTTTAAAAGTCTATTGAGAGTTGTAAATTGTTATTGAACTTGAAGAAGAATTTGGGATGGAGAAAACAATTTGGAAAAAAAAAATGACCGAGACCTAGCGTCTAAGCGCCAGGTCGCAGCGCCCCAGGTACGACGCCTAGGTGCCGCTTGTTCTGTCGTGATATCATAAATAAAAAATGTTATTTTATAAAGATATCTTTATTTACTGAAGAAAATATTTAAATTGTAATATTAAAACAAGTAAATATTTTGATATATTTAATCTATGAACAGAAATATCATCAATAAATAAAGGAAAAATTGCAGCCATGGTACCAAACTTTTCACATTTTTGCAGACTTTGTCCAAACCTTTCATTTGTGCCACCCACGGTACCAAACCTTTAAACAATTCGCACTCGGAGTCCAAATTGACAGAAATCGTTAGTTGACCAATAATTAAATGTCTGGCCAATTTTTAAAGGGTATATATGTAACTTTACATTTTTCGTATGAAAAAAATTAAATTAAAAGAATTAAATTAAAAAAAAAAACCCCCCTCAAGTACTGTCAATTATTCTTTCTGAATGCCCAATAAATATGAATTTTCATCACACTTACCATTGATGACTTAGTTTGCTATTAGGTTTTCCATTTAAATTTCTTTTTATGATTATTTCTAAAAGACTCTTTTGAATAAAGAAGGGATAATTAAGCCCATTATTTAAAAAAAAAAATGAAATAACTAGAATAATACACTTAAAGTTAATTATATTTTTAATTACAGTATTAATTATGCTATGCTCAAATTCATCTGGAACAACCCTTCCCTCTAATCTAAATTTTTTCTCTTCTTAAAATTATTATTATTAAAATATTTTCGTTCGATGATGTATTTTATGTTACAATTATCCATTTTGAGTTATTCAAAAATCCGTTAGGAGCTTGCAATACAATCATGATAAATATGTTATGGATGATATTTAAAACTAGAAAATTATCTTCCATAAATTATTAAACGTAAAATTATGATTATTAATTTTTTTCCTAATCAATATCAATGTAAAAATTTATGACGATTAAACCATGATTATTAAGTTCATTTCTTGCGGCCATTTTCGACTTGTAATTATGAATTAATCGTTAATTAAATTTAAATTATAAAAATATATTTCAAAATCGTGAATACTTCGATAAGATAACAAAAAATCACCAAAAGAGTGAATAAACATAGCCCTTAAATAAGTCAAATTTATTTTTCTTTTTTTAAAGTGAAATGATGTGTCGCTTTTTTCTAGTTTTGAATTTTTCTTTTTTATTATTTGGCACTTTATTTTAAAAATCGTGTCACTTTTTTTAGTGTCACCTTTTGAATTTCTATTACTTTTTTGAATATTTCTCACTTTTTTAATTAATTTGTCACTTTTTTTATTTTGTCATGAATTTGTGTCACTTTTTTTAATGGTTTGCCAATATTTTTTTTTTGAATTTTGTCATTTTTTATGGTTTGTCGCTTGTTTTTAGTTTGTCATTTTTATTGAATTTGTGTCATTTTTTTTTTTCTGTATGTCACTTTTTGAGTTTCTATTAATTTTTTGAGGGGGTGTCAATTTTTTAAATTTCTATCACTTTTTTTTAGTATTTGTCTTTTTTAATTGTTTTGAAAAAATAGTTAATTAGGCCCAACACTCTAGTTTGGTCCTTGTAGAGAAAAAAATGGCAGAGATTGTCAATGTTTGCGTTTTGTATGAGAAGAAAGTGGAGGAAAATCAAGATTGTCCACTATGGCAGGACAAGAAACCACGCACATAAGGTAATTACTGGGTCTGGGAGTGTGGGTCGTCGATTTTAGGAAGAGGAAATTACATAAAAACAGACATTTAATTTTCTATGTCAAAATTCTGAGGTTTATTTAACCAAAAATAAGGTAATAATTCAACTTATAAATAATAATAATAATATAAAATTAAATTAATTTACCTACCCCTACCCCTACCCCCATCCTACCCACATCCCCAAACGCTAACATCATATCCCTCTCTTTGGAAGAAGAAACAGCTGCTTTTTGAAATAAATGTTGAACCCCAACCTTGAGGGCCCCACACGCCCTGTCCCTAGAGCATCGCGAATGAGGTAAATCGCGGGATGTGCTCGTCCTCACATAGAAGCCTATGTTGCTGTAGGGTGTTTTGTAGGCTAAAGTATTTATGGTCCTCTCTATTAAACCTCTCAAAAGAGAGATGTAGATGAGAAACAAAGCTTTCTGTAAATGGCGAAATGGGATCTTAGCTGCAATATCACTCTACCAGCTGCGTTTTAGGTTGATTTTGATCATATAAATCTGCTACTTGTTCAATTGGTTCATGGAAAGTGTAACAGTGCTTGGGTGTCGACGACTGTTTGTGGTATGAGCTCCTACACTTTATGTGGTGGTTGGTGGGATAGAGTTATTTTTGTTTTTTCAGTTATTTGGTTGGGATTTATTTGTATTTTGTTGAAAAATTCGAGATTAGAGTTGCAATTTTGTTATTTATTCGTCTTATATCTTCTATATATAAAAAGTGTGTATTTAACGGAATTTGTTGGTTTAACGGAAAAACTAACGGAATTTCTTGATTTAACGGAAAAACTAACGGAATTTTTTTAATTTAAAAATCATTTAACTCCATAATTGGGCTTCAAAATTTACAATTCTAAAGCCCATGTAGAAGTATTGGATGTCATGCTCATTTTATAGATACACTTCTCTCCAAAGGTTTCATAAACTTTCAATGTGGGATTGTGCATTTTATATATGCTCTTAACTCCAATAGTTTTATAAATTTCCAATGTGGGATAGTGACAAAAAAAATGTTAAAATACTCATCAAAATCATTTTAAAATGTATGTCTAATTGACTAATTTGATTTTGAATTACAACTAATTAAATTGTAATATTCACTTTCATTCTTTCATTTATTTAATTTTCAAATTTAATTTAAATTACACTTGATTATTAATATATTAATGTTAGATATTATTTTCTATAAGTTTAAAATATTTAAATTTAACAAAGTAAACTATTTTAACATATTTATTTTTAATTTTTAGTGTTGGGACTAATTGTAGGATATATAATAAATCTAATTAGTAAAGATAGATTTACTTTAAATTATTTTTATGTATTTATTGCATTCGGTTCGACCGCAGTTGAATTTCCACAAACTTCATGTCGGAATCATTTTCGATTGTGAATCAAAATCCTTCATCTCCATTTTCAGATATCGGAATTATTAAATCCGCAAACTTTTCGTATAAATCCTATGATTAATGCTCATGTTTAGTTCCTTAATTAATAAAAAAAATTAAAATTCTCCTAACACTATTTGGCAATATTATAGTATTATATTAAATGTTTAGTAAGTATTATTTTTAAATATTAGATGATTTTATGATATAGTAAAAAATCTCTTTTTTTTTTTATAATATAGAAAAAAAATACTTTTTAAAATAAAAATATATTTAATGTCTTAAAAATAATTAAAATAATATTAAAAATACGAAACGTATTATGACGCTTATCCTTCGTATTGACACGCCTAAACTTGTGATTCTTGATTCTCAACATCGACATCTCGCAACGCATTACGCCTTTTAGAACATTATTAATAAATGAATGGAAAATGCAAAAAAATTTGTACTACTACATTTTAGTCACTAGGAAAAAAATGAAACTAAAAAAAATGGATGTGGATATTATCAATTTAAAAATGTTAATAGTTTATTTGGTAAGGTACATTGAACTCAATGAAGAAAAAATATTTATTTATTTAGTTTTGTATTATAATGTTATCTATTATTTTATTATGTATAAAAGTTCATGATTAAATACAAAATTTAATATAATATAATAGTACGAAACACAAACTTATACATTTTAATTTAGAATTTAACACTATTCAAGTTAAAATTAATATATCACAATGTGTAATTATTTATCAATTACATAAACATTACATCATTAATTATTTAATGAACCAAGAAAATTATATATAACTAAGCAAACGTGCATTGCACGTTGCTTAAACCTAATATATATATATATATATATGAAGATATATTCGTTATTTTACAATTTTTAATTGAGAAAATTAATGAAAAAGATGATTTTCGCAATGAAATGGGAAAATAATGATGAAAATACCAAAAAAAAAAAAAAAAAAAGGAAGGTAAAAAAGTTTTACACAATAATATTACAAAGGTCCCGTCTTGTACTAATTACCTAATTATTGCTTACTAAATGCAAGGTTTCCCAAACTTCATAGTCCAAATATTACACACACTAAAATTTATTATAAATTATATACATATAAAAAATTACATACACCAAAATTTGTCAGATTTTGTTTAAACATCCGTTTATATTGTAAATTTGCAATAACTTAACAGACATTAATATATCTGAATTTACCATCAATCAATCAACCTAAATCAAACTTCCGAATTGGGTAGATTTTGCTAGTTGTTCGGTTGAGGGTCGATTTTTAAAGAGTTTTTTGTCAATTGGGATTGGGTTTCGGATTGCTCTCTAGAATCCAAACCAACCTAGTCCAACGATAATTCAAATAGAATTAAAACGAATCAGATAATCTCAAACAAATAAATCAAATAGATTAAAAGCATATTGAGCATGCATGAAAAAAATCAGTTCAGTGTTTGATAAACTTTTGTTTCAAAAAAAAAAAAAAAAAAAAACCTGATATGTGCAGAATGCAAATTGGAAAACCAGCTCGAGCACATCATTTTCAGTATCGAGAGGTCAAGCAAGTTGGACAAGGGACCATATAGTATCATTATCTTTTTTGTTATAAATTACCAAGTTCAAAGGTTCACCTAGTACGGGGGCGGCGGGCGGGGGCTAAAGATTTATTTCAGTGCGGGCATAATTTAACTAAGAAAAATTAAATGAGATAATATAACATGTTTTATTTAACAAAAACTTAAGTTACTTTTAAGTAATATATTATCCCAATATATTTAGATAACTTACTTATTTTTTTCTTAAAGTTAATATAATTTCTTTTTTCAAGTATCAGCTATACTTATTTTCAACTTTTATCAACAAAAAGATATTCATTTGAAACTTAAACAAGATAGTTTTTTAAGCTTAGGCAAACATCCTCTTACAACTAAATTGGATTAGTTTAGCTTAAACACCACACGTGGCTATCCAAACATGCTTTGATTTTAGTTTATGTGGACACTTCTAGACAAAAACGTATCACCTCACTGTTAGCCCAAGAGTAACTAATGAAGAGGATGGTGAATTGATTTTTGTAACTTTTTTGACACTTGACCTCTGTTTGGGAGGCATTATTTGGGAAAAGAATGAAAATTTGATCCGTCATTTTCCAAATGTTGGGCCCCACCAACACACATAAAGGTCAACAATTGTTGCTTCCCTCATGTGCAACGGTTATAATTATTCTAAAATTTGGCAAATAATGCCTCCTAAACAGAGGCTTAGTCTCAAAACTATTCAATACACAAGATATAAATGTAAAGTGTAATATAACAAGTAAATATGCAAAAACGATAACTTAATTCAAGTATGGATATAGCACAATATAAATGGCAATGTAAAGTAAAGAGTAATAATGTAAAGATAACAAACCAATTTAATGGGGTTCGATACACAATGTATTCTACGTCCCCGTTACCAAGTTCTCCGTCACGAGCAAGGTCAAATGCACTATAATGGTAACTTACAATAAAGAGTATCAATCCTTAAGTGACTTACAACAAATAGCACCTACCCTTAAGTGACTTACAACAAGGAGCACTTATCCTTAGGTGACTTACAACAAGGAGTACATATCCTTAAACTCAAGTTTTCACAAAGCTCTCGAAACCGTCAAAATGTAAGTGATAATTTTACAATTGAAGAAACTCTCTTAACCAATGATATAATCAAGTTAAGTATTAAAGAGTTATGATAACACTTCAATATATAGCAAATAGTAAAGTTCAAGTGTTTTTGTTGTAAACTTTGATGAATGATGGATGATAAAATAGTTTGTATCTTTGTATCAAAGTTTTCAACCAATGATCTCTCATAACAAATAATACAAGTTAAGTATGAAGAGAGATTTTACACTTTAATAAAAGTGTTGGTAAATAAAACTTCTACAAAAAATGAATAATAGATAATGAAATAGTTTGTATCTTTGTATCAAAGTTTTTCAACCAATGATTTCTCTTAACAAATAATACAAGTTAAGTATGAAGAGAGACTTATACTTAAATCAAAATATTGGCAAATAAAATTTCTAACAAGAATGAAGAATAGATGAGATTGTGAAAGTTTCTTTGCAAAAAAAATTCTTGATGAGATAGATGAAAATTAGTTTGATCAATCAAGAAATTCTTTGTAATAAATGAAATAGAATTTATAATCAAATAAAATCAATGATTTTCAACAAATAAATTTTTTAAAAATATCTTGTAAGTTGTTGGAATTGAATGCAAAAGAAATGAATATTTATAGAGCAAAATAGAATGCTGCGTCACTTTCGATTGAGTAAGTTCGGTCAATCGGAATGTTCGATTGATCAAAATATAGCCGTTGCAAATTAGACCGTTGAATTTTCGAAACTGTGACTTCGGTCAACCGAAGTCAACCGATTGACTTTGACTTTGAGTTTTTTTTTTTTTTTAAATTTGCCTTTTAAAAATCTATTTCATATTATAAATGAAAAATATTTTTTTATGCAAGTGATGGATTATGAAAATAATTTGAACTTTATGTACTTGCTAAGAATCGATAAGTATACCTTTACATTTAAATTTCGATAAACGACTTCTAAGTTTTATTTTTCAAAATTCCTGTTCTTGTCGTTCTTTTGACTTGTATCTTGATTTTCGCCTTTTGTGAATCTTCAAATTCCAATTCGATCGTTGCATGCAAATCTTTATCGTCTCGAATGATAACTTTCACTTTGATCTTCATTTCGAATCCGATTAATGGTATGTTTATTTTGGCAATTTTTGATCGTATTTAACATCGAATTATTATCACTCAAAATCAAATTTTAGTAAATAAAATGACTTGTTTGTTATAATCAAAACATTAAGGTTATAATCAACCATAAGTCAACACTCACGCTAGAAACACTTTGATTTTCTGAATTCCTCTTTTAGAGAGATAAACATACAGTGAGAGAAAAGATCAAGAGGAGAAAATAATTCTAATACAAGATTTTTTATTTTTATTTTTTATGAGTAGTTCAAGTTCAAGGAAATAATTCTAGTACAAGGTATATGCGATGATCTCGCCGATGCTTCTTCCGTTTCTAGTAGGCTACTTTTTTCTATTGTGTTTATCAATCAGGTTAACCCTCTTTCTTTAAACACGAAGAATACTTTTTGAAACGCTTACTTTCAGAAGTTAAGTGTCTATGTATCATTGTAAGTGCAGGCTGTGAGTGTAGCTGTTCTTTAATGGGAGAGTTTGTTAAAAAGCCTAGTCAGAGAATGTATTTGCACAAAAAGCATTTTCTCAATGTTTCTTGGTAAAATGGCCTTCATTAAAAAATAGAGTAAATAAATTGTTTAAAGGGATTCTTTGTTAAAAGACTTGGTCAAACAATGTAATTGGATAAAAAGACTTTCCTCAAAGTTTGTTTGAAAAATGGCCCCAATTAAACAAAATCAATAAATAAAGGATATAAAATGTCTAAAGCATCCCTATCATGAAAAGACACAAATACCCTTTCAATCCAATTAAATTCCTCAATTCATCTCCAAGACTCCAAACCATATGAACGCACGTGCTCTCCGTCTCCTGTGTTTGCCACCTTACAAATCTTGTTATTCATTATATTTCTCACTATCTTTTCCAATATTTTGAGCATTTGAACAAGAAATTTGGTTTCTATATTATCTACATTGGAATCTCTATTATATTTGAAGAAAGAGAAATGTATTTTTGTAAATTTCATGTACATTGGTCATTTTCTTGTTGAATACATTATGAAATGATATTTTAGATGATTTTTCTTCATAGTTGGTTGTATTTCTGAATTGTCCGCACTTATTAGACGAATTGTAGTACAAAACGCCAGTCCAGCCGTTTTACGTAGTGGAGAACAACACTACAGTCGTTATCGTCCATATAAAATGAAAATACAACTTATATCTGTTATGATCTGTCCGTTCTTGATAATACAATGCCGCTACTTTGAAAATTTGAATATGAAAGCTATTTTCATATTATTTTGATATATATTTGAGTAAATTATTTAACTTTTTTTATTGTATTTGCAGATATGAATTCTGTAGAAATGATATGGGTACAAGTATGCTATTTTGTTGAGTTTAAAAAGATAGAAGCAGGTAAGACGACACACATGCGACTTTTGTAGTGTTACGATGTACTTTTTTTGTAATATTGAAAATTAATTGTGGTGTTATCTTACGATGTACTACTTTTGTCATTTTGAAAATCAAACTATTTATAATGATTGGAACGAAGGATTTTTTTGTCATTGTCTTAGACTCGATGAATTCATAATAGCAGTTATACTGTTTTTTGTTACAACAAAACATCGTTGGTACTGTAACGACACTTGTGCAATTTTTAAAATAGTAACGACAATTATGTCGTTTTCCTTTTTTCTGTATTAAGTAATCCGCAAATCTTGAGAACCTTGTAATTTGTGTCTCTAGACTATAGCTTAAATGAGTTCATCTTATCGATTGTCGTGGCTAGGACAAGTTGTAGCTCTTCGTACTCATGTTTAGAGGTAGAACAACACTTGTGCCGTTTTCAAAACAGTAACGGCAGTTGTGTCGTTTTCCAGTAACTGTTTATAAAGTAATGAGCAATTCTAACGAACGTTGTAAGCGTCATGACCATCCTGCATCTCAAATGAGTCCATCGTATCGATTATCGTGGCTCGGACGGGTCATCGGCCTAAGAAATCATGTTTAAGTGCAGAACAACACTTGTGTCGTGAAACGGCTCTAGTGGCGTTCTGTTGATTTCTAAGGTATTTTATTACTTTTCTGGAGGAACATGCTCAATGATTGGACTCCCCAACATGAGGAAGGCCGAAAACGTTGACTCGTGACAGCTAACTTCGGTATTGACATGGAATTGATGGTAGCAAACCGTAGAATCACAAGTTTTGGTCCAAGTTCAATTCGAAGTACAAGTAATGAGCATATCTAACGAACGTTGTAAGCGTCGTGACCATCCTGCATCTCAAATGAGTCCGTCGTATCGATTATCATAGCTCGAACGGGTCCTCGACCTAAGAAATCGTGTTTAGGGGCATAACGACACTTGTGTCGTGAAACGACTCAAGTGGCGTTCTGTTGATTTCTTAGGTATTTTATTACTTTTCTGGAGGAACGTGCTCAAGGATTGGACTCCCAAACCTGAGGAAGGCCTAAAACGTTGACTCATGACAACTAATTTCAGTATTGACATGAAATTAACGGTAGCAAACTGTAGAATCACAAGTTTTGGTCCAAGTTCAATTCGAAGTACAAGTAATGAGCATATCTAACGAACGTTGTAAGCGTCGTGACCATCCTGCATCTCAAATGAGTCCGTCGTATAGATTATCGTGGCTCGGACGGGTCCTCGACCTAAGAAATCATGTTTAGGGACAGAACGACACTTGTGTCGTGAAACGGCTCTAGTGGCGTTCTATTGATTTCTCAGGTATTTTATTACTTTTCTGGAAGAACGACCTCAAGGATTAGACCCCCCCAACCTGAAGAAGGCCGAAAACGTTGACTCGTGACAACTAACTTCAGTATTGACATGAAATTGATGGTAGCAAACCGTAGAATCACAAGTCTTGGTCCAAGTTCAATTCGAAGTACAAGTAATGAGCAATTCTAACGAAAGTTGTAAGCGTCATGACCATCCTGCATCTCAAATGAGTCCGTCGTATCGATTATCGTGGCTCGGACGGTTCCTCGGCCTAAGAAATCATGTTTAGGGGGCAGAACGACACTTGTGTCGTGAAACGGCTCTAGTGGCGTTATGTTGATTTCTAAGGTATTTTATTACTTTTCTGGAGGAACGTGCTCAAGGATTGGACCCCCAAATGTGGAAGGTCAAAAACGCTGACTCGTGACAACTAACTTCGCTATTGACATGGAATTGATGGTAGCAAATTGTAGAATCACAAATCTTGGTCTAGATTTGTTTGAAAGAATAAGTAATGAACATAACTCCCGAATGTTGTAAGCAACGTGTCTAGTCCGCACCTTAAATGGGTTTAGTTTATCGATTATTGTGGCTAGGATGGGTCCCGACTTTTCAAAATCGTATTTTTTGGCGGAATGACACTTGTGTCGTTCTATTGATTTTTCCAATATTTTGCTACTTTTCAAAGCAAGGACATCAAAGATTGGACCCCTCCAACCTAAGAAGGACAAAAATATTGATTGTGTAGCAACTAGCGGTGGAATTGATATAGAATATAAGTTATGAAACGGTGAAAGCACAAGTCTTAGTCTAGATTCAGTTGAAAGTACAAGGAATGAGCATATCTTAAGTATTTTGTAAGGGGCGTGTTCAGCCTGCAACTTAAATGGGTCCCGTTTATCCATTATCGTGGCTAGGATGGGTCACGGCTCTTCAAAATCGTATTTATTGGCAGAACGACACTTGTGTCGTTCTGTTGTTTTTTCAATATTTTGGTACTTTTCAAGGCAATGACATCAAGGATTGGACCCCCAACTTAAGAAGGACGAAAATATTGATTGTGTGGCAACTAGCGGTGGAATTGATATAGAATATAAGGTATGAAACGGTGAAAGCACAAGTCTTAGTCTAGATTCAGTTGAAAGTACAAGGAATTGGGCATATCTCAAGTATTTTGTAATGGGCGTGTTCAGCCTGCAACTTAAATGTGTTTCGTTTATCCATTATTGTGGTTAGGATGAGTCGCGGCTCTTCAAAATCGTATTTATTGGCAGAACGACACTTGTATCATTCTGTTGATTTTTCCAATATTTTGGTACTTTTCAAGGCAATTACATCAAGGATTGGACCCCAACCTAAGAATGACGAAAATATTGATTGTGTGGCAACTAGCGGTGGAATTGATATAGAATATAAGGTATGAAACGGTGAAGTACAAGTTTTAGTCTAGATTCGATTGAAAGTACAAGGAATTGGCATATCTCAAGTATTTTGTAAGGAGCGTGTTCAGCCTGCAACTTAAATGAGTTCCGTTTATCCATTATTGTGGCTAGGATGGGTCGCGGCTCTTCAAAATTGTATTTATTGGCAGAACGACACTTGTGTCTTGGAACGACACTTGTGTCGTTCTGTTGATTTTTCCAATATTTTGCTACTTTTCAAAGCAAGGACATCAAAGATTGGACCCCCCAACCTAAGAAGGACGAAAATATTGATTGTGTAGCAACTAGCGGTGGAATTGATATAGAATATAAGTTATGAAATGATGAAAGCACAAGTCTTAGTCTAGATTCCGTTGAAAGTACAAGAAATTGGCATATCTTAAGTATTTTGTAAGGGGCATGTTCAGCCTGCAACTTAAATAGGTCCCGTTTATCCATTATCGTGGCTAGGATGGGTCGCGGCTCTTCAAAATCGTATTTATTGGCAGAACGACACTTGTGTCGTTCTGTTGATTTTTTCAATATTTTGGTACTTTTCAAGGCAATGACATCAAGGATTGGACCCCCAACTTAAGAAGGACGAAAATATTGATTGTGTAGCAACTAGCGGTGAAATTGATATAGAATATAAGGTATGAAACGGTGAAAGCACAAGTCTTAGTCTAGATTCGGTTGAAAGTACAAGGAATTGAGCATATCTCAAGTATTTTGTAAGGGGCGTGTTCAGCCTGCAACTTAAATGGGTTTCGTTTATCCATTATTGTGGTTAGGATGGGTCGCGGCTCTTTAAAATCGTATTTATTGGCAGAACGACACTTGTGTCGTTCTGTTGATTTTTCCAATATTTTGCTATTTTTCAAGGTAAGGACATCAAGGATTGGACCCCTCAACTTAAAAAGGACGAAAATATTGATTGTGTGGCAACTAGCGGTGGAATTGATATAGAATATAAGTTATGAAACAGTGAAAGCACAAGTCTTAGTCTATATTCGTTTGAAAGTACAAAGAATGAGCATATCTCAAGAATTTCGTAAGCGGCGTGTCTAGCCTACAACTTAAATGAGTTCAGTTTATCGATTATCGTGGTTCGGACATGTCGTGGCTCTTCAAAATCGTGTTTAGAGGCAAAACGACACTTGTGCCGTTTTCAAAACAGTAACGACAATTGTGTCGTTTTCTTTTTTCCTCTTGATTAAGTAATGAGCATAAATCTCGAATGTTGTAAGTGGCGTGTTCAGCCTGTAACTTAAATGAGTCCAACTCCTCATTATCGTGGCTGGACGGGTCGCAGCTCTTTAAAATCGATTTTAGAGGCAGAATGACACTTGTGCCGTTAAACGATTATCAATTTTCGTGGCTTTTCGTACTCATGTTTAGAGGTAGAACAATACTAGTGTTGTTCTTTTGATTTTTCTAATATTTTGTTACTTTTCATGGGAAAGACCTTAAGGTGTCGCTTAGAGGCAGAACGACAATTGTCGTTCTCTTGGACTTTTATTTACAAATATAACGACAATTCTATCGTTCTGGTAGACGTTCTCAAAGAAATAATGACACGTTTGTCGTTCTGTTGATTTCTCCAATATTTTGCTACTTTTTCAGCGGAACGACGTCAAGTATTGGATCCCCTAACTTAAAAAGTTCGACAAACTGATTGTCTTTTTGGTCAATCAATCTAACTTACCTGTTTTTGAACTCAAAATTGTCGTTTTCAATCCTCTTAGTTAAAAAAAAAAATTTCGGAGGCTCCGCCCCCGAACCCCCAAGAGGGGTCCAACCCCCGTATTTTTTGATAGAGAATATAGGTATAAAACGGTGAAAACACAAATCTTAATCTAGATTCATTTGGAAGTACAAAGTAATAGGTATAGCTCAAGAATTTTGTAAGCCGCGTGTTGAACCTACAACTTAAATGAGTTTAGTTTATCGATTATCGTGGTTGGGATGGGTCGCGGCTTTTCAAAATTGATTTTAGAGTCAGAACGACACTTGTGCCGTTTTCAAAACAGTAACGACAGTTGTGTCGTTTTCGTTTGCCTCTATATTAAGTAATGAGTATAAATTTCGAATGTTGTAAGTGAAGTGTTCAACCTGCAACTTAAATGAGTTCAACTCATCATTATCGTGGCTCGGACATGTCGTGGCTCTTCAAAATCGATTTTAGTTGCAGAATGACAGTTCTGTCGTTCTCGAAGCAGTAACGACACTTTTGTCGTTATGTTGATTTCTCCAATATTTTGCTACTTTTCCAGCGGAGCGACGTCAAGCATTGGACCCCCTAACTTAAATAGGTCGACAAACTGATTGTCTTTTTGGACAGTCAATCTAACTTGCATATTTTGGTACGCAAAATCGTCGTCTTCAATCCTCTTAGTTAAAAAACAAATCGGGGGCTCCACTCCCCTCCGTTCCCTATATTTTCGCCAATATTTTTTTTTATTTCTCCAATATTTTTTGCTTCTTTTCCATTATTAGAGGTCATTTCGTTGAAAAAATCAAATTACAGCAGATAACGACTGTAGTGTCGTTTTATGTTGCAGATAACAACTGTAGTGTCTTTTTACGTCGCGCTTGCGAACCTTTTCGAGCAACAGCAGATTGAATTGGTGCATTATTGGTCGATGTTAAGTCATGGTGTTCGTCATCTGGGCGAGTGCTATCCATTGGTGGTGGTGTGCGACAATGGGTGTCGCCGGAGATAGGTTTTCCGGCAGAAGAAGAGTACGCAATTATGGTGGTTTCGTGGATAATTGTTGGTTGGAGGTTGTAGATGAGAGTGAGATGAGGCTGAGGGTGGTGGAGTCCGATGGTTTTGATGGCCGAAAAGTGGTGGAATGAGGCTCCATATGTGGCTGCTGAAAATGGACAAAGATCGTCCAAAATGAAGAAGAATGTGAAATGAAAGAATTTGGATGAATAATTTGAAGGATAGATTTGTCATTTTACCATTAAAACATTTAAAAAATTTTTTATTCTATTTCAATGTGGTCAAAGGCTATTTCTCCAAAATCATTGTTTAGTGGGGTTATTGGGCCAAATTTCCCTTGTTTAAAAGGTCTAAAATATCCCTATCATGAAAAGAACAAAATATCCTTTCAATCCAATTAAATTTTTCAATTCATATCCAATCCAATTAACGAGCTTACCGTCTCATGTGCTTGCTTCCTCCACAAAATCTTGTTATTTATTGTACTACTCACTTATTTTTGCCTTCATTCTGAGTATTTGAACAAGGATTTTGGTTTCTAAATTATCTACATTGTAATCTCTAAATATTTGAAGAAAAAAGAAAGATACTTTTGGTAATTTCGTGTACATTGGTCATTTTATTGTTGAATATAGTATGAAATGATATGTTAGCTGATTTATGTTCCACAGTTGGTGTATTTCTATACTGGGTGTAAATTTTAGACGGTCTACAGTACAGAACGACACTCCAGTCATTTTACGTAGTTCAGAATGACAGTACAGTCGTTATCATCCATGTAAAATGACAATACGAACAATATATGTTGTAGTCTGTCCATTCTTGATAATACAATGTTTTTATTTTGATAAGTTAAATATGATAGCTATTTTTATATTATTTTGATATATACTTGAGTAAACTATTTAACTTTTTTATTTTATTGGCAGCTATGGATTCTGTAAAAATGATATGGGTACAAGTATGTTATTTTGTTGATCGTGTACCACTCAGCGAGAAACATGAACAATGAAGACAAGACGGCACATATGTGGCTTTTGTAGTGTTACGACGTACTCCTTTTGTAATATTGAAAAAAGAAGGTGGTGTTCAGGTGTTATGTTACGATGTGCTACTTTTGTCATTTTGAAAATCAGACTATGTATAAATGTTTGGAAAGAGGGATTATGTAATTGTCTTATGCTCGATGAAACCATAATGACAGTTATACTGTATAACAACAGTTGAGTAGTTTTCTTTGTAGAGGTAGAACGACACTTGTGTCGTTTTCAAAATAGTAACGGCAGTTGTGTTGTTTTCCTTTTCCTCTTGATTACGTAATGAGCATAAATCTCAAATGTTGTAAGGGGCGTGTTCAGTCTGCGATTTAATAAGTTCAGCTTATCATTATTGTGGCTCAAATGGGTCACGGCTCTTCAAAATCGATTTTATTGGAAGAACAACACTTGTGTCGTTCTCAATACAGTAACGTCGGTTGTGTCGTTTTCTTTTTCCTCTCGGTTAAGTAATGAGCATAAATCCCGAATGTTATAAGGGGCGGGTTCAGCCTGCAACTTAAACGGGTTCCGTTTATTGATTATCGTGGTTTGGACGGGTTGCGGCTCTTCAAAACCGATTTTATTGGCAGAAGGACACAGGTGTCGTGAAACGACACTAGTGTCGTTCTGTTGATTTTTCAAATATTTTGCAACTTCTCAAGGCAAAGATATCAAGGATTGAACCCCCAACCTAAAAAGGATGGAAATATTGATTGTGTGACAACTAACGGTGGAATTGATATAGAATATAAGGCATGAAACGGTGAACGCACAAGTCTTGGCCTAGATCCGGTTAAAGGAATAAGGAATTGACATATCTCAAGTATTTTGTAAGGGGCGTGTTCAGCCTGCAACTTAAACGGGTTCCGTTTATCGATTATCGTGGCTCGGACGGGTCGCGGCTCTTTAAAACCGATTTTATTGGCAGAACGACATAGGTGTCGTGAAACGACACTAGTGTCGTTCTGTTGATTTTTTCAATATTTTGCAACTTCTCAAGGCAAGAACATCAAGGATTGGACCCACCAACCTAAGAATGATGAAAATATTGATTGTGTGACAACTAACGATGGAATTGATATAGAATATAAGGCATGAAATGGTGAACGCACAAGTCTTGGTCTAGATCCGGTTGAAAATACAAGGAATTGGCATAACTCAAGTATTTTGTAAAGGGCGTGTTCATCCTGCAACTTAGACGGGTTCCGTTTATCGATTATCGTAGCTCGGATGGGTCGCGTCTCTTCAAAACCGATTTTATTGGCAGATCAACACATGTGTCATGAAACGACACTAGTGTCGTTCTGTTGATTTTTTCAATATTTTGCAACTTCTCAAGGCAAGAACATCAAGGATTGGACCCACCAACCTAAGAATGATGAAAATATTGATTGTGTGACAACTAACGATGGAATTGATATAGAATATAAGGTATGAAACGGTGAAAACACGAGTCTTAGTCTAGATTCGGTTGAAAGTACAAGGAATGAGCATATCTCAAGAATTTTGTAAACGACGTGTTCAACCCGTAACTTAAATGAGTTTCGTTTATCGAATATCGTGGATCGGACGGGTCGTGGCTCTTCAAAATCGTATTTATTAGCAGAACGACACTTGTGTCGTTTTGTTGATTTTTTCAATATTTTGCTACTTTTCAAGGCAAGTACATCAAAGATTGAAACCCCCAACCTAAGAATGACGAAAATATTGATTGTGTGACAACTAACGGTGGAATTGATATAGAATATAAGGTGTGAAACGGTGAAAGCACAAGTCTTAGTCTAGATTCAGTTAAAAGTACAAGGAATATGCATATCTCAAGAATTTTGTAAGCAGCGTGTTCAGCCCGTAACTTAAATGGGTTTCGTTGATCGAATATCCTGGCTCGGACGGGTCGCGGCTCTTCAAAATTGTATTTATTGGCAGAACGACACTTATGTCGTTCTGTTGATTTTTCAAATATTTTGCTACTTTTCAAGGCAAGGTCATCAAGGATTGGACCCCCCAACCTAAGAAGGACGAAAATATTGATTATATGACTAATAGATGTGGAATTGACATAGAATATAAGGTATGAAATGGTGAAAGCATAAGTCTTAGTCTATATTCGTTTGAAAGTACAAAGAATGAGTATATCTCAAGAATTTCGTAAGCGGCGTGTCTAGCCTGCAACTTAAATGAGTTCAGTTTATCGATTATCGTGGTTCGGACATGTCATGGTTCTTCAAAATCGTGTTTAGAGGCAGAACGACACTTGTGCCGTTTTCAAAACAGTAACGACAATTGTGTCGTTTTCTTTTTTCCTCTTGATTAAGTAATGAGCATAAATTTCGAATGTTGTCAGTGGCGTGTTCAACTTGCAACTTAAATGAGTCCAACTCATCATTATCGTGGCTAGATGGGTCGCGGCTCTTCAAAATAGATTTTAGAGGTAGAACGACACTTGTGCCGTTAAACGATTATCAATTTTCATGGCTCTTCGTACTCATGTTTAGAGGTAGAACGACACTAGTGCCGTTCTTTTGATTTTTCCAATATTTTGTTACTTTTCATGGGAAAAACCTTAAGGTGTCTTTTAGAGGCAGAACGACAAGTGTCGTTCTCTTGGACTTTTATTTACAAATATAAAGACAGTTTTGTCGTTCTGGTAGACATTCTCAAAGAAGTAACGACACTTTTGTTATTCTGTTGATTTCTCCAATATTTTGCTACTTTCCAGCGGAACGACGTCAAGCATGGATCCCATAACTTAAAAAGTTCGACAAACTGATTGTCTTTTTGGTCAGTCAATCTAACTTACCTATTTTTGTACTCAAAATTGTCGTTTTCAATCCTCTTAGTTAAAAAAATAAATTCGGGGGCTCCGTCCCCGAACCCTCAAGAGGGGCCCAACCCCCGTATTTTTTGATAGAGAATATAGGTATAAAACGGTGAAAACACAAATTTTAGTTTAAATTCATTTAGAAGTACAAAAGTAAATAGGTATATCTTAAGAATTTTGTAAGCCGCGTGTTGAGCCTACAACTTAAATGAGTTCAATTTATCGATTATCGTGCTTGGGACGGGTCACGGCTTTTCAAAATTGATTTTAGAACCAGAACGACACTTGTGTCGTTTTCAAAACAGTAACGACAATTGTGTCGTTTTCTTATGCCTCTAAATTAAGTAATGAACATAAATTTCGAATGTTGTAAGTGACGTGTTCAACCTGCAACTTAAATGAGTTCAACTCATCATTATCGTGGCTCGGACATGTCGTGGCTCTTCAAAATCGATTTTAGTTCCAGAACGACAGTTCTGTCGTTCTTGAAGCAGTAACGACACTTTTGTCGTTTTGTTGATTTCTCCAATATTTTGCTACTTTTCCAGCAAAGCGACGTCAAGCATTGGACCCCCTAACCTAAATAGGTCGACAAACTGATTATCTTTTTGGTCAATCAATCTAATTTGCCTATTTTGGTACGCAAAATCGTCGTCTTCAATCCTCTTAGTAAAAAAAAAAATCGGCCTCCACTCCACATATTTTCACCAATATTTTTTGTTGATTTCTCCAATATTTTTTGCTTCTTTTCCATTATTAGAGGTCATTTCATTGAAAAAATCAAATTACAGCAGATAACGATTGTAGTGTCTTTTATGTTGCAGATAACGACTGTAGTGTCGTTTTACGTCGCGCCTGCGAACCATTTTGAGCAACAGCAGATCGAATTAGTACATTATTGGTCGATGTTAAGTCATGACGTTCGTCGTCTGGGCGAGTGCTATCCATTGGTGGTGGTGCGCGACCATGGGTGTCGCCGGAAATAGGTTTTCCGGTAGAAGAAGAATGCAATTATGGTGGTTTCGTGGATAATTGTTGGTTGGAGGTCGTACATGGGAGTGAGATGAGGCTGAGGGTGGTGGAGTCCGATGGTTTTGGTGGCTGAAAAGTGGTGGAATGGGGCTCCATATGTGGCTGCTGAAAATGGGCAAAAATCGTCCAAAATGAAGAAGAAAGAAGAAGGTAAAATGAAAGAATTTGGGTGAATAATTTGAAGGACAATTTTGTCATTTTACCATTAAAATCTTTTAAATTTTTTTTTATTCTATTTCAATGTGGGTCAAAGGCCATTTCTCCAAAATCATTGTTTAGTGGGGTTATTTGGCCAAATTTCCCTTCTTTAATTTGGAAATTACTTTCTCCCATGTTATATAGTTCATGTAATAATTCACAACATTTTTTAACATGAATATCATATCAAGAAACTTACTTGAAATGATGAATTTTCAGATCTTTTGATAGTTGAATCACTTTGCATTCCAAAACTCAAACAATCTGTATTTTTTTGTTCTGCAATGGTCCCAATCCCGATCATAATGGAAGTGGATTATTATCCACAATCAAAGTGTCAATTTTTGTGAGATTTTATGTCCAAAATATGGTTTTAAAGACTTTCTAATTTTGGTATAAATTTCCATACGAATTTTTCTATTATTTTTCATGCCATCTTTTTCCCTCTATTTTTCAATGCTCACTAATTGGAAGTTATAGAGAGTTAAGGGTAGTTATATGGATTTGCATGTTTGAATTTCAATTTCAAAACCACTCCTTCCAACTCTTTTAATAACTTATGGGTCGGGTCATCCCACATGGGCGACCCACAACCTTCATTTTTCTAACATCCCCCACTCGCACATGAATCCGAACCACGAGGGACAACAAATGTCACGCATTAGATCTTTTTCAAGATCTATCTCACAAAAAAATCATACGACAAATAGATTGTGCGACCAACGAATAATATTAGAGCTCACAGCACTATAAACCTGTTAGAGATATATAGTAGCTCAACTAGAGGAATATTACATCTCGCTATACCCCAAACTCATTTTCCAATATTAATTCAATTATTTCCGATCCCTCGAATATTTATAGTGCATACTTGAACCCCACATCATATCATTGTATTCACAATTATGTTCTATACCTAAATGGTTCGACACAATTGTCCAGCCGGTAATTACAAATATAAATGTTGGTCAAAATCGTTTTCCTTTCCTACTTGAATCCTTCAACTTTAAATCAGTTGCTTTCCTAAACATGTCTCATCAAACCGAATCAATCATAGTTATTGGCAACATGCTAAAGTAGTAACACCGAAATAAAATATCAAGAACAATCAAAAGTCATAAGGGTATATATGAGATTCTATAACCTTAAGGTCTCACACAATGAGAAAACATGGATCCATTCACTCATTTACTCAATATTGGTCGTAAAAACACATGTGGTATGAAACATGCGTTACGATGTTTTCTCCCATTCTTAGTGCATATGTCATATCCTTTATAAACAAATAACACCTTACATATCTTAGTTCAGGTATTCCCTAATACCTAACTTGAGTTCTTTTTATGTTCATTCCTCCAGACAATCTCAAATCGAGAACTCGATCTGGCTACTAAACATGTTTAATGGATAACAATATCCATTTCAATTACTTGTTGTAATCTCATCTCAATATCTTATCAAGGTGACCAGATCACGTACACAATATGACCTTTTGTCTCATCTCAGACACCCCAAAGTATTTGAGGCGATTGTTCGTATGAGTGAACCAATCTCAACCTATTTGACATACTTTATATGTGCATGAAAAATATTATCTCGTAATCTCAAGAATAGATTACACATTAACTCAAGACACATAAAAAATCAATCAAGAGTTTTTAGATACACTAAGTATCATATTCTACGTAATTTTAGAGATTCGACATTACCGACAAGTACATCTCTAAACCTCTTTTGAGTATGATGATTACAGACCATCATTTACGTAGATATATTGCAAAGACACTTTCTTTGCTAATGTTTCTTACAGAAAGACTATCAAGTGCTTGGTTCCATCATGATATTTGAGAGCCTCAACACATGAGATAATTGCACAACTATCATGGATCTCATATTTACAATTAATATCATTAGATGCCCAATATATCTATACCAAACAATTTCTTCAGCTGTCAAGTTATACACTATTAGATATGCTTGTTACTACTCTATGTAGTAAAATTGCACAAGTCTAATAACTATTTGTGCTCGACTAACTCTCATCCTTAGTCGATAGATGGATATATATTTCAATCACAAGTTATTTATTCTACAACAAATAGAATAACTGACATTAACACTCTTCAGGTATCACAATATCCTTTTTAAGGACAACATCGATACCTTCTGACTAGATCCATGACATGACAAATGTTAGGGCAAGTGTACATTATAGCATACTTGTAATTCATAAACGTACTAGATATGGTTCTTTGGATATTTCTTTGTGCACTTATGGAGTCCTTGGATATACATGAAGACTCATATAGTTACCTTTCGACATAGAAACATCAACAAGGTAGCAAATTTCACAGTTAAAAAAAATATTCTAAAATCTTTATGGTATATAACTCTTGTGATAGAGAAATAAAACTAGAATAATCTTTTTTTTAACACAAGATATACAATTTGTTAAACATATGTCATTCGTCTCAAAAATTAAGGACGATCATTTCAAAATGGTCTTAATACACTCCTTCTTATACTTAGCCAATATAATGTCATTATCAAAATTAGAATTACAACCTACCACCAGACTTTTACATAAATACAGTGATTTTCATCTATATGGTGAAAATCTTATATGAGATTTAAACCCTGTTAAAACTCAATTATCATTGTCAAGATGACTGCATTATGCTACAAGTGTAACTATATAATTACTACAATACTATAAAAGCCTTCAACATGAAGCCTATAAATCGATTCATATAGATCTATTCATATAGATATCTTCAATTAATCCTCCATTGAGAATGAAATACAATCTCAAAGTCTATTTGGTGTAATCTATAATTAAACACACCATCATGGTTAGTATCAGCATATATAAGTGAATCTCATTACTAAGAAAAAAGTTTATCAAACTCAATATACTCATATTGAGTCTAACATTTCTCTAAAAAATGATCTTTATTTATCATGAACTCATTAGTCTTCCATATAGTTTTTTAAGAACTTGAATGTTCTTGATAGGAATGTAAAATACATATTTTTTCCTCCTTATTTTATGCGCTCGTATGTTTATTTTGTGCCAAAATGTACTCATTACGCTCATATTTTGATTTTGATGACAATTCTATGGATATGGTGTAATTTGGAAGAAATATGTGAAAAATGACCAAAATAAAAGAAAGTGAAAGTTCAAGAACTAAAGAGCAAATATTCTAAACTTGTGTCTAACCTTGTGATGAAGATTCGAGAGTGTTAGAGGTCAATTGGATGAAGAAATGATTCAAAGGGATGAAATATGGCCAAAATATTTTCACAGATCAACTTTCAAGTTGAAAAGTTTTGCATTGATTTTTAGCCTCATATTGAGACCCATTTTGGACATGGTACACGATCGAATTTGAAGATGGTCCCTGAATAAAAGTTTTATCCCTTTGTGTTATCTTTACAACGCATCTTAAATCGCTTCAATCAGATATCGGTAGAAGAAGTTATGGCCAAAATACTGAACACTATCTGGAGGAAGTTTCGTAAAACCATACGGCCGCAAGCCTTTAATTCCATGCGGCCGTACAAACCATTCCCGAGAGTTAAAGTGCTGATTTCACTTATTCCTTGCGGTCACAAGCCTCTAAACCATGCGGCCGCATGGTTCATTTCCGGAACGAAAATTCTGGTTTCCTAATTTTAATCACACTTATGGAAACAAATCTTTCTACACTGTATAAACCCTATAACACAACCAGAACGGGGAGAACACCTCCAACCTATTTTTTCTCTATTTTTCTTAGATCTATCATGTATAACTAAACTTTCACACTTGGTCGAAGGAGATTGAAGTCTCGAAACCACATATTGTGAGATCTAAATGGTTTTTCTTAATTTAATTCATGTTTTTTAGTATTGAATATTTTTCTTCACTTATTTCTATGATTGTTATGTGCTAGGAGGCCTACTAGTTTATTATTCGTTGCAATCTACCGCTGAGTTAAATATCAAATTCGTAATTGTTTGATCCCTTTAACTTGTGAAACGCTAGGATTTGATAATTTTCTGCGATAGAGGTTATTGAATCTTAAGAATAATGTTTAAATAGATTGAATGCAACCGCTGGTGTTTGTGTTATCTAGTTCAGCGATTTCTCTATTGTTTAAAGTTGTTATTAAATTGAATCTTGAGCGCTGGTCTGAGGTTATTTAATAATTAGGGTTAATTAGAACGCTGGTTTCTAACTAACTAAAATTAAGGAGAAATAGGAAAATTATTCCAACGGTGAATATTCAAAATATGAATTGAATTATCGTTGCATCTATGATCAATTGTGGATTTTCGAAGGTGGATATTGACTTGGACCAAGGTTAGTCTTTTGATTGTTTTCCTTAATTTAGTTTTCATTGTTATTAATTGCGTTATTTACAATTGTTTGCATACAAAAACCCCCCAATCATTGTAAGGAGCATAAAATATTAAATTTCACACTCTTCGTGGGATCGACCCTTACTTCCACCACTACATTAGTTTTCAAGGTTTAAGGACTATTTTTGGGTGCCTACGACAGCACATCAGTTCTCGATAAATATAATGTCTAATTAGAACTTCCACCACATCTCAAATTAGATTGAAATTATGTACTCTCTATATACTTCCACCACTTTCCTCAAATTTCTCCACTAGTTTTCTAAACCAATAATCATTGAAATTGAATAGCTATTAGATCCCACTCAAAACCATAGCTCCCATTCGGAAACAGATTACTCTCACTTGAATCTGAAGTTTAAATCAACTCTTACGTATTCAATTTCAATAATATTCTCCAAAATTCTCTCTTTTAATAAGAAAGAAATTTCAAATGTCACATATTGTGACCCAATATCCATTCAAAATCTCACTAGTACCTTTTTAGACTGTTATGTGTATCTCAGAGATTCATCTCGTCCTTAATAGACTCATATTCCCAAACTTATTATTAAGAACTTACATAATCGATTATAGGTTTAAGATAACACATATTTGGTTGTCCTCATGTCCAAAGCTTAAACAATTATGAATGTACTATTTTAGAGAGAACTCTGGTAACTGATACATTGTAGTTAACCAACAATCTTTCCAAAAATAAATACGTAAATTGGATTGCATATCTCAAACCTCATCATATTCAGTTATATTCCATCTTTCTACATAATACACCATATAATTATTGGTGATTGAGGAATAGTCTATCAAATAAGGATCTTTTTCATTACACAGATCACCGATATCTCGTGATAGAAATTCACGCTATTAAATAGTTCTCAAAGTCTTCACTTCCACAATCTATTTTCTACTTCACTTTAGAGAAGTCTAAATAAATACAGTATTTTCAACGTAGGAAAATTAGAGGCACAACTGAAATGCGTGAATCCATCTATAAATGTAATAAAAATATAAAAATTCATCTCCATCTCTCAAGAAATTCGAATGGGTTTACTCAATAGAAGTTTAGCTCTTACAATTTTGAATGATTTTTTTTTTCAACACAAAATCTCAAAGCATTGCACAAATATCCTGAACCATAATTAAATATCACAACTGTGAGTACGAACAGAAATATCACGTATAAGTTCAAGTTAAAGACCACTCTTAGAAGAACAACTAAGATCAAGTTTAATGGAATCTTTGATATTATCTTAATATCAAATGGGAGGCCCATTTCTCAACTTTGCAACACTAACTTGCAATATCAATCATATAAGCTTCCACTTCATCTTCATTATTTGTATAAATCAATTTTGTATCAAGTCAAGGACTCGACAATAGAATAAGATACTTCTTGATCTCATATGAAATTGATTTCTAACCTTTGAATCCACTATCAACACAAGATATAATCTAATATGTATAGTGTTGGCACGTAAACAACACTAAGAAAAATATATTCAAGTGCAATATCCTTTAGCTTAACCACTTTCGAGCTAAGAGATTCAAACCGTATAGTTGAAGCACTCGAACATTTATAACATTGATCCTCTACCAAATCCATTTTCATTCACTAACTATCTGATATGTTCTTCTTTGTCCATTTTCTAGTCTCTCCATCTATCCAGCATTTATTCTAGCTCATTTAATGCTTAAAATCCAAGTCTTATGCAAACTAGAACATTGCTATACAAATGTATCCTCGAGACTTAGCAACATCAAATCAAATTTCTTTTAACTAACATAGCGGATAGTTTCAATAGAGAACATTGACACTTCAATTTGTAAGCCACATTGACATTCAAAATTTTCATCTATTAAAAATAGACTAGTTTGAACTTACTACTCATCTAAAAATATGGTGACCAACAAAGACTGTCAACTTTATTCTAACCATCTTAGCCAAGTCACATTCGAGAAAAAAGATTATTTATAACAGAACTTAACAATTCAAATGGTCAAGTACAAGAATCTATCTTTTCTCGTACTTAACGAAATTTCGATCTTATTCTCTATAGTAGTATGACCTACATAAGGTCTTCTATTGCGTGGTTGATGCTCTCTAAACATCATGTCCTTCTAGTACACTCAAAATCTTATCATGCCAAATGTTATTGCATTTAGCTTATCACTTTTATTAATGTTAACTACTATAGATTTTGATGCCATGATCTATTAATTTTTAGAAACATTTTATTCTCAATCAATGCTCATTTATGCACATTCAATTTTGCATCAATGCAAATTAACGTCTACGATAGTTCAACATTAGGTACGGAGTCGAAAGTTTATTATGTTCCCAATCATCGGCCGCAATCTTATTGTTTCACTATCATAAACTTAAGTTCATAATGCAAAAATTTATTGATTCTAAGTGAGAATTACATTAATTCTTCCAACTTGAGAACTCCCACTCAATTGGTGAATCAAATAGTTCTAGGTAAGATTTTCTTTAAATCTTCTAATCACCGAACTATCACTCAACTGACAGTTAATAGGTTTAAGTAAGAATCTCACTAATTCTACTGTCCTTAGCATTTATAACAATACACGAATTAACGATGCCATGTATTCAATTAGACAATTTCATAATATGAAATAAAAGCATAAATATGCACATTTATCCAATTATGACATGTATCATGATATAACAAGTTAATTCTTCTAGAAGATAACTTCAATTATAATCCAAAAATAAAATTAACATCATTTAATTTTTATTTTACAAATCATCCAATCTCATTTAAATCTCTATTGCAACACAGTCCCAACAAATGGAAAATGACACCAGAATTCTCATATTCTGCTTATCATCAAAAGCTTATGTCTCAAAATATTCACATGTTCCACATTAGGTCATGTTCGAGATCCATTTATTTATATCGATAAACACGAAACATTTTAACAAATTTTATAATCTATGCTTTTCTAGCATTCACTCTAAAGATGCTAATAGTGTACATATAATCAACAATATCTGATTGAGCACACAATTGAAAAATAAGTCACAATGGATCACATAACTTAATCATGACCCACACAACTCATGAACGTATATAAAACGTGATATTTTAAATACTTTCGGAGTATTTTTTATTTTAAAAAAATGAAACACTTTAAAAAAACTCCCACTAGGAAAATACCACTTAACAAATATTCTTAATTTTTATAAAATTTTCAGAATTTAATTAAGTCCAAAAATATATTTTTAATACTTTTTTTAAAATAAATTATTTAAATAAAAAAATAAAAAATTATTTTTGATTTTCTAAAAATTAATTTTAATTGCACATAAAAATCAAGAATATTTCAAGGATCCAGTTGTAATTTTCGAAATTGTTATTGGAATAATCAACTTTCAAAAAAATAATTTTGGGACAAATATTCAACATGCAATTTTCCAAATTGCATTTGGAATAATCAACATTCAAAAGTGTGGGGACCAACATGCAATTTTCGAAATTGCATTTGGAATATTTAAGGGACCACTATACATTTCTTTCAAAATTGAATTTGGAATCATTCACCTTAAGGGCAACAATTCAGGTTTCTGCCATTTTTTTTTTCAAATTTATGTCAAAATTTCGGAAGGCCATAACTTATTCAATTCAAAACAAAAAAATATATTCTTTATACTGTCGGAAATGTATCGAGAAAATCTATCAAACCATACCAAATGGTTATCATGAAACACAGTGTGTAAGAAGTTATAGTGTGATTAAGTTTTGAGTTTTACCGATTTTAATGCAAAAAATTAGATTTTTCATCCAAAATTTCGAATCCTCATAACTTCTTCATTTTAAGTCCAAAATTTTGAGTTCTTTATATGGTTGGAAAGCTTATGAAAGGATCTTTCTAACCATACTAATGTTACTGCATGAAGATGTATGAGCAGATAGAAGTAAATATTTAAATTTTCTGCAATTTTATCTAGCTAGGGTTTCGTTTTTTTCTCAAAATTTATAAAAGCAAAAATTTCCAAATTTTGTATATATGATCTACATCATATAAGGAACATGTTGTAAAAATTTCGTGAATTTATGTTGCATATTTCATGACATGCAATTAACAATACCTCAAGTTTCAACAAAAATGGCATGCATGCATTTTTCAACATAATAATTCTATTTACAGCAAGATAGTATGCAAAAGAAACAACTTTTACGGCTCTGATACCAATGTAAGAATTTGCAGCATTCTTTAACATGAATTTTGGGTCGAGAAACTTACTTGAAATGATGAATTCCAAGATCTTTTGATGATTGAATCACCTTGCATTCTAAAACTCAAATAATTTGCATTTTTTGTTCTCCAGGTCCCAATCCCGATCACAATGGAAGGAGATTATTATCCACAATCTAAATGTCATTTTTTTTTTGAAATTTCATGTCCAAAATATGGTTCTAAGGACTTTCCAATTTTGGTGAAATTTTTCATACAAATTTTTCCTTTATTTTTCATGCCATCTTTTTCTCTCTATTTTTCAATACAACTCATTGGAGGTTATAGGGAGTTAATGGTGGTTATATGGAGTTGCATGTTTGAACTTCAAATTCAAACCACTCCCTCCAACCCTTTTAATAACTTGTGAGTCGGGTCATCCCACATGGACGACCCAAGACCCGTATTTTTCTAACAATTAATTTGGAGCCCAAACAGGAGAAACTCAACGATGAAGAATGATAACCCAGAAAAAATCGAGTTTTGACTGTGTTACCTTTATGTTGTTTTTGCTTTCTTGAAAAAACTGATTTTTTAAATTGGTGTAAACTTATTTCCTGTTTGCAATGGCCACAAGGTGGCTCCGCCCCTCAGTGCAACATGATAATTAATTATCAATCTTTTGTTTGGACATCATGCTCAACTTGAGTATTACATATAAATATGTGGCTTTGTTGTCATTTTATATAGGTCTAATAGATGATTGATTAACACGAATTTTTTTCCAGTCGGAGAAAATATCAGAATTTTCATAGTTAGGCATCGATCTCTCTCTGATCATGTATAATTGAACGAGAGAATTTCAACAATTCCGACGTCGATATTTTATTTTAATTTGGTTGGTTTGTGGGAACATCGATGAGAGGCCTTCAACACGCAGTTGGAAACAATGTGTGTGCCTGCTTTGGGGATGGTGCAACAGTGTGATACAACGAGGTGTTTCGAGAAGATGAACGATCTTTTAGATTTTCGTTTTTATCTTTTTAATTATCTTTTAACTTTGGGTGATTATATTAGTATCGTAGATTTCGTTAACAAAATACATTTTAATTGCAATGTAAGTTCTTAATATTTGTTTATTTTTTTCACTTTTGTCCCTAAATTTTTCTGACACAATCCTATCGTCACACTTCTATTATGTAGCTGGATCATGCTTCGTGTACAAAAACATGGCCTTATAAAACACCACCAGATACACACAATGCAAGGGTGTGGGTGGGTTTTTTTTCACTTTTTTATTTCGATGAACCCCACACATGTGAGTGTGTGTAAAACATTTGGAAAAGAAAATTTTGTACATAAGGTTTTTCCCTATGTAGCACATGTTGTCTCCGAACTCATTTGCACTTTTTGAAATAGTTAAGTAACAGCAAATGTGATTTTTCCATTAGCGACATGTTTGACATTTCAAGATTAGCTTACTTGACTCAACAATCAATTTGTGTACAATTTCCTCTTACTATAAATATGGCCAAAATTTGAAAAATTTGAAGTTGACACAAATTAATAAAAAGAAATAATTGAGAAAGAAAAATGAAAGACGGCGAGAGGAAAGGAGGATGAGACTTCCCCAAAGGTCTATAAAGTTATGAAATTGTGTGACTAGTGGTGGGCGTGGGTTGGGTCAGTTTTTGTCACAACCCAACATTGTCGGTTTGTTCAAAATTCAACACAACACAATCCATGTAAATGTTGAAACTCAACCCAACCCAACCCAACCCAACTCAACCCAATTATGTGTGGGTCGGGTTGGATTGGATTGATTCGTTTGAGATAAATTTATTGCACAAAAATTAAAATCATCCAATTTGAACTTGACTCGCATAGAGTAGTAACCAAAAAAAAAAAGAGCATCAAAGACGGACTCAAGAAACAGAAAATTAATATTTGATCAATAAGTTGGCATGATAATAACCATTACCTTATTGAGCATCAACAAACTGAAAACTTTGTGGATATAAATCTCGTATAATGTTACAAACAATGTCATCATATTACTTATATTCTCTGCCTACCGCACATTTCACCAAATAAATTCAAGTCATCTTTTCCCAATACAAATTTGTTTTATATATTCACCAATTATTCAGCATCAAGTTCCATTTAAAAGGTCAATCTAGATCTAATTAAGAAGAAGAGTGGCTGAAGCCCTTTATGTTAGTTTACCCTTTACACAAACATGACCAAATAACATGAAATCCAACACAATTCAATAATTACGAGAGAAAATTTCAGAAAGCAAGTGATAGACAAAGAATAATCGACCAAAAGTTAACTACAGGAACAATTGAAAGCTTAAAGCATACAGTCCAAAAACTGGAAAAGAAAAATATATGAAAACAGAACATCACTGGAAAAGAAAAAAGAAAATCTGATACCAATTCACCTCAAGTTGTCGAGGGCATGAAAGATAATTTCTTGGGCTTCCTCCTTAAAGCTTGAATCGAAAGCAAAATCGAACTAACTAAAGGAAGAGAATATCGCTTCAATGATAAAAAGACATTTTTACTACTTGCCTTTTAGCTTCCAAGAAAGAGATTACCTTTTACCAGAATCCCAATCAAAGAAATATGATTCAGCGTAGATCTATTACCAAAAGTTGTTCATTGCCTGTCCTAAAACTCCAAATCATGGTGTTGGGATCGATTCAACGTAGATCTGTTGGACAATGGAGAGGGAAGGTTGGACTTCGAGAGTTGGAACTTGGAAGTGATGGAGTCTGCTTTGGAATCCGGTCGGTGGTCGGTTTGGGTCGAGTTGGGCAGTTTGCTCGGATTGGTTTGGGTTTTGCCCATCTCTATATGTGACTGTTATTTTCTAAATTGATATTGTTAGAGACGAGAAATTTAATTATCTATGTTCAAATCATCAACAAACTTCTACTTAAAAGGACAAATCAGTTATAAATCTTTAAGATCTATTCAACTAATTGATTGATACAAATTGTTTTGGTTAAAAATTGGTAATATATATAGCGATAAGGATTACAAATACATTTACTATTTATAAAGTTTAACGTTTTGATGACTCAACCATTAAAAACAAATATGATTCAAGATTTGACCATTTCATTATGGAATTCTCCGGATTCCCACTTATTACTGCTTAGTGGACGATTTATTTTGTATCAGATATTTATCAAAGACAAGAGTTGAGATGGTCAAAGAATGAAAGTTTAAGCAAATAATTTAAAAACAAAAAATAATTGGTGGAAAAGTATACCATATAATTGTTGATCAAAATGATTGAATTGAGTGATGACTTTAAACCAAAATAACTTATCGGTCTTATTAAAAATTTGACAGAGTAACGGTAAGGATACCAAATGAAAATAAATGTCAAAGCAATATCAAAAAGAAATATATGTAAAGTCGAGACAAGAGTTGAACTCTTTGTCCTTAAATCGAATTTGTGCAACAACGGTGCCTAGGATGATGACAATCACTCGAAAGATACGACGACAATCTTAACATTTGTAGCACTTCAAAACACAAGAAAAATGAATCGAAGTTTGATTTCTATACTCCTTAAATGAAATTGGAAAAAATAACTTTTAATGCATAATTTAGGCTAGGAAAAGATGAATTTAATGTTATGTTATGATTGCATATCATTAGGATGAATAAATGGATCTCCCAAGGATCTAGTTTATAGAGGGGGAAATGTTGTGAGTGAAGTCCCTCGCCCCAAATTCAACAACCTTTGCCAAGGATCACAACTTCTGCTGTCACTAGCTTGTCGTCATTGCATCGCTCGAGCGTCAAAAATAGAGACTCTGTCGCTCGCTTGTCACTAGAGCGACAACATCCTCGCTCGAGTTGGACAAATTTCTAGCCAATTTTCTCTTTTTTCCTTCCAACTTCATATTGTAATTTCTCATTCACTCAGAATTAGTTTGGAGATTTCAAATATACTATGATGATTTACTCGACAAGTAGAACAAGTTAACCTATTTATTTTCATAATTTGACTATTGGATCAAATCCGAATATTTGGTCGAAGTTGACTCAAAAGTCACTCACTAGAGACCCTTTCAATGAAGTATCAATGTGTTTTGGAGGAGAATGCTCCATCCATTTAATTTAAAGGGACCTTCATTTGAGAATACTTATCATGGAACCACTCATTTTAGTTATAAATCAATGAAAAAAACATATAAATATTGGAATTAAACTGCTCTATTGAGTTTTAGATGATGAAATTTTGCTCAAAAATCATGAAATCAGACTGTTGGTTTGAGTTTTAAATAGATCAGAATATTTACCGACACTCAGAACGCAGGGGTGGGTGGTTTTTTTTTTTTTTTTTTAATTCACATATGGCTCACCCATGTGAGGGTCTGTTAAACTTCTGGCAAATGAATAGTTCTGGCAATCCAGCTTAATTCAAAAAATTAATAAGATAAAAAATAGGGTTAATCATGAATTGCCAGTGATTAAACCATGTGCAGCCATTGAAATGGAAAGGCTGATTAAACCATGTGCAGCCATTGAAACTTGTCGATGCATCAAATGGATTGAAGTAACAAAGAATTATTCATATATTTGAATTTAAATTTGGTCATTATTTTTGTAATTAATGAATTTTGCAAATAATTACAACACTTATTTAAGCTTATTTTAATGATCTAGACCTATTAAAATCTGTATTGGAGTTTGTTTGGACGTATGTACATGAATTTTTAAAGTTTTTAATAGATTTAAACAGTAAGATTAGCTAAAACAAAGCATTCTGCTTATTTGTCAAATTCATTGGCAGGAAGAACGATCCCTTTGATTTATCGAAAACATAGTTTAATTTGTCATATATATATATATATATATATATATATATATATATATATATAATCTTAAATCATCTGTGGTCGTATGTAATGACGTTATATATAATCTTAAATCATCTGTGGTCGTATGTAATGACGAGATACGGATATCGTTATTACGAATAGACCATTACGTGTGACATTTCTTACTTGTGAAGTAAGTAGCTGATCACACAAACTAAAATGTGGTGACACTTGAATGAACACGTGGATGTTTTGTTATATAACAAAACATTGGAGATTCATTGGAAAATTCCACATGAATAACTATCTGAGTGTCAGTGGTTAATCTCTAACGTTCAGTAGTAGAATTGGTCCTTTGACTTGAGATCATCATAGTGCCTTATATGAGAATAGTCATACTTTGGTGATATTGGAAGTTGCTCTACCAAGGGTCACTAATATGATATCGTTCGAGTATGTCAAGAATCATAAGAAAGTTGTGAATGATCAACAGAGGATTCGTCATTCTTAAATAGTAAGAGGTTATGATCTACATTTTATCCAATTAAGTTGATAATGAAATCCTTGGTCAAGGTGAACTCATAAGTCGAAAATGCGTTTTTGACTTACATTGACTTAACAATAGGATAAAAGATATGATCAATAATTGAGATTGACACATATTCATATTTCATAATTGTTCGGATCATATTGACGAAAAGATTATATTTTCACAATAAACGAATAAGTTTGGTTTTCTCATACCATGTGACATTTTCCGACACATGTATTGCCCCTGACACGTTGCTAAATGTTAATCTGGGACGACGAATGTGACTTGATGATAAATTAAAAGAGGTATTTTAATTTATTTTAATTTATCAATTTTGATTAGATCAAAATAATAATTCACATCGTTAGATGTCGTGATTGAGAGCTTAATGAGTCACACACAAAAGAAAATCAGAAGAATGAAATTTACCAATTAATTAATTGACAGTATTGGATAATTAATTAATTGTGTTGCTTATTAATATTCCCGAAATAATTAATTGAATTAATTAATTCATGTACCAGATTTAATTAACTTGATTAATTAAGTGTTGGATCGGGTTAAGTTTAAGAGAGGGGTCAAGCGCGCTTGAACTAATATTAATAGGCTGCTAGTATTTGAAAACCGTATAGAAAAATTCATTATTCTTGCTAACACAAGAAAAGAAAACCATAGTTGTCATTTTTGTTCTATGTGTGGATCACAATTGGAGGCTGGACAATTGGACAGTTTGTATTGCAGATCGTGATAATTCGAATTCGAGAATTCATCGAAGGTATAATTTCTATCTAAACACAAAGCAGATCCTTGGTGGAAATTAAAAATGTTTTACTTTCCGTTGTGCATGATGAAGTAAATTCCCAACAATATCAAACAATAGTTATATTCTAAAATGATTGAAAATAACATTTAATTTATCATTATATGTATCATATTGTTATATTTCAACGAGTTTATTGTATAACGTTATTTCTATTTAATCATCGTTTTCCTTCATAAACAAAGTTGGAATATCTATCATTCCTATTTATTTGTTTATCACCTTCAGTCTTTTGTTAATCAAAGATAAACAATGTAGTTATCATATGTTATACATGCCCTAGCAATTTAATGAATCTAACTAATCTCAAGATCGACCGTCATTGAAGTGAAATTTAGATAAGCTTCCAAAGCTCCTATCTTCAGTTGGTGGACATGAGCGTGTTAGAATTTTATAGAACTTTAAAACATAATTGCTTTACTACTAAGATCATCCATGTCAAATCACCAAGAGAATTATAAAGTTCGGAACATAGCTTACTTCATTGAGAATAATTCTTTAATAACGAATCTTGATTATGACTTCTTGCTCCATAATCTTGATTTTATTGTTCATCAATATGATTCCTCTAATCACTCTTCTTGATTTTTGATTAGTTGATCTTGATTCTTGATCTTCCTTTTTAATATACTTTTCTCTGAATTCTTATGTTGATAGGGTGACATAAAAGATAAGAAATTTCATATGAATTAGGAACCATAACCATATATATTTAGAAAATTTTAGATTAAAATGTCAGTTCTTATTGAGAAAATTTTGTGCAATAGTTCAAAAGTTAAGGAAACCATACACAAATTATATACTACTAATTAACTAGGTTCTATATACGCAAACACGATATATGAGAAGTCTTGAATATGACACAAGATATAGAAACTCTTAAAATAATATTATAAAACTTGGATAAAATGTATTTTATGAAAAATAGTATAGACAAATACACATTCAACAAAAAAACATTTTAATTGTGAAATTTTTTTTTTTGGCATCATATGATTTAATATCAATCTGTCCATATAATATTTCCGGGCATGAAATACCAAAATAATTCAAATTTTTTGGTCATTGCAACTATAGAGATCTAATATTATAAAAGTCATGATTCAATTATAAATCCACCCAACATGACCCGCTTACTTTAATTTTTATTGACAAGTTGTCCAAATCGATCAACCCAACTCTATTCGATCGATACTTGATTAGGCTGAACTTCAACCTTTACCCGAGTTGAATTGTGTTAAATTATGATCAAACCGATTTTGTTGGGTTGTGTTTGGATTGAGGCAAAAACCAACCAAGCACGTCCCTTGCCCACCTCTAATGGTGTGTGAAAAAGGGGGAGAGAGGGGGTATGAGGAGAGAAATGATTAAGGTTTGAAAAGTGAAATGTGATGGGGTGGATTGATAGGGGTGGTGTAATCAGGTAGATTAATTTAATTATATAATATTATTATTTAAAATTAAAAACTTGTTATAACCTGATTTTTTTTACAAATAACTTTTAAATCTTATTTTTGAAAATGAAACTGAAAAAACAGGGCTTGATGTAATTTTCTCTATATAGTTTTCATATGTATTTGACTCATCATCAAATATAACCATAATGGATTTGGTCTGTACATATATAATCTGACATGCACTTCATGTAGATGCCCAAAATCAAATTACTTAATTCTTTAATAGATCAATTTAATTTTTGGCTTAACTTTAAGCCCTTGTTTGGCCCCCATTTTGGGATGCTGAAAATTTTTGAAATAGTGATTGGTGAGAAAATGTGTGGTAGAAAAATAATGAAAAGTTTTAGATTTTTATGTAATATTATTTTATTTGATGAATGCGTGGTTGAAATGAAAAGAGAAAAAAAAATTAATGTATTGTAATGAAAAAAATGGGGGCCAAACAGGGGGCTAAGATAACTTTCAAATGCAATTAATTATATATCTGCCTACATGACAATTTAAATATTTTCCTAACAAAGCTCGCTTTTGTTTTTCCGTTACCAGCTGAAATACTTGGAATAATTCTACCACTTCTACTAAGAGTAGCCGCTTTAGTGCTAGCAGAATGTATTACAAATCAATAGAGCTCGATTAAGCCTAGCAAATGTATTGATTTCTTATCAAATTAAATCTCAAAAATAAATAAATAAATAAATTAAATGTAAAAAATTAAAAATCTATTATGAGAGAATAACATGCTGAAATATTCAACTTATATGTGCATTTATTTAAAAATTAAACTTAAATTAAGTCTTAAACATCGTCAAAATCATTGAAAAGTCCGAAATTGTTTCCAAATAAAAGCTCTTACCTAGCAAGTTCTTTTTGTCCAAATTCAATGCCAAAGGTCTATACAAAGCAATTTTCTTAGGGAAGATGATGTCATGGTTCTAAAATAGAATAATCAATTATCATGTCTAATTAAATTAGAAATATGTATCAAAATAAAACCAACACTAAATTTTATCAACGCTTCGAATGTGTGAAATTTTAAATAATAACCCACTCCTACATAACACTTTGAAATAAAAGTGGCAAAATAAGCTAGACAAAGTAGGTTCCGAAGACTCCGCCTTATAAGAACTTGAGACAAAAATCATGGGGAAGTTTTTGAATCCCTCGACGATGCTTTGTTACTTTACTCAACCATTATTAACATACAAAAATTATCGTTTAAAAGAATGCTTAGCTAAAGCGTGGACTATTTACTTATAAGTAAAGTAATATTAATTTAAGAACTTTTTATGTGTCCAAATTATAAAAAGTTACTTTATTTAAAACTTATTTTAGCTAAAAAATTTCTTCACTTAAGAATTGCTTGAGATAACTTCTGTTTTTTACTTTTTGTAAAGAGTTTTATGGAGATCACTTTTATTAAATTTTTTTTTAATTAGGAAAAACAGAGACCAAGATCAAATTTAAGTGGTAAGAACGAACCCTTGAGCTCGAGCTCGCCAGACTTGCTTAATCCATAGTAATGTTTACTTTTTAAAATTCTTGAACACACACGAGACGCGCATAGGCTGTCTTGAGCCAGTCAATCAACGCGTACGGGACGTAGCCCAAGTGTCCCAAGAACACAAATCATCAAAACGACCAAAATACCCATGCTTAAATTTCAATAATCAGATTATTCCGTGGATATTATAGTCCAAACACACCCAAATATTCCCAACATTTCAAAGAAATGGTTCCTAAAGAATTTGGGTACAAAACAAAAGAAATGGCTTCGCTGTAATCTTCAAAACTGCCACTCATTCATCAGAAAGGCTTCCAATCAAAACAACACACCTTTTTTCTGGGTTTTTGTTTTTTAAATCTGTCTGTTGCATTATATTACTGTAATTAATTCCTTTCAATATTCCATTTAAATCTTTTTTGAATTTCTTTTGTCAATTTCAAGAAATCTGTTTTCTGGGTTGTCATAAATATATTCAAGGGTGCTTGCAGATCTCTACATTTGGGGTTCGGTAGGGTACTTTTTGAGCTGCATTTTTGTGGGATTTGAAATCAAGGGGGTTTATATACATATAGATATATAGAGGCGGGGGTGGGAGTGAGGGAGATATGTTGGGTGTATCAAGAATATGGGAGAAAGTGTCTATGATGGCAGAAGGGGGATCTCATTATTGTTCTAAGAAGACGGATGATATTTGTGATGAGGTAAGGGTTTTTTTTTCCATCTTTCTTGAATTTAAATGTATAGATTCGTTCAAGTTTTTGGGTCTTTATTTGTAATAAATCTCGTTGAATTCATGCTTGCTAATTTGGGATTCTTGGGAATGTTATGTGCAATTCAATGAGTTTATGTAACTGTTCTCTCTCTCTCTTTTGGGTAGGGGGTCGTTTGGGTTTGCAAATTCGATTTTGGCACCTTAGAATTCAAATTTTTGGGGCTTTTGGTATACAAGTATGAAAATTTCTAAAACCAATATTAAAGATTCGAGATCTCTTTTCACCTGCAAGTTATTTTCTCACAATGAATTTTTGGTCTTAAGTTTTGACAGTTGGAATTCAAGAATATAGTTCTTAGGCTCTCTTAATAGTTTAGGCTTCGAGGAGTTCATGGTTGATTAAAATTCAATTTCTGCGAAGTACGAAATTTTGACTAAGTCAGAAATATGCATCTTTTGCTGATGTTCTGATATTCTCAATTTAGTGTAGACGTCTCTTCTTATTACATAATGCAATAGAAAAACTTTCTGGATAAAAAATGTGGTTATATTGTTCTTGATATGTACATGAGCTTCGTATATGTCATAATGAATATGGTTTTTTAACGTGCAGGATTCAGGTCGAACCTTGAGCATGGCGAGATTGAAGTGTATTCTACGTGGGCTGGATATAAAGGCTTACATATTTCTTTTCGTCTTGGTCACAACGTGTGTTTGTGTTATATATTTGCACGGACAAAAGATCACATACTTTTTGCGGCCTTTATGGGAGTCGGCACCTAAGCCCTTCCATGAAATTCCTCACTATTATCAGGAGAATGTTTCCATGGAGAATCTTTGTAAACTTCATGGTTGGGGAACACGTGAGTCCCCAAGACGTGTTTTTGATGCGGTGTTGTTTAGCAATGAGCTGGACATGCTCAAGCTAAGATGGAAGGAATTATACCCTTATGTGACGGAGTTTGTTCTACTTGAGTCAAATTCAACATTCACTGGACTGCCAAAGCCTTTCGTTTTTGCTGCTAATCGAGATCGATTTAAGTTCGTAGACTCACGGTTAACTTATGGGCAAATTCCTGGAAGATTTCGGAAAGGACAAAACCCTTTTATTGAGGAAGCATATCAGAGACTTGCTTTGGATTATCTTCTCAAACAAGCTGGTATTCAGGATGATGACTTGCTGATAATGTCGGATGTTGACGAGATACCAAGTAGACACACTATTAATCTCTTGAGGTGGTGCGATGACATACCTTCAATCCTCCATCTTCGGTTGAAGAACTATTTGTATTCATTCGAGTTTCTTGTCGATAATAATAGCTGGAGGGCTTCAATTCACAGATATCAATCTGGGAAGACGAAGTATGCACATTATCGGCAATCAGACGACATTTTGGCAGATGCAGGGTGGCATTGTAGCTTTTGCTTCCGACGCATTAAGGAGTTCATATTCAAGATGAAAGCTTACAGTCATGTGGATCGTGTCAGATTTTCTCATTATATGAATCCTAGAAGAATCCAAAGAGTAGTCTGCAAAGGGGCTGATTTATTCGATATGCTACCTGAAGAATACACCTTTAAAGAAATCATCGGGAAAATGGGGCCGATTCCTCATTCATACTCGGCCGTGCATCTCCCTGCATATCTTTTACAAAGTCCTGAAGAATATAAATTTCTCTTGCCCGGGAATTGCATACGAGAAAGTGGCTGAATTAACGGATCACATAGGCTTCCTTTTCATGAAGGTAGAGTCCCCAGCTGAGGAGGATTTGAATTACCAATTGTCGACTGAGGTGTGCTGCTTTTATAATCATGCTACATGTCCAGTCATAATTATATCATTCTTTTACAAATGTTTTGAGGAAAATTGATGCATTCTTGGATTTCTTGAGTGTATTTTTGTATATAACTTTATGTAGAGCTGGTTTTCAGGCGGAATGGATAGTATATATTTTACTACGTGAGAGTTTAACAAAAGAATTGCACTTGGGGTGCTAGTGTACTAATTTGTGTTGATGTGATATTATCTGCAAATATCGTGCCCCAAAAGAGATTGTGGTTTCTTGGATATCTTCATGTTAGGCAATTTTGATGTGAGACTAATTTATTTGTATTATGTTTGCAAATCATGTTGCTAACTTTCTGATCTATGCTCGATTTTCTTATAGTTATTGTGTTTTGTGAGAATTTTTTGTTCTGGCAATTGTGTTCTTTAGCCCCATCCGTTGATTATTTTTTACATCTCAGGCAGCATAGTTGCTGAGATTCGAATAAATTTGCAGCATGGTTTATGAGTCTTGAACTGACTTATTGACTATTTGAAACACCGAGAGCGTTTTGTTATGCTGGAGTGAGCCATAACAGTCATGTATATGTCTCTTTTATGGTCGAGAGATTTATCTTTGTAAGTGCAGATGAATTCCAAGACCCGGTTCTAATTCATTCGTTTCGGTGAGACATCTTAGGATGTCAATGATGGGCACATTCCTATGGTCATTCCTTTAATACTTCTGGCTCTCAGGAGTCGCCTTGTAGGATACTTGGCCAAAGTGTGACCATAAATAATTAGTGATGAGTGCTGGAGCTCGACCGTAAATGCTGATCACCATCAAATGTGCTGCATTTGAGCATCATTTCTTCATTTATCATATTAGAATCTTTAATGTAATTGTACTAATAACGATGTGAAATCTCCAAGCAATGTTAATGGAAGTTCGTGTGCTTTTAGATGAAAAATAAGTAAATCGTTAATTAAATAACTTTATCAGTTGTAGAAGTGGTCAAGTTGTAAAGTTCTTGGTTCGCATCTGTTGCCATCACAACTCCAAATTGAAGAAGGATAACAGATAACCCCAACCAAAATGGGAATAGGAGAAGATTGCCGTTATACACATACAGGCTTGAATATTTTGAAATAGAAGTGTCCTAAAAGTGATGTTTGTTCCCTTTCGTTTGATGAGATACTTTTAGGGCTTTTTGCAAATAGCTTTTGTGGATTAATCAAGTCTTTTACCGAGTTTGGATAAAGAAGAACAAAAAACCCAGGAATGGAACAAAATTGAACTTTTGGAAATCTGAATTTTTTGTTTTGAAATTGACATGCTTGACACACGATATTTTGGGATGTTCATTTGTGATGATTTCAACCAATTTCGTTTCATATTTATAGAGAGTCAACATAAAATCATGAAGGGACAAAACCATAGACGTAATGGCACCTTTGCGAACAAGAGTTCAAATTTCCCACCCCCCTTATATACAGGACAGCGTAGGTGCGCTGCCATGCTCCTCTCTCAGCATATTTACCCATCCCTTCATATATAGGATCACTGTAACAAACCATGTCAAGAGAAGGTCGAGCCACGCACAAAGAAGATTAGAAAGTGTGGTTGAGCCCTTGCAAGAGAGAAGACCAGAAGGAGAAACTCAACAAATGTCAAGAGAAGTGTATTGGCTGATAGAAGACCAAAAGTCGGCTTCATAACCAATGCAAAGAGTAAGGTGATGCAGCGTGGCCAAATGGAACATGGTCAACCATAGTGCCATTTATGGAGGCACGAGCACGAGGACGTCCAATGTGCCCCAATTCTCGTCTAAAGGCCTAAGTTCTCGGGACATAGATGGTCCTCGAGACATCTCGAGGACATGCTTCAAGGATAGCCTCAAAAACACGTTAGCACTCCTCGGGGTACATGCTCCGGAAGCTTAGCCACCGATCCTTTTTCAAGGTATCCTAACCATATCCAATTGCTGTTTCTCAAGATTCCTAAGTCAACAAGAAGTCTACTCTTAATAATTCTACTGAAAGGATAAGAACAAGACGTCTATTTGTATCCCAACACATAATACCTAAAAACAAGATGATGAGTCATACTAAAACTCCACTACCTCCCCCTATAAATACATCATTCTCATTCATTATTGATGTACGCTTTTACATATTTTTTCTAGCATAGATATTCTCTCTATTTTCTCTCTGACTTAAGCATCGGAGGGGCGACGAGACCAAAACCTCTACGCCTTTGTTTCAGGTATCGGAAGATCTCGTTCGTGTTCATTCTCAGTCGTCAAGCTCGAAAAATCAGCAGGTGCGATTTTTGGTAGCATCATTGGCATCGTCTATGGGAATCGCTACCAAAAGTCATGGTGAATAAACGTTCAGGTCTTCCTCTCACAAGCTCATCCGCTCAAACCAACCACCCGTTGCGGATCCTCAAGTTCATCAGGAAGAATCACCAGGGACGTCAGATCCCCAACCCGCAATGGTTATCGCTGGAGCATTCGAGGAGCTACGTCAACAAGTTGTGGCCTTGACTCAGCTACTAAGCCAAGGAAACATTCCCCAAGCTCCAGCACCAGTGCACGCATAAACATCGACGTCGAAAGGAGGTGTCATGGCTGATGCTCGAGCTCGGGACACCCGTGAGGCCTACGATAATAGTGGGTCCCGAGCCTCGGGCATATCCCTACATGCCTCAGCCTCGAGATTGGTTACCATGGACTAGGGTGAGCTCCACGGATCATACAAGATAGAATTATGGCAGGACTACAATAGAATACCAAGGGAGTGACAGGGTTCGCCCCTAACACTCCGTTCACACCAGAAGTTCTTTCATACCCACTCCCGGACAGGTTTAAGTTTCCCCGCATAAAGGAGTACGATGGGACCACCAACCCCATCAACCATCTAAATGTCTACACAGACGTCATGAACTTACAGGTTGCACCTAATGTGCAAGGCCTTTCCTCAAACGTTGACCAATGCTGCTAGGGATTGGTTCACCACATTGGAGCCCAACTCTATTTCGTCATTCTCTGACCTTGTTGAAAAATTGTCCGCTTTCTTCGCCAGCAGTAAGCGCATCAGGAAGATAGCGGCCACCCTCATCCAGCTCCGCCAGGGGCCTAATGAGACCTTACGTAACTTCATGACGAGATTCAACAAAGAGAGGCTACAGATACCCGACCTTCATATCACAGCAGCGATTTCAGTTCTAACGTATGCAGTAAGGTGTGAGGCCTTCAGTATGTCTGTATCTAAGACGCCCCCGAAGTCAGTAACAGAGCTCTTAACCCGAGGTGAAAAATACATCAACATGGAGGAGGCAATGAAGGCTACCTCGAGCTCTGGAAAATCTCAATTTAAGAGAGCACACGAGCCCAGCGTGCGGCAGGATCACGCTTGGGGAAAGCAGAGGCAAGAAGGACCACCTAGGTCGTTTACTCGCCTGAACACTTCTAAGTCCAACATTCTAATGGAGATCAGAGTCATGAAAGATCTTAAATGACCTCCTAGGTTGTGATCTCTCCCGGAGACAAGAGACAAGAGCAAGTACTGTGACTTTCATAAGGATCATGGGCACACTACGGAAGAGTGTATAATGTTGCAATGGGAGTTCGATACATTGATCAATAGGGGATTTTTGTAAACATACATCAGGAACGACAAGCGTCCAAGGAATGATCACAACAAGGGTAGGACCTCAGGCTCGGGAGGAGGTAACAAACCCACTGCTGGTACGATCAACATCATAGTTGGAGGAATAGCATCGGGGGGAGATTCGAACAGTAGAAGAAAACAATATGCTCGGCAGCATGGATTGGCCCAGGAGACCACTCCTTCCAACATTGAAGACATCACCTTCGGGACAGAGGATTTGGAGGGCATAACATTTCCTCATGACGATGCCTTGATCATATCCGCCATAATAGCCAATTTCGAAGTCAAGAGGATATTTGTAGACAATGGGAGTGCCGCCAATGTATTGTCCCGGGAAGCCTACTAGAAGATGAGGATTTCTACCAACCAACTCAAGATGGTCAAGATCCCGCTCCAGGGATTCGGGGGTGGAACAACCATTCCAGAAGGGATTGTTAACCTTCCACTGACTTTGGGCGTAGACCAGAAGCATGTGACAGAGATTACGCCTTTCCATGTGGCACAGACCTCCATACCATACAATGCCATTTTGGGAAGACTGCTACTCAACAAAATCAGGTCCATTGTATCCACATTCCACCTTGCTATGAAATTCCCGACGAGTCATGACATAGGGGTTGTACGTGGAGATCAAGTAGTAGTAAGGAAGTGTTATATCTCAAGCATTCAGGGGTTGAGCATTGACGTCATGCAACTAACCACCCCTGAGCTTGAGCTCGAGCATCATGATAGACTTGTCCCGGTGGAAGATTTTGTAGAGGTCGAGCTCGAGTGTGATAAAAAAGTGAATATTGGTCGGGATCTTGACTCCGCTCTCAGGGACGAACTCATCAAGTGTTTATCCCGCAAAATTCCTGGAAGGTGGAAGGCATGCCGGGGATAGACCCCAATGTCGTGGTCCATAAGCTGAATGTAAGGCCTGATGCTAGGCTAGTAAAGCAAAGGAAGGGGCAATTTGCGCCAGAGAGACGTGAGGAAATCAACAAGCTCATCAATGCTCGGTTCATCAGGGAAATTCATTATCCAGATTGGCTTGCCAACGTTGTTCTTGTGAAAAATGCTAATGGAAAGTAGAGGGTGTGCATTGATTTCACAGACCTCAACAAGGCATGCCCGAAAGATAGTTATCCCCTACCACGGATCGATAATTTGGTGGACAGCACCTCGGGTTATAAATTGTATAGCTTCCTTGATGCTTTCTCAGGATATCACCAGATTCTTATGGCTGAAGAAGATCAAGAGAAGACGTCATTCATAGCTGACTCTGACATCTACTGTTATAAGGTAATATCATTCGGCTTGAAGAATGCAGGAGCAACATATCAGAGGCTCATCAACAAAGTCTTTGCTGATCTAATCGAGAAGACATTGAGGCCTATGTCGATGACATGGTGGTCAAAAGTAAGCAAGAGAATGAGCACATTGCCGACCTAGAAGAAGTGTTCTCTACTCTCCAAAAATACAAGATGAAGTTAAACCCAACCAAGTATGCTTTTGGGGTGGCATCAGGAAAGTTCTTGGGTTTCATGATCACTTACAAGGGAATTGAGGCCAATCCAAACAAGATACGTGCTTTAATATCCATAGAACCACCTAGGAATAAGAAGGAGGTCCAGAAGTTGACAGGGCGGGTTGCCGCTTTGAATAGGTTCATGACTAGGGCAGCTGACATGTGTTTTCCCTTCTTCAAAGCATTAAGAGGCAATCAGAACTTCAATTGGAATGAGGATTGCGAGAAAGCTTTCCAAGAACTCAAACAGGCTTTGGCTGCTCCTCCAGTGCTCACGAGACCCGAACCTGGAGACACGCTGTACTTGTACATGGTCGTATCCCAGAATGCAGTGAGTGGAGTACTGGTGAAAGAGGTGAAAAAGGTTAACAACCCATCTACTATGTAAGCAAGGTATTGTTGGACGCAGAGATAAGGTACACGCTGGCAGAGCAGCTTGCACGGACACTAATTGTGGCAGCTCAAAAGCTACGCCAATATTTTCAGGCACACCCTATTGTTGTGCTTACAGATCAACCACTTAGACATATACTTCAAAAATCGGATGTTTCAGGGAGATTGTTGAAATGGGCGATTGAACTTGGTGAATTTGACATAGAGTTCAAACCCCGGCCCTCCATCAAAGGACAAGTCCTAGCACATTTCATCGTAGAGCTTACTCCCAGACCTCGGGGGCCAGGGGATAACCCGACCACCATCAAGGACGTATGGGAAATATTTGTTGATGGAGCATCCAACTCCTCGGGCTCGGGTGCGGGTGTCATCATCAGCAGTCCTGACAAACTAATCAAAATTCAATGTGCTCTCATATTCGAATTTGAAGTTACCAACAATGAAGCGGAATACGAGGTTGTGGTCATTGCTCTTGAACTTGCAAACCGCTTGGGAATCGAGCACGTCAAGCTCTTTAGCGATTCACAACTCGTGGTATGACAAATTGAATGAACATTCGAAAGGAAGGACGGAAAGATGAGCATGTACTGTTTGAAAGTACATGATCTACAAAGAAAGTTTAAGGGTTGTTAGTTCTAAAAATCACCCGGGCCGACAATGGAAAGGCGGATGTATTGTCAAGACTTATGTTCATGGGAGTAGATGGACTTGACAAGACTGTCCACGTCAAAATCGCGACAGAGCCAAGCGTTGGTCAAGAACTAGCAGTCATGGACATCGACAATGAGTCCTCATGGATGGACCTCATAGTTGAATATATAAACAATGAAAATCTCCCAGAAGATCCAAAGGAAGCTAAGAGCGTCCGATCTAGAGCACCAAGGTACTGCATGATCCAAGAAGTCCTCTTTCGTATGAGCTTTACGCTTCCCTATCTCAGGTGCCTCAAACCCTTCGAATCAGCACAAGCTTTAACAGAAGTTCATGAATGGGTATGTGGAAATCATCAAGGAGCTAGAGCTCTAGCCTTTAAACTCATTAGGTATGGGTACTACTGGCCGACCATGAAGAAGGACGCCTCAGAGTATGTAAGAAAATGTGATAAGTGCTAAAGGTTTGGTAACATTATTCATATCACCGCGAAAGAGCTCACGCCCATACACTATTCGGCCCCCTTCGAACAATGGGGGGTGGACATTATCGGGCCCTTTCCAATGGCAAGAGGATAGTTGAAGTTTGTGGTTGTGGCTGTAGAGTACTTTACAAAGTGGGCAGAAGCAGAGTCCCTGTCAGCTATTTCAGAGTCCAAGCTAAGAACATTCATCTGAAAGTCTGTCATATGTAGGTTCGGGATTCCTAAAGTGCTCATAACCGATAATAAGAGACAATTTGATAACGCACCGTTCAAAAACTTTTGCACTAACCTTGGGTTAAATCATCGCCTAACATCGGTCGCGCACCTCAGAGCAATGGCTTGGTCGAAGTCACTAACATGATTATATTGCAAGACCTCCATACAAGGATCGAATGCGCACATGGTAGCTGGCCCGACGAGTTACCATCCATACTATGGACTTACAGGACTTCGCACAAAACTACAACAGGTGAAACCCCTTTTATGCTAGCTTTTGGGCTGGAGGCCACCATCCCCATTGAAGTCAGCCTTCCATCACTAAGGCAGTTGGAAAATAATGTCGGGAAGTACACCACTGAATATCTTGACCTGTTGGAGGAAACACGAGAACAAGCTGCCCTACGAGTCGCCTCCTATCAAAACAGAAAGGCTAAGTATTTCAACAGCAAAGTCAAATACTGAAGATTCAGGATAGGCGACCTGGTGCTTAGAAAGGTCGAGGCTGCCGGCCATGCCCCAGGTAAACTGGGACCAACTTGGGAAGGACCCTATGAAGTCATTCGACAAGTTTAAGGTGGAGCATACGGCTTGAAGGATATGTCGGGAAGACTACTCCCAAGGCCGGAATGTCGACAACCTCAAGGCCTATCACAAGTAAAAGTCATGACCCTGTATATAAATACTAGTTTACTTTTAGGCTTGTGCATTTTCTTTTATTCTTAGTTTAGTTTTTCATTCGGCTTGCACGTCCTACGCATTTTTACTTTAGATAGCTCATTCATGAAGGCTTACAAGCCCATTCTCATTTTAGAACATTAAAAAGTATGTATGGAGTAACCCTTGGGAACGTCCCAACAAAAAATTATTGTAATTGTCTCTCCCAAAACATGCTACGGGCATGATCCCATCAAAGCCCTGTCACGCGCAGGCACCCTCGAGCCATGCTACAGGTATGACCTCATCAAGCCCTATCATGTGCAGGCACCCTCGGGACATGCTACGAGCAAGATCTCATCAAAGCCCTATCACGCGCAGGCACCTTCGGGACATGCTACGGACATGATCCCATCAAAGCCCTGTCACGCGTAGGCATCCTCGGGACATACTACGGGCATGATCCCATCAAAGCCCTGTCACGCGCAGGCAACCTCGAGTCATACTACAAGCATGATCTCATCAAAGCACTATCACGCGTAAGCACCCTCGAGCCTTAACACGGACAAACACCTTAAAACATACCTCGAGCTTGACCAGTTTTGAAATAACCTTTGAACAAAATTTCATTAATTAGTCCTTGAGCTCGAGAATGAGTCATAGCGATACACTCGTCGGGCTAAACACTTGGAGATATAAAGCAATTGTTAACTGAGCTATCCTCGAACTCAGGCTCCATTTTATTAAAAAGAGCTATCATCGAGCTCATTACTTGGTTATGTTAACTGAGCTATCCTCGAGCTCAGGTTCCATTTTATTAAAACGAGCTATCATCGAGCTCATTACTTAGTTATGAATGGGCTATCATCGGGCCCATGATTACTTTGATTAGGTGAACAATCCTCGAGCACATTACTTGCTTAATTGGATTGTACGAGCTATCTTCGAGCCCACTACTGATAAAAAATTAGTTATGATAAAAGGGCGACTATATGATCGAGGTACATAACAACAAGGGATAAACGTCGAGCATTTCACTTCATTAAACAAAAGAAAGTTCAGAAATACAACCCATATCATCGGGCAATGTACTTGGGCAAAATATAAAAATATTACAAGGTCCTACTCTATGTCATCGGGAGCTGAGGCCTCGACATCAACTTCAACGTCATCCTCATCATCGGCATTCGAAGCATCGTCGCTCTCGGACACCTCGAGAGTGGCAGCAATACCGAGCACTGTCTTTAGCTCTTCAGAGGGCACATCAAGATAATTGGTCCGAAGATAGGCTCGAGCTTCCTTGAAGGCATGAAGATATGCCCTCCAGGCATACTCGCCCTTGAGCATGTCGCATTCTTCGAACTTTTTAAACTCTTCCCAAGCCCGACCCCTGACCTCAGCAAGCTGAGCCTCAAAATCCTTGCACTTTTGCTCGAGCTCGAGCTTTACTTCCTCAGCTTCGTCTTTCGCCGCTCCCACCTCTTCTTGAGCTTGACGAGTCTCCGATCGAGCGTCATCACGCTCCTTCAGCAAAACTTGACGCTCAGCCATAAGGTCCTCGATCCTCTTATCCCTCAGCTCGACGGACTCTACAAGCCCGACCATTTTGTGGGATTCGTCCATCCCCTACAAGGAAAGACCCTGAGCCACGCTGAGGGTCTGCACATCCAATCATCGGTCATTAAACATCGGGTCATATACTTGAAAAAAAAAATGATAATATGAGAATAACGTAAAAGGACGACCACATTACCTTCAAAGTCAGGAACTCGAGGGCCTTCATGCCTTCCTCGAACCCAACTTCTCTTCGATATTTAGCCACTATGCTCGGAACCAAGTGGCAGCACTCAAAATCCTTGATGACCAAGGCCACCGAGGGTATACAATCGTCCTCGAAGTCTACGACCTCGAGAGTTCATCAGGGTGGGAGCTCACGTGGCAACGATATATGCAATCGAGAAGGTTTGGGGCTCGGAACATATTGTCGAGCCTGTGAAGTTTCTCCCGGTCTGCGGAGATGGTCGTCAAGGTTAGAGAGTCGAGGTCTCTTCTGCCCCTTAGACCCCTTCTTCGAGACCCTGGCCTCAGGTTGAGGGGCTTTGGCCTTAGCATTTACAAACTTCCGGAGGGTAGATAGGTCGAAAAACATTCCTGCAAGAAATGAACAAGTAATCTGCCCGATGTCATTGTTACAAATATAAGCATGAAGATAAAAAAAAAGGGGGGGGGGGGGGGTCGGGGTCCTATCCTCTACGCCTCTCACATCGGCAAAGTCTAATACCTCGTCCTCGAGGATAGCCTTCATGTCTGGCGCCAAAGGTTCGAGATGCTAGAGCATCTGCCTATGACGTTCTAATGACTCAAAGTACGCCTAACCCTCACAGAATTTGGAGGCGTCGGGAATACTCCATCCCGACCAAAAGGAAAGGTCGATATCCCGGGTAACTACGTAAAATCACCTATCTTTCCAACCCTTGAGTGAGCTTGGCATGGTCGAGACCCTAAACCCTCCTCAGGTAGACAGGTATGCAAAACATGTAAATTAGGGGAGCTGCTTGAGCTCGAACACCATTCAACACGGATCAACGTATGGCTCGATACCTAAGTACCTACAATCTTGAAAAAATAAACAAGCATCCTCCACCCATTGGGCACCAATTGCTCGGGGCACATGGAGTGCTTGACCAATAAACTTAAGAAAAAGAGATGCAACGGCCACCTAAACCCGGGCTTCAGAGTGTCCTTAAAAATTACAAACTCATTTTCCCGAGCCTGCCCCATCCTATCGTCGAGGTCAGGTGACCTAATGTCACACCCAGGCATTAGCCCGAACTCCCGGGCTGCTGCCACGGCTAAGTGTTCCTTAAACCTACAAGGATCGTTGGGGACTTTGAACTCTACGTTATTTTGTGGCCTAGGTCGGGCATCTAGGAGAATAGCTACGGGGATCAAGGAAGTCCATATGTCCTCGCTACCACTCGAACTTGACATCACCCGACAATAACTAAGGAAGTAACTTAAAGTCTCGAACCTTACCTTAAAATCACTAGGAGCCCAAGGAATTCCTAAGGAGATTGCTCGAGCACGACCTTGCAGAGAAATTTTTACAGTGAGTAAAAAGTGAAAAATGAAAAGTGAAAGGGGGGTATTTATAGGCCTTAAATAGGAAGGCCAAGGGTCGCTACCTGGGCCGTTGGATCTAGCCACGTGTTAAACATCCAATGACCCCTGTCTACTATCGCATTTATTAACCCTCGATACTCAAAAACGATAGTTATGTCATCGGATACCCCGAGCTTGCCCATGAAGATGAATATTCACTCGATGATTCCGTATCAACGAGCTCGCCTTACATCCACCCCTAATCCTCGGACTTTAGGGATGGATGCACGGGGGCCAGTAATAGTGCCATTTATGGAGGCATAAGCATGATGACGTCCAATGTGCCCCAATTCTCGTCTAAAGGCCTTTGTCCTCGGGACATAGATGGTCCTCAAGACATCTCAAGGACATGCTTCAAGGATCGCCTCAAAAATACGTTAGCACTTCTTGAGGTACATGCTTGGGAAGCTTAGCCATTGGTCCTTTTTCAAGGTATCCTAACTCTATCCAATTGCTGTTTCTCAAGAGTCCTAGGTCAACAAGAAGTCTACTCTTAATAATACCACTGAAAGGATAAGAACAAGACGTCTATTTGTATCCCAACACATAATACCTAAAAATAAGGTGATGAGTCCTACTAAAACTCCACTACCTCTCCTTATAAATACATCATTCTCATTCATTATTGATGTACACTTTTACATATTTTTCCCAGCATCGATATTCTCTCTCTGACTTAAACATCGGAGGGGCGACGAGGCCAAAACCTCTACACCTTTGTTTCAGGTACCAGAAGATCTCGTTCGTGCTCATTCTCAATCGTCAAGCTCGAAAAATCAGCAGGTGCGATTTTTGGTAGCATCACAAACCATTACCAAACATTCATCGTGCCATTGGGCTAATATCTCCATGTTAGACATTTTTTGTTATGGAGCTAACTTATTCATAATCTTATTTTTCAATAGTTGGGGATGTTCACACCATGAAATGTGTAGCATTTGAGCATCACTTATTCATTACCAAACTAGAATCCTAACAAACAGAAATTTGAAATATATAAGTAGTGCTAATAAACTTAAGAAGATGAAAGGGCTCCATACAGCCACTGGCAGCAGTGTTATAATCTTGTTTAGAGAATACTATTTGATCCCAATGACTGGCACAGTGGAAATGGAGTTCGTCATCAAGCGCCTCTTACGACCATGAGATTAATGCGGTGAATTGCTTCAGTAGTGGAGTTTCGATTGAAAATATGGAAGGGAACGACGAGAATAAGATGTAATGCCCTGTTGAAAAATGAATGGAGAATATACCGAGAATGAAATAATGTTACAGCAATCAAATACTAACTTGAAGACAAGAAATCAAAATTGAAATATCCACTAAAAGACTTGATCACGATACCGTTGTCCTCCAACAATATTTGCCCCATTTAGTATTGAAAATTGTTTGAAGGGATGATGGCAAATAGTTTGCTGAATTTAAAACAAGCCTTGAAAAATATTAATGTTCAAATAATCAAGCAAAATTCTTTAAAATCAAGAACACTCAAGAACTATGAATATGAAGAAGAAAAATTAAACTTGAAATGAAAATTTTCTCTCAAAATGGGGCTATAGTTTTTTGTATGTTTTCTTGATGTTTAAGTTGATCACAAACCACTTATTTATAGCCAAGAAACAATGCTACACGAAGTGGTGCAAAAAACTCTCCAAAAGTCACCAAAATTGAATTCCAAACGGGCAAAATTTTGTACCATGCGGCCGCATGGTCCAAACCATACCGAGACATTTAGTCCCGGTAAAGACCCATGCGGCTACAAGGTAAAATCTTTTTTATTTTTTTATTTTTTTTAATCCTGTTTCTTCATTCCAACATTTATTTGTTTTGAACAATAATCATTTTCTAACAATCCCCCACTTGTTCAAAATCAAATAAACTCTCATATTCAAAGTTATACGATACTTATGCATAGAATTAGATATCTTTCGATTTGAATATAACCATAGTGTACTTCAAACAAAGCAAAGTTGGAATCAAAGGTAGCATGAAGCTTTAAACCATTTGTTCCAAATGACAATACCGGTTCAAACACACACATGAGTATCACGTGTTCTCAAATTTCTCAAACTCGCTTAGCGCTATTATGACCTTGCGAATCCTTTTTCAATAAACTTTTAAGAGACACACTCTAACTCTCTATTGAGGCGGCACTACCTCGAAGTTTATTTAGGTGAAGTTTTTCTAGTATCTTTGTTACTTTTAAGATACTTGTTATTAATACTGAACTTCATTAAAAAATTTAAATTCATCTATCACTTTAGTAACAATCAGCATTATAACTAAGATAGGGTTATTGTGGATATCAATAATGCTGAAACTATCCACATGTCGAATGACTTGTTATTATCCTTTAAACCCACAAATTACTTTTGAGTAATGATGAGTAGGGTTGCCATCATTGTTGTACCTTTTTAAATTTAAGAGTTTCAACCCCATCCTACTTGTAGTAGAATTTACTAAATCTCTATTTAGAGGTTTAGTTAAAGGATCCGCTAAACTTTCAATTGATTTTACATAATTTAGGGAAATTGTTCCACTCTTGATTAATTTCCTTATGTAATCATGTCTTAGACTCATATGTCTAGACTTTTCATTATATACTTCGTTGTATGCTTTTGTTAACGTGGCTTGACTATCACACATGATAGGTATAGAAGATATTATCTTCGGTCCCAAAGGTATCTCGTATAAGAGTTCCTTAAGCCACTCAACCTCTTTCCTGGTTTCCGATAGTGCAACAAACTCGGATTCCATAGTTGAGTATGTTATACATGTCTGTTTCTTTGATTTCCAAGAAACAGCTCCACCACAAAGTGTAAACACCCAACCTGAAGTGGATTTATTTTCACCTATGCTAGATATCCAACTAGCATCTGTAAAACCTTCCAATACAGTTGGGAATTTAGTATATTGTAGACCTAAATTCTTGACTAAATGGAGATAATTGACCTAGTGTCTCATACTTATAAACTTAATCTTCCCCATTTCTAGCAAGGGGACTTTGATCTTACACCCAACAACGCCCAACGTGTTGTAAATGCCCAATGAGTTCAAGTTGAAAAGTTTAACATGTTGAGCTTAACAAAACGTCATAAATTACGAAGGGATGACTCGCCCACGACCATATGAGAGATAGAACTTGCATTCGTTACTATTGAGTTTAATGTACAAATTGTTCAAGGGTCAAGGTTACTTCAAGACTATTAATTGTGCAATTTTAACAATTAACCAAATCTGAGTGCTTTTTATGCTCTAAGATGTAGAAAAAAAAATTAGGGGAGGGGCTAATAGACAATCTTGCCGAAACCAAAAATCTTCATGGGAGATTAAGCATTTATGATTCTAAGAAGAAAAGTAACGTATCAGAAAGTTAGCGGACAATGGCAGAAAAATGAAATGGAAATTTGTCCCTTGTCGAAAATTGCCTAACACAAAGATATTAGCCCATAAGCCACAATGAATGTTTTGGCATTGGTGTGGTCACCTATTTTCTTGTTCGACAATGTCTACATTGGCTCTCTCTTGGCATGGACGTGGCCTCGCCTTCTGGTCCCCTCAAAATTGTCTCGGCGTTCTCTTGACATGGGATGGCATTCCTTTCTAGCTTCTCTTGGCATGGACTTGGCATCACCTTATGGCATAGGTTTATCTTTACCTTTTGATCTTCACTAGCTGGTCTGGTTTTAGACTCCATCTCTGTGATTACCTTTCATATAATTACACATTCTGGTTTTAACTGAACCTACAAAACTTAACCACTATTCGAGTGTTCTCAAAGAGGAAAGAAGAGATGGGAATACCATTTTAATGCTTTTTAAGATCTTACTAAAAGAAAACGAAGATTATTGAAAGTATTTTATACACTGACAAACGTAGTTCATTAATCACATTTGTAACTTTGAGTTGATTTTTTTAATTATAATTTTCGAGCCTTACTGTTTTCGCGCGGTTTTTGCAACCCGCCACAATTACGAGAAAGAGGGTCAGACGATTGTGTAAGGAAAAAGAACTCTTGAGACAAAGTCTCAAAAAGGGGGTGCGTTTACCAAATGAAGGATTAAATTTGGGAAGTAGACAAAACGCCTCCAAGGGGGCAAGCACACGAGTACTGAAAAAGAATTTAAATTTAAAATAAGGAATAAAAATCCCACATGATCTCTTGTAGAGAGTTTTTGATTCGGTCATTTTTTCTATGACGTTACTTCCTTTTATACTTCTTGAGATCCTTTGGTTATCGAAAACTGCTCAGACTTGTTCCATATCCTTCGCAACCGTCCACTCTTTTAATGAGGAACCGCTTGTTTGAGGAGTAGTTGCTTAATAACCGTTGCCACTACCCATGCTGCTTCCTGGATCGTGGGATCGTGCCGGGTTCACTTGCCAACCGCTTCAAAACTATATCCTTTAGACTTGTCTGATTCTGAGCGACATGAGGCTGTCGTCCTGGGCAATTGTGCAGTACTATCCTCGTTCGGCCTCTGGGATTCCCACAATCTTGGGCGATGGTATTCCTTTGCTCTTGGGCTTCCAATATTCAGGCTTTTCCATAGGCCTCTAGCTTGGGCTTTTCTTCTTGGCCTTTTAAGTGGCTTCCGTTGGGTCTTTATCTTGGATTTCTCAATTGGACTTCCCTTTGATTGGGCTGCATTTTAGGGGTGTCAACAATTACCCTCCAATATGGCAGAATTAATACAAATCATTAATTTTGCCATATTCATTCTGCATCTTTCCCGCAATATTTGAACTTCCCAGAATTTCAATCATCACTTACGTTTTAATGCCTGAAAGGTTGCAACGCTACAAACCCTTAAAACCCCAAAAGTACGCGGCGTTCTTTTTCATTTACATCTCTGCGGCTTTACGTTTTTCTCTCTTTAGCCCTTACTCGACTCGCATTCTGTAACAAATGGCGACTTCAAGCACTCAGTCCGATGCTGCCCTTACTTTTGAGGACTTCCAAGGCATCCTCACCAAGCCATATATAAATTCGAACCCTCTTTCGCGGGTTAGTCCCAACGTTGATGAGTTCTTCTTGGGACCATCTTTTGTTGATGCTGAATCGGTCGAGAAAACTGCGGCGGGCCAGCTGTTCCCTTGCGTCGAAACCCTTCCTTTTCTGAGCTCTCTACTATTGAAGGCCATCTACGATAAAGGTATTCGTACTGGCCCAAAGCCGATTCTGGTTTTCGTAGGTGGCATGCACGTATGATGAACCATGGCCCTACCAAATCTATTTTGGAACGTGCGGGAAATTTTGGACATATTAGAAGTCACCCTTAATCCCCCCGTATACGACCCAGCACTTTTTCCAATCGCCCTGAGCTTTGGTCTTTTTTTTTTTTTTGAGTATAATACTTTTGTTTTCCCCTGCTGCCCGTTGTCCATTACCCTGAGGGATGTTGGGGCCCTGGTAAACCTTCATCCTTTGGGCGATGTCATTTCTCCCAGCATGGTGGTCTCGGTTTCTGCAGGCAGTGTTCCCCGATAAGTTTGATAAAAAAAATGTGCGAATCTTACTCGACTATGCAGGGTGCTTTTGTCGCTCTTGCTCCCGAGCCTAATCATGTCGAACGGGTGGCTTTCCTTCAAGTTTGGCTTTGTAAATACGTTCTTTGCGTCCCTAGCTTAAAACCTTCTACAAGTTACCTGCCTTTGACGTACGCATTGGCCCGCGGCACGCCTTTGAATTTATGTTCTTTTTTCTTTTTAGCCGCCCTTTACAGGGGTTTAGCTTTGCTCCAGTTTCAATTGAGGACTGGGGCGTCTCCTACTGGCAGCGGGCCTCTTTGGTTTACTCAATTATGGTTAAGGAGCATATTTTCCTTCCTTTGGGGTCCCCTCTATTCGCAGTACTTCTGCCACCTGTTATGGGTTGGCCATAGGTTCCCTGCGCACAACGGCCATGTCTAGGAGAGACATTTTTTTCCTTTCTTTATACTTTAGTTCCGTCTTCCTTTTTTCCTTTCCTACTCATTTGACTCCCAATTATGTTCATATTCCTTCCGGAGCGGATGACTCTTTAACCATTTGGGTTCAATTCTTAACTGGAGAGAATTGCTTCACAATATCTTAACTGGGACCAATGCTAAGGCTGGGATAGAGATTTACACTCCCCATTCCTTTGCTCGTCAACTGGGTTTCGGCCAGACCTGGCCCGTCCCTCTTTTCTATTCCAAAAACCTGACCGAGCGCTTTTGTACTATTAATAAAGCAGATGTTGCAAGTATAGAGGCCCATAACCGTGCTCTGGCGGACGCCTTTTCGCTGACCCTTTTTCGTTCTAGTTCCGCCATTCACCCCATTTTTGAGCAACTCTGGCCGTCAATGAAACGTAGGCTATTTACAACTGACGCTACTACTGCCTTTCATTTGCTGGACCGGCCGAGTACTTCTTATACTCCTCTTTTAGCCACCCCTGTATCAATCAGGAGTCCTTCTTCCCCTTCTCATTCTAAAGGGCCTATTCTTTCTCCTACTCCTTCGTTTGCTAAAGCCATTACTGCCAAGGGCGTATCAGGCCGGAAACGGCCGGCTTCGGCATCCCCTGTTTTACCGGGAGACGGTGATGATGATGATGATGATGATGATGACACCCCTCTCACTTTCAGGAGAAAGGTAATCCATTTGCGATTCTTCTTCATCCCTCTCACTGTTGGTACCTTTCCTTGCAGGAATCTGATAGCATCATCAATTCCATCCAAGACTTACTCACTTCTTGGGCATGTATGAAGACATCTTCTGCGTCGTCCTCCACTCATGCGAATGAGAAACCTGGACATTTCTCAACCAGCGTTGTTTGGAGTATGTATCTTTATGGACCTGGAAGTAGGCCGTGCCAGCGCTGCACATCAAAAAGCCAAACTAGATACGTTGAGTGCGAATCTACTGCAAGCACTCTCACTCCCATCGCCCAGCATCTCAGTTGATTTTAAAGTGAATTTAAGGGTTCTTCATGCCGACGTTGTTTCTTTGCTGGCCAAGAACGCAGAATTGAAGGCCAGAAGTGCTCAATATCTCCGCGCTTCTTCTGAGAAAGAATCCTTACTTCAGGCAAATCGACAAGAGCCGGCTGAAATTGACCGAAGATTTCTCAGAGCTCGTGGTAGAAGATTCCTTAATGTTGAGCCTGGCCACTGAGATGAAAGGGCTACAAGCGAAGATGGATGACTGTCGGGCGAGGATTGGCTGCAAAGAGGACGTCCCTGCATCCCAGGAATTTTAGGACAAAAAAACTCTATTGGAGAAGTATCAGAAGTGGGAGGTTGATGATGACTTTGTGAAAGAAATAGACATCATTTCCTCTAGGCAGGGCGAAGAGTGGAATAAACTTAGGCAGCAGATGCGATCAGCTTGGGGCGAATTGTAATTAAAACATTGCTGTCCTAACTTTGTAACTTTTCGCGCTGAATGCCCTGAGTTATGTAATATGATGTCATTCATCGTCATTAATGAATAGCTATTTTGAAGTGGCATTTATCCTCGATCGCCGATTTACCTCGTACTTAGCTCTATGCCAACATTCATGCATATTTCTTGGTATTTGAATTTCTTCCTAAATCTTTGGGCCATACTGATTTCACTCACTGTTCATAAATGCGACTTTCCACATCCTGGCTTTTGATCTTCCAGCCCTTATAAATATGCATGTTTATTACTCATCATTTTCATCCTCAAGCCTTCTCAAATTCAATTTATTGCCATCAAAGCTTCCCGCCATTGCATGGCACTCCGATCGTTTACCAACAATTTCCTCTACTACAGGGATGGGTTTCTTGACTCGTCCCTTTGTTTCGACATCACTTGGGTATTGGAGGTATAGGAAATGTTCTTTCAAAAAAACCGAAGCAAGATTCTTGCCATCGGTTTGTCCGTGAAGAGTGCTTTTCCTTGCCTACTATTGCAGTAATGCATTTAGGAAGGCTAAAGGGCTCTCTTCACCGGCCATAGACTGAAGGGCTGCTCTCCGCATGCCTTTGCAGCAATGCATTTAGGAAGGTTGTAAGAGTAGTTCACCTTCTTACGGCCATGGACTGAAGGGCTGCTTCTCCTCGCCCACCATTACAGCAATGCACTTAGGAAAGTTGTGGGAGCGGTTGGCCCTCTTATTCGGCCATAGACTGAAAGGCTGGCCGTACTGTTTTCACTCTTTCTGTTCCTTTCAGTCAGAAGATAATTTGTAGCGTGTCTCGTCCTTGTACTTTGCCTGTGTCTTTTAATTCTTGTAAAGAATGGTTTGTTAAGGAGCAACTGGGTAATAAAAGGACTTTGTTTGAATTATGCCTTGTTTCTCTCTGACTTATTTGAATTTGATCGTCCAATTTTATTTACCGCCGTCGTTCGGCATGAATACAACACAATTGCCAATTATATCACTTACGCAATCTATTCTGTTATTTTGCTATCAGAACGTGATAGTCCAATTTGTTAACTGCCATCGCTTGGCATTGTTATATTACGATTGCGATTTTATCACTCATGTGTTTATCTGTTCACTTTCCCAGAGGGATGGAACATATCTCTTCAAATACTTACCATTAATAAATCTTATATGCCTAGTACCATCTAAATCTTCCAAGTGATAAGCTCCATTAGGCAATACACTCTTTACTCTATACGGCCCTTCCCAATTGGCGACCATTTGCCATATTTGGGTTATTACTATTTAAAGGAAGCACTGCCCTCCAAACTAATTCGCTTGCACTACAAAACTTGGTATAACTTTCTTGTTTTTTTTTTTTATTGTAAAATCTCAGCCACCCTTTGTTTTTGGACTTACAACCTGTCTAGCACATCTAACTTCAATTCGTCCAACTCTAATAAATTTTGAGTCAACGATTCCTTGTACTCATTCTCGCTCAACTCGTGTTGCCGACGCACCCTTATGGATTGCACGTTAATTTCCACGGGCAATACAGCCTCCTGCCCATAAGTGAGTTGGGAAAGCGTAATATTGGTGCTTGAACGGGGTGATGTCCTGTAAGCCAATAAAGCCGTGTTCAAGCATTCGTGCCAATTTCTGGCTTTTTCATCTATCATCTTCCTTATGCTAGATTTCAGAGTCTTGTTAGATGATTCTGCCTGGCCGTTTGACTGAGCGTAGTACGGTGTGGAATTTACCAATTTAATTCCAAATTCGCTCAAGAATTCCTTAACCTGATCTCCATTTAGGAAGTCCCATGATCTGTCATTAAAGTTTGCGGGATCCCAAATCTGTATATGATATGGTCCCGGATAAACTCTATGATACTTTTCTGGGTGATTTCTTTTAGGGGCACTGCCTCGACCCACTGGTGAAAAAGTCCGTGGCGACTATAATAAAGGTGTGTTGTTTGGATGATGGAGGGTAAATCTTCCCTATCAAATCTATCGACCAACCTTTGAACGGCCAATGCTTAACGATGGGTACCATTTCTCTTGCTAGCACCCTTTGTATTGGACCATACTTTTGGCATGCTAAACAGCTTTTGCATATTGAACACACGATTCACCCATCTTTGGCCAAAAATATCCACTTCTAAAAATTAGCCATCTCATCTTTTGGCCGGCCGGATGGGCTCCACATATTCCCTTCATGCACTTCGGCAATAATTGTCTTAGCCTCTTGTAAGTTCAAGCATTTTAATAACAACCATCAGAAAGTTTTTGACAATTCTTCGTCTAGTAATGCATAGTTCAATGAACGCAATTTCGTTCGTCTATCAATTCGCCCATCAAGCTCTTTGAAAGGACTCTTTAATCTCATCTATCCAATCCAGTGCGACCCCATATTCTATGCATTAAATTTCCATTTTCCTTGCACTCCGCTGAACAACGGGCAACATAGTTCCGTATTCATAGGTAGATTCCCAACTTATCGCCTTTGAATAGCCAGAAGCAAACTGGGCCAACTCGTTGGCCCATGTTCATTGGTATATCTATAATTACATTGAAGCTATACTTGGTCGAATTCTTCCAACAACTCTTAGGCGATTTCGTATAAACTTTATGATAGAATCACTTTGACATTTGAAATCGCCGGTCAATTGATGAATCACCAAGTGAGAATCGCCCCTGATGATCACATTCTTTACTTTCATATCTACCATAAACTCCAAGCCTACAATTAGGGCTTCGTACTCGGCTTGATTATTAGTACAGATCATGTCCAAGGTGAATGCGAACTTATAACAAACCCATAAAGGATTTATCAAAGCTACTCCTACTCCTGCTCCTTTATAAGTTTTCGATCCATCAAAGTATAAAACCCATGGTTTTAATATCAAATGAATCACCTCAAGTTCTATTTCGTTGGGAACATCAAGGCATGGATGGTCGGCCAGAAAATTAGCCAATGCCTCATTTTTAACTGCCTTTTGGGGTACATACTTTATTTCGAATTTCGACAGTGCTAAAGTCCAAAGACCCACCCGTTGGTGTAAGATAGGGCGAGAAAACATGTATTTGAATAAATTAACTTTGGAAATTAGATAGACTGTCACATGCCGTAAATAGGCCCTTAATTTTTTACATGTGAAGTATAATGCGAGACACAACTTCTCGATAGCAGAATAATTACATTCACATTTGTTAACCGTCTACTTAAATAATAAATCGCCCTTTCTTCACCAAATTGGTCTTCTTGTGCGACCATCCCAGCTATCGATTCTCGTTCAGCCGACACGTACAATTTCATCGGCCGCCCTTGGATTGGTGACACCAACACTGGTGGGCTTGTTAAGTATGTTTTCAGGCTTTCGAAAGCCTTTTGATGTTCTTCTTTCCAGACGAATTCGTCTTGATTTTTCAGCTTTAGGAGAGGCGAAAACGCTTTCGTTCGCCCTGCACAATTAGATATAAAGCGTTTTAGAAAATTGATTTGGCCTAAAAACCTTTGCAGCTCCTTTTTATTGCTAGGAGCCTTAGCCTCTAAAATGGCCTTCGCTTTATTCTTATCAAGTTCAATCCCTCTTTTATGTACCAGGATTCCAAGGAAATTTCCTGCATTCACGCCAAACGCGCATTTCAAAGGGTTCAATCTTAGTTTATGCTGCCTCATTCGTTCGAATGAACATCACAGTTGTTCAAAATGGTCTTCTTCTTTAACAGATTTGACCACTACATCATCTACATAAACTTCCACAAATTTGCCTATCATATCATGAAAAATGAGATTCATTGCTCTTTGATAAGTTGCCCCTACATTTTTTAGTCCAAATGGCATTACTACCCACTCAAAGCACCATAAAGACCCAGGGCATCTAAAGGCAGTTTTGTGTACATCTTCGTCAGCTATGTAGATTTGATTATATCCCGAATATCCATCCATAAAAGAGTACATCACATGTCCTGCAGTCGAGTCTACTAGAGAATCTACTGTAGGCATTGGATATTCGTCATTGGGAGTAGCAAAGTTCAAATTCCTGAAATCTATGCATACCCTCAACTTGCCATTCTTTTTTAATACTGGCACTATATTAGATAACCACTCCACATATCTGGTCGTTCTAATAAAACCTGCTTTTAGTAATCGCTCTATTTCTTTTTTGATTTCTGGCAATACATTGGGGGCGAAACGCCTAGGAGGTTGCTTATGAGGCTTAAAATTTGATTTAGTCGGCAGCCTATGTTCTACAAAGTTTTTATCCAAACCAGGCATATGTTCATACTCCCAAGCAAAACAATCTTTATACTCTTTTAATAAAGCGATTAATCTGTTACTAACCTCATGAGGGAGCATCTGGCGGACAAACGTTGGGCGATCCTCTCCTTCCTCACCAATGTTAACCTTGACCAAGGGATCTTGAGCTTGTGCATATCCTGACTTAGGGATCTTCGTCGCTTCATCATCCACGTCGCTCAGAGAGTTTTGCTCTTCCAGGCAATCCACTTTATGAACTTCCCAATCCAAGCTCTGCTCCATTTCGGACACCATCAATTTGTCCTTCAGCATCTTTAACGCCACTTCTTCTTTCTTCATACATTCACATTCTTTATTGAAAGCCATCAATTTGGCTTTGAAGGCCTGAATTTCGGCCTCTTGTTTTTGTTGTTGAAAACTCATTTAAGGTTGTTTGGCTTCTTTTTTGCCAATTACTGGCTCTTCCAGGGCCACTATGTTTGGCCTCATTTGATTAAACATTTCAGTGAGCGAATCTATTGAGAAAGGCTCTTCGCTTCGGGCAGTAATTTGAGTTTCTTCCCCATCTTGAACCACTCTGACAGGCCCATAATTCCCTTCATACATGAACATCTCTACTGAATTCGCTTCGGCCACAAAGGGCCTATGATCTGCCTGTACCACCTCTGCTTCCCCTTTGTCGTTCCAGAAGACTAAACATTGATGGAGTGATGAGGGGATACATCGACTGCCATGGATCCAGTCTCTTCCTAGTAACACGTTGTAGCTGGTAGGACCGTCTATCACGAAGAAAACAGTAGTCCTAGTGGTTGTCCTCGGGGCGGGGGGAGGGGGGGTGGGGGGGGGGTGGGGGGGTGGGGGGGGGGGGTGGGGGGGGGGGGAACACAGTTATATCCAATGGCATAACTCATTTTGCTGAAGTTGCCCCACCATTGAAACTTGTAAGAATGACTTCTGTTGGAATCATGTCGCCTTCTGTCTTAGCAAATTTCCTCATCATCCTAGCTGGAATGGTATTTATAGCCGTTCCATTGTCAATAAGTACTTTTACTACTGGTACACCATTAACCAAGGCTTTGACATACAGTGGCCTTAAGTGTTTGGTTAACCTCATCGCTGGTTTGTTGAAGATGACTTTTTCAGCAGCGTCTATTTCCACTTCCTGCCTATTTTCTGGCGGGCCATCTCTTGGTGATAGGTCGACGTGCAGCACATCGGACTGAGCCTTTTTTCCTTGGGTTTCTTCCTTCTCTTTTTCCAATACTTCTTCCTCAGTTACCCAATTTGTAGGAGGAGGCATTATTCTAGGGGGTGATCCAAATTTTTCAGAGCGAGGTACCCTCTTTTTCCTTTTTGGCGTCCCATACAACACATAGAAATCAAACGGTCGACCAGATGGTTCTCCCAACAGATCCACCTCGCGGACTCCTTCCTGGTGCAGTTGTTTCAACAGGGTGTTGCGCGACACTCCCATTTTCCGTCTCTCTGCTTCTAAATCAATTTCTTTTTCAACATCTGTCATACCATCGTCCTCTCCATCATCACACATTTCTCTGGACGTTTGGCCTTCATCGCAGACTAGCACACAAGTTTCTTCCTCATTATCCTCTTTTTCTTTGCTTTTGAATTCGTCGGCCAACGGGTAGTTGTTAGCTAGGACAGGAGGTAATGTGCCAAACTGGATGGTTAGAGGTTGGTCAGGATCATCTTCATCTTTCCTGTCTCGCTCAAACTTCGATCTTTCAGACGAGCTTTCCGGCAATTCTCCCATTGATTCGCCAGTGCCTGTTTCTTCCCTATCTTCAAAAGCATTTCCGTTGGCTATTTTGAGCGTTTTGGGCGCTCTAGGGCATGATCCTCCTTGCTGTTGCCTTATCATCCGCCCGTAATTACGTTGGTAACGCCTTTGTTGGGTTCTTGTCATTTCATTGAATGGCACTATCCTTCCTGCATTGTTTTGGAACGAATGCCATACATTGGGCTGGCGAGGCTGCGGCCTAAATGTTCTTCTTTGGCTGGCCGTCCCAAACCCCCTTTCTCTAGGTAGTTCTCCGTACAACGGCACCCTTCGCCCCCTGACAGGCTGAGCGACTGGCACGAAATCAGGCCGATGGTGGAATGGCCGTGTCATTGATGACCTTGTATTTGCCTTCAACTCGTGCTTACACCTGTCGCACAGAACATCTTCGCCCTGTTTGGGCTCCTTCCCTTTGATGCGTTCAAAAACGCTGGGAGGTGGTTTGGATTCTTCTTCTTCGTCATCAATCACCAGTTTAAACCTTGGCAATTTGTTTTTCAAGCCAGTCGTTATCATATTCATTGCTAGTGGCCGTGGGAACGGGTCTTCATCCACCGCCATCTTCTTCTTTTCTTCGAACGTAATTCGTCCTGATTCAATAGCATCCTGCAACACATGGCGAAAACCATACAATAATTAGTCGCATGTGACCATGCATTATGCCATTTACAGTATTTTTTTACCCTTAATTTGTTCAGGGTCTGGCAATTTGTGTTTGTCGCTCAACCTTATCTGCTTATCCTTATATAATTTATCGAATATAAGGTCAGCTTTGGTTACGTCGAACGAGAACGTTCGCGTCTTTCTGTTTTCACCTTTTGCAGGTTCATCTTTGCCTACTATTTTTGGCTTAACTAGCATGGGACAAGTATATGCTTCTCCTTTTACTAACTCAGCCAAGCATATTTCGGTCTGGTCATAATAACCATCATCGATAGTATGAACATTGAAATTCGGGTCTTTATAATAAGTCCCTTTACTGGAGTTTTTCATTTGTTCTTCCTCTCTTACCAGTCGCTCATACCTAACGACATTCGCGCTAAGTTGGAATAAATCTGGGAATTCTCTATCTCGGAATTTCTTCTTTAGATCAAAGCTTAAACAACTTTGTGCGATTTTGACAAATTCCTTTTCTGGTAATGGCACGAAGCATTTACTTCTGGCCGTTTTGAACCTTTGTAGGAAATTTTCTGCCCATTCGTTAGGCAACTGACGTAAATTCGCCAAATTGGCCAGTGTAACTTCAGACTCAGTTTTGTAAAATTGAGCATGGAATAACTGCTCCATTTGCTGCCAAGTTTGGACGGAGTTTGCTGGCAAATTAATGAACCAAGAAAAAGCTACCCCTGTTAAGGAACTTGGGAACAACCTCAACTTATGGTAATCATTCACCTCACCACTTTGCAACGTGAATCTCCCTACATGTTCTAGTGTAGACACTTCTCCTAGGCCAGTGAATAGTGAGAATTCCGGTACTTTGTACCCTATAGGCCATGGATATGCCTGATCTATCCAATCAGGATATGGCTTGGTGTAAATCGGCCTAATCACCGGACGTACCCCAACTGCTATTTGATCTTGCACTATTTCCATAATCTGGTTTCTTAGCACGGCGTTAGGGTCATATGGGTTTCCCATTGGCTGATTCGTGGGAGGCCTAGTGGTCTGCCCTTGATTGGCCATAAAAGTGCCATTATTCAGGTTGTTATGACCGGTAAATTGAGTGTTTAAACCGTCATTCGTACGCAAACCGTTATGTCCATTATTTGGGACATTGTCTCTCATGGTAGTACTACCCCTCAGGTTAGACGTAGTGTTACCATTATTCACATTTATGGTTCCGTTTCCCCCTGGGTTTGAAGTAGAAGGGCCGAAAGGTAGCTCCAGATTTGGGCCGGAGTTTACACCAAGAGAATTGTACGGCGAAGTATGCCCCACGATAGTCCTAGACTGGAAGTGATTATCTATAGGCATAACAGGTTGACACATTTGGCTTACCAACTTATTCATGATTTCATTCAACGTGTTTAGTTGTTTAGCTATATTATCAAAATGCCTATTCTCGTTCTGGGTAAATTTCTCCATATTATGAATGCTACGTAGATTTACCTGTTCAACGACGTCCTGCGTGAGTTCTCCCAGCAATGCACACATTGTGCGAGGACTCAATTCCGTCATTGGTTCGTAGCGGCTGTGACTGCTTGGACTTTGCCCATCTGTCTATGGGGAATGTTGTTGCTCCTCGTATCGCTCAACCACAGACTGGACTACTCCTTGACTTGCTGGTTCCTTATCAGAATTTTTATGAGGCATGATATCTTTTCTCTTTTTGTACCTTCACTTACAAAACACCAACTGTCCCACTGGGCGTGCCAAATTGTTTTCGCGCGTTTTTGCAACCCCCCAACAATTACGAGAAAGAGGGGTCAGACGATTGTGTAAGGAACAGACCTCTTGAGACAAAGTCCCAAAAAGGGGTGCGTATACCAGTGAAGAATTACAATTGGGAAGTAGACAAAACGCCTCCAAGGGGCGCAAGCACACGCGTACTGAAAAAGGATTAAATTTAAACTAAAGAATAAAAATTACATGATCTCTTGTAGAGAGTTTTTGATTCGGTCCTTTTTCTATGACGTTACTTCCTTTTACACTTCTTGAGCATCCTTTGGTTATTGAAACTGCTCAGACTTGTTCCATATCATTCGCAACCGTCCACTCTTTTAGTGAGGAACCGCTTGTTTGGGGAGTAGTTGCTTAGTAACCGTTGCCACTACCCTTACTGCTTCCTGGATCGTGGGATCGTGTCGGGTTCACTTGCCAACCGCTTCCAGACTATATCCTTTAGACTTGTCTGATTCTGGGCGACTTGGGGTTCTGGGCGACAATGAGGCTGTCGTCCTGGGCGATTGTGCAGTACTACCCTCGTTCGGCCTCTGGGCGTCCCACAATCTTGGGCGATGGTATTCCTTTGCTCTTAGGCTTCCAATATTCAGGCTTTTCCACAGGCCTCTAGCTTGGGCTTTTCTTCTTGGGCCTTTTAATTGGCTTCCGTTGGATCTTTATCTTGGATTTCTCAATTGGACTTCCCTTTGATTTTGGGCTGCATTTTAGTGTGTCAACACTTACACGTCCATTCTCACGTGAGTCCAGCCCAATAGAACACTTGGCATTTTCTTAACAGGCACTATACCATCATGCTCTCTTCTTGGTGTTTTCCAAGTTAATTTTCATTGCTTAGAGATATCAAATTTCTACACATTAGGTTTCCAATTTGACAATGAAGAAATTTTGGTCAAACGCAGCAAATTTGTTGGTCATCAGTCATTTACAGTGGGTCGAGATTCTCTCTACTTTATTCCTTTAAATATTCTTTCAGCTATAATAGCTTCGTCCAGCATTTATTTGACTTTTTAAGTTCTCCATGAAACATTAACAACATGTTTGGTATGCCGGATTGAATATAAAATATGACAAGTTTCTTTCTCAATCATATTTAGTCAAGCACGACAAACATGCCGTACATGACCTTTGATTACAGGGTTCAAAGCTAACCTTAATCGCACAAACTACAAAATATCTAATATATAGAGTTTGATGCTGAAGCAACTCCAGTGTGCTTTCAGTATTGTTTAAAGAAGAGTGCATAATTTCTGGTACAAATTCCATAAATAAATCAGTCTTTTGATCATAAATTCCCTGGAATTCCAGTAGTTCTCATCGGGTGGCGTTCGCGCTCACAAGCATCCCCGTAATGCTTCACCAGTTCATACAGCACATGGGCAGCATATGTGGCGAAGCATGATGATGACCTCCATTTCCACCACCACCGGTCTTTAAGTGATGCATGTCATCCGAGTTCTCGTACTTATAACCTTTGTCATGCTTCTTGCCCCCATGGTTCGGCTCAGTGTTCATGAACACTTCAATTAGAGTAGGGTATCAGTGATCTTCTCAGATATCGGCGCTCTTAAGACCAGGGGCGTATCCAGGGCTCGAGTTCAGCTAGGGCAGACCGCGAACATTGAACGCTTACTGTCAACGGTGAACGTTCGTAATAGCTGTGTTGTTTATTAATATTTAGTTAAATAATATTCAAAAAATCGTACGTACTAAAACTAGAAGAACTAAGTGGGTGTTTGACACCCATTCTTTTGAATAATGAGTTTTTGAATAGTGATTGATGTAAAGAATATGTGGTGAAAAGTAAGAATAATTTTTGGGTTTATGTGTAATATTATTTTATTTGGAGAATGTGCAGTTAAAAATAAGTACTATAGAAAAATGAAAATGAGAATGAAATTAAAAATGAGTGTCAAACAGAGGCTAAATAAACCACTAGAACTAGGTACCAACTTTTATTTCGGATGAAAAATTCGTTATATAATATATAAAATGTTCTAATTTATTTTTCAATCAAACATGTAATATATACTAACAAAATGTCAATATTCAATTTACAATTAAATTTAAATAAACAACCATTATTATATTAATAAAGTTGAAATTATTTATGTTCTGGTGTGATTTCACTTTTCCTCAATCGATTTTTTGTGAAAGAAAAGCGAAACTTTCTATTAATTAAATAAGTTTTGTTGAAAGTCTCCTTATGACTTAAGGACAATTTTTTTTTACAAATTCATTCGTCATTAATTGACCAAACTATCCAATAAATTGATTAGAGAAAAAAAAAAATTTAATCAAGAAGAGGGACAAATCAAAGGTTAAAATGTTTCTATTTGCATTAAAAAAGGAGTTTTTAATGCTGCCCTAGCTCGTCACCCCCTAGATCCGCCACTGCTTAAAGACACTCTACAATTTTTTTTCTTTATGATATATATTATATATTTTTAATTCAAAGTTATTTTTAAATAACAAATAGGTACTCATATTTAAAAGATTTTAACAAAAAAAAAAAAAGTTATTGATTTGGTGAAAAATATTATTTTATTGAAAAATGTGTACTAGAAAAATGAGAATGCAAATTTTAATGTGTACCAAATAGGGACTATATAAATAAAGAACTTAAAAAATTTAATCAACGTGTCGAAGATGTGTCTTGTCCGTACTTCTTTAAACAATTGCGTGTGGTGTTGGACTCGTGTCCGTGTCAGTAGGCTAAGCTTGTCTATTTCCAGCTGTGGTGGTGCTGCTGATATTTGTCTTTAGGCCAGCTGCCGCCATGGCTAGGATTGTCCATTTTCCAACTGTCATGGTGGTGATGCCTCTTTTTTGCTAGAACGGTAACTTTCCTTTCAATGCTTCATACCCTCGTAATAGCCGCCATCATGAGGCAGCGCGTGGTGGTTGTGTGGTCAATTGGACGCTCATTATGCGGCCTATTTGATTGTGATTCGGCATTTACAGTGGGGCAAGAGATACCACTTTATTCCCAACTCCTTGTTGAAGAAATTCACTAATTCTCAACAGAATTGGACGGTGTTAAATGAAAAGACGAACTTCAAGTCTTGTCCAGTGTGCAGACGAACTTCACTTGTGGCCATCAACAGCACTTTCATACGGAATCAAATTTCATGTTGATCCATCGTGGCTGCATTTCAACAGCTTTGAGTTCATCTCTCGTCCTTAAAATAATTGTGGTGTTACAATTAGGGATGTAGCCAGGATTTTTAGTTAGGGAGGGGCGAAAATACGGGGGGCGGAGCCCCCGAAATTTTTTTTTAACTAAAAGAATTGAAAACGACGATTTTGAGTACCAAAATAGTACTGAAATGCAATGTTCAATTCAATCATTACTGACTATTCTACTACTTAATTCTTAAATTCAAATATTCAATAACTAACACAATTATACAAACTAACAGCAACTACTCTACTTAATTCTTAAATTCAAATATTCAAGAATAAGACTTTTTAGGATTGAACACACAAAATGACGAAATCAACTTTAACAGTGCACCAGTCACAAATCACAATCTCAATATCTTCCTTTCAATGAGAAATCAAAATTATATACTAGACAAAACAAGTAAACATGCATTATGCATAAACCAGCTTGGGAATTGAGTTTTAATTAGTTAGGCTTGAGAATTGGGAACTTAGGTTTTGGATTGGATTTTGGCTATTTATTTATTTAAGTAACTATTGGATCTTTTGTTTAGATCTAAAATTTTTGTATAGTTGAATTTTAAAGTTTAAGTTTTTTGCTCAATAATTTATTAATGGAAAAAAAATAAAAAAAATTTCAAAATTTTGGGGCGAGGCGAAACTGAAAAATACATTACAAATTAACTACGAATACCCCCGTCCTTGGTTACAATGTATACATCCTTGGTTACAATGTATTATGTATGTATGTATGTCAAGATGTGTACAAGATTTTAGACATTTAATCTCTTTCATTTTCTATTTGATGATCTCTTCAGCTACATTTTACAAATCTTAAGTTGTATCGAGTACAAGTTGCAAAGATAACATTTCAAGCGTAACACACATGGTAAATAATTAAAGATCAAATAACTTACAACCATATGAGAGACATAAAACACGAATCAATTAATGTGACAAATACTCATTAACCATGCTGCAAGTAACGAGTAATCAAAATTCCAATAACTATTAGGCTCTAAGATGCAACAAAACAATTTATATCTTCATGGCTACAGACAAAATCATACGCCTAATTTCAAGGATTAAGCATTTATGATCTATAAGAAACTCTGAAAGTAGAGATCAGAAATTTAGCAACACAAATTTGCAAACATGAGTATGCATATATACTCAAAAACAATAGCCCCGGAACCACAATGAATGTTTTGGTAATGGTATGGTTTTCCATGTTCTGTAGATGTCAAATTCTTTCCAGAATTATCGAATTTTGTCAATAAGGAATTGGGAATAAAGTGGTGAGAACTTTTTTGCCTCAAGTGGAAAATCACCACCAAAATATGCTTCATGAATGAGTATCAATTTATCCTTGTCAGTCTGGAATCTTAGTGAAGTACTATAAATATGAACTCAAAATCTCCAAGCAATATAGATCAACTTCAAGAAAAAAAAAAAAAAACTCGAAAATGCAAGCATACCCGGCGTATGGCTTCAAACAGGAGGAGTCCTATATGTATGTTGAGGAGGAGGATTTCATGAAGGGCAACTTCTATTACGATAGTGGTTCAAGTATGCAGATGATGAGGCCTAATCAGTGCAGCCCGACTCCACCGCACAACCACCATGCCCTGCCTCATCATGGCGGCTTTGACAAAGATCAACACCATGATAGCTGGAAAATGGACAAGCCTAGCCATGGGGGCGGCTGGTCTAGCGACAAAGAGCAGCAGCGCCACCATGACGGCAGGAAAATGGACAAGCCTAGCCATGGGGGCGGCTGGTCTAGCGACACAGAGCAGCAGCACCACCACCATGACAGCTGGAAAATGGACAAGCCTAGCCATGGGGGTGGCTGGTCTAGTGACAAAGGGCAGCACCACCACCATGACAGCTGGAAAATGGACAAGCCAAGCCATAAAGGAGGCTGGCTTAACAACAAAGAGCAGCAGCATCACCATGACAGCGGAAAAATGTACAAGCCTAGCCATGGGGGCAATATGCATGATGGAGGTTCTAAGTATGAGAACTCGAATGATATGCATCACTCAAAGATGGGTGGTGTTGATGGTGGTCATCATCACGGGGCGTTGGTGGTGAATGATGATTGCAATCCCCGCCCCTACTGCAATGAGCAGAAGAGCGTGCAGTACTGGATGTCCAAGGGAATTGATGATTAAAAGATTGTTATGTTTATGAAATATGTAGCAGAAATTCTGCACTTACTTTTAAATAACACTTGAAAAACCTCCTGTACACTGGTGTTGCTTCAACAGCAAACACTATATATTACAAAAATCAATGAATAATTATCATATACTCTATTAGTATGCTGCTTATAGTCAAGTACTTCAATTTTCGTTCAATTTTTCTTTAGACGAGTCCTTAAAGCATGTGGATTTCTATAGTCGAATTTCGACTAACATAGTCTCAACTCTTAAGCGTGTCAACACTGGAAACTGATGCTGTAATTATTACATTGGCCCAAGATACGTTTTTTCAAGATTCACTCGCTACAAAAACTTTTCTTTAGACGAGTCCTTAAAGCATGTGGATTTCTATAGTCGAATTTCGACTAAAATAGTCTCAACTCTTAAGCGTGTCAACACTGGAAACTGATGCTGTAATTATTACATTGGCCCAACATACGTTTTTTCAAGATTCACTCGATACAAAAACTGAAAATTAAGGGATCATTTGCAAGACATTAAAAGTAGACACCCACTTATTTGTATACAATATTCTATTCATCTACTGAATGTCTATTATCTAGCCACGTATTAAATCATGAAAACCTTTACACGATCTACTTCTACACTTTCAACTCATTACGAACTACAAACATGTTTGGTATTTCGACCTCGACAAGACTCCAACATAATGAAGAAAAATATTTAAATAAAAATACAAAATCATTTTATCCACTACAGTCAAGTCGATTCCAGTTCAACGTACCAAATATCCCAACAAATCGAAACTATTCCATCCACACAATTCTTCATACTTACATGGTGGATCTACAAAGAGGACAAGTTGTGTGTTGATTATCAAACCACTTCTCCAAACACCCCTTATGGAAGAAATGCTTGCAAGAAAGCTCGCTCACTTCTTCATCACCTTCAAATCTACATAGACACACACAACACTCCACTGTAGGCCACATATTGCCAACACTGCCACTGGTGACGCAACCACCATCATCACGGCAGGGCCGCCTTCTACCACCACCTCTGTTTCTGCATAGAGAATCATACCGGGTTATCGACATTCTTCTGGTTCTTGAATCCTCTTCGTCCAAAACTTGCTCCGCCTCACCCCCGCCATAAGCACCCACCACTTGAAGCAAAGTTCTTAGCAGATTCTTTACTAAAGCCACATACATAACTGTGTTCATTACTAGTAAAGGTATCACACCTTCAGCTGGGCTAGGAAAACTCGAGAGTCCCATGTTTATTTACGCCGTGCTACGGATTAAGCCCTAATCTCGACTTACCAAATCTGAAATAAAGTCTAAATTTTAAAGAATCTTTGGAAGAAGAGTATTGCAGAGAAGCAAGAAATTTGGTTCCACATAAGAGGTCAAGGTTGAGGTTGCTTATAAATAAACCCGTGGGATAATGTGGACACGTTGCAACACGTGTAAGGTTCCTGTGCTTGGGGGTTAAAATCAGCGACTTTTCACTGAAAAAAATACAAAGGGTAATAATTATTTGGCCACGTGTCCACAAAGATTTTTGTGTTCGTCAATAGGATTGTGCCGTTTATTGTCGTGTTGGTGGAAGTTTCTTGAATTTTGGAACCGCGTATAGTCCATGATTGAAGATTAATGTGATTAATTAATCTCCCTTACCGCGTATGGTCTGTGATTGCGATGCGAAGAAACAAATGAAGGACCATTAAGTCCATGTTTGGTTCATTAAAATTTTAGATAAAATTTAAGTCAACTTCTTAACCATATATTTTTTCGGGAATTCACAACTTTTAAATCGTACAATTCATCAATTTTATCAAAATATATAGCTTCTGTTTGATAAGGATTAAAATTCAAATTTTAATTTAAGTCAACTCAACAATTAGTTTTAACCACATATTTCGTGAAACTCACAACTTTTCAATCATGTATTTCTTCAATTTTTTTATTTATCAAAATTCAGTAAAAATCTAATTTTAATCTCCACTAAACAGAAGTATAGTAAAAATCTGATAAACCAAACAAAGATTAAGAATCATTACCCAAAATTGAATTTGATTACATAATTTGTATTCTTGTGCTTCATATACACCAAGAGTTTGTTTACATCCCTGCCCGCATGTCAACCCAACAAACCAATGAGAAGGAGTCCATTCAGTAAGGTTTTCGAAAAACTAAAAGTTTGATTAGCTTTATTTTTCAGAAAAAATAACATTTTTTTCCACCCAAACTCCTATTTTGAAATATTTGATTGACAATTTTTTACATGAAAAATATCTTTCAACTTTTGAACACGTGACCATATTTTTCTCAAAAATAAGAAAAACATTTTCTTTAGAAGTTTATGATTTTTATTTTCCAGGTAATTCATTCTCTTCCTCATCTACCCATCAATAAAAAATGGACAAATATAATATTTTCTAATTTGAAAAATAAATCAATCAAACATATTAATTAATAATTTCCATACAAATAAGTTATATACACAATTGAATTGTTTAGAATTTACTTTCTTTCCATGAAAATTTCATGCTCGAAGTCAAACGTACCCCCGGACAACTTTACTACAAGAAATAGAAACATAAAAAGAAAACCTACCAAAAATGCCCTAAATCAACTCGATATGAGCAATGGAAAGACAAATCAAAATGTATTACTAATTCATTGAAGCTTATATGACAATATCCTGAAAAATGTTTTATCTACAGCAACAAAAATTAGATTCAAATCTAGAGGTTAGACCCTATGCTTAATGGTACCATCTAATGGTGAAATGTGAAATTGGGAGGATCAATTCCCATTGCCTTGTAATAAGATTTTTCTGCATCAGCCATCCTAGTCTGGAACATTTTCCACTCTCGTCTACACCTCTCGCGCACCTGGAACCAACGAGCAAAACTCTAGTTAATATAAATACATAATAGATACAGCACTGGACCATATAAAGAAGAAAAAATGGTTAAATCCTTTACTATTTTAGCGTTAAGTTCTATCCAATACTGTATACTGATTGTGTCCTAAAAGTTTGGTAGCAGAAGATGATGGTGAAAGCAAATTCCTATGTGTGGAAGTCAGCACATAAATTAGCAGTTAAGGAAATGGAATACAAGTTGTATGTCAAAACTACGTACCCCTTGCCACGGAGCCTTTCCATTCTCCACTTGCCCCTATCAAAACATCGAAGGAAGATGGTATTATATCTTGATACGTGTAAAATGCATATACAAGAACAATAACGTCAATCAAAGTCCTGGTCTTGACAAGTTTTACCTGGTTCCCAAGTGAAGGGACACTTTGATGAACAATCCATTGAGCATCTACAACTCCAATTTTCTCATGAGCGGGCTACAACAGAGATGGCCACACAGTTATCAGCCAATATAGCAGAACACACGGACTAAAAATTATCTATATATCCCAGAGTCGAGAAGTGGATTTTGCAGGGGACAAGCATGTCTCACCTCAACACATTTTTGGAGGGCAAAGTCGAGACCCCAACCGTGAACCAAGTCATTCTACAATTCCCAGATCAAGATAGTTAAACCATATATTTGAAGAATTTCAAGATCCAAGAGTGAATGAAAAGGAAATCACAATTAACCTGTATCATATGCCATACACAACGCCATGCCTCTCGAGAAAAGACAGGAGCCATGATTTCTATAAATCTGTGTAGATAAAATGAAATAAATTGTGTCCCAGAATTATGCAGATGCAATCAGAACAATTGGAAAGTCGAACAGTTGTTTGGTAAAAAGAAGGAAAAAATACAGAGAACAGTACGAACGCTGAACAGGGAGGCAAACGAGGGTCAGAGCACCAGCCAGGTTTCTCCTCTGTTTGCCTATATTCAGAAGAAAGAATAAGAATTCATTGCAAAAATCATTTCACTCAAAATAAGCATAAACAGGAATAAAATTTTAGTTTTCTTTTGTTTAATTTTTTATTTCTTACTTGTGAACTTCATGATCACCTCTTCTCTTTGTCATCTGCCAAGTCAACCCTCGATTGGGCTCCAAACCAGGCTGCGAAATTTCTAACCCATGTTTCCTCACAAGTTTGATGAATCTGGAATGCGTAAGGGCGAAGAAAGACATGCAACATGGGTTAGCTAATTAAGTTTTTCGTCAAAAAGGAAATTGGTAGCTTAGATGCTTACTCTTCGGCATCAAAATGCTCAACTCCAAGGTCTTCATCCCAAATAAATATGAAGTCATATGGAGCAACAATGTCAGGATGTAGAAACCTTTTAGCATACCACCTTTTTTAAAATATGAAATTTCGAATGTAAGAATTGATTATAGGGTAATCAAAATCATTGCAATAATCATAAAATTTTGTGAACAATTCCTTACCATTTTGTTTGTTTTTTAGCACTCACGTGAATAGCCCGTTTTGACCACTCAAACTCATCCCATTCGGATGCTCGGCCATCATAATGAAACAAAACAATAGTAAAGTTCTCTGAAAACTGTAGAAAGAACATGCTTAGAGAAAGAGATAGTGTTGGGTGGGACGGGGTGGGGTGGGGTGTACAGGAAGATTTGCTGACCTTTTTCACTGCTGCATCTATGTTGTTCCTTTGATCATAACCAACGGTAAAGGTTACCAGATATTTTGGTTTGCTGGTCAAATCCTGAGTAATGTTGAATTGATCAGACAACAAAATTAAAGAAAAGATTACAATACCACATTTGTATATATTTAGCTTTACATTAGGATAATGGATTTTGCTAGAAGTTATTTCCTTCTTTAACTCGCAAAATCCACTCAGTTCAATCTTAACAACTTGTTTATTACGAACCAAACGGTGTTTTGCATTCAAAAGTGTAGATACTTTACGGTGTAAGAAAAAAAAACCAAGTATTATGCATATTAAACTATGTTTTGAACGGGATTCTTACCTCACTAGGTTCACCCCACAATCTGCGGAGATAAAAGTCTGATTCAGATGCAACAATCCCTGGAGGTAATCTCTCTGCTCCTTTAGGGTTTGATGGGACCCAAATCTGAATCAAAATAGAAAATAAGGTAATAATAGACAAAAATAGGCTTAGTATCCAAAAGAAATTAGGTTGCCAAATTTTATCATCTATATCTAGTTAACACATGATTCCACATGCACAGACCTAAAGAAAGACAGGTAGAGAGAGACAGAGAAATAAAATATATCTATGACTAGAAATTCAAGATGTGTTTCTCCATTTGAATTTTATGGCTATGTCAAAGTAAAAGATGGTGTGGTTAATGACATATTGTTTCATAGCAGCAGTGTACAGAAATTATTCTATATAATGTTTGAACACTGCCCAGACTTCCAATTATGCCTTATTAACAAGAAAAATTACCTTCGATGAATCATTAACATTTTGATTTTCAGTTGAGTTGCTTCTATTGTTATTGGAAGAAGAACTAGCATCTATACTTTGGATTGCGCCACCTGTACTTTTGTTCCCAGCGATCGAAAAATCATGAATAAGAGCGGAAGTGATATTTAGCTGCAAATTGGATAGATAGAATAAATTATAACAAAGACTAGAAGTCAGCAGGGATGAATAAAAATCAAAATATTTAACCATACGTTCAGTAATGGAAGTGCTGGAAATGACTTTCCTATAAAGAAGCCAAAGATGATGCCCACAAAAACTGTAACAATAATCCTCATGGTTTCATTCGGTTTATTAACCATTGCACTGCAAAACAGATGTCAAAAGTCATACAAACTGTTGCCAAGTACATATATATATAATGCTTTAAGCAAGAACCGAAACTTACAAACCTGCGTCCTAAAAATCCCTTTCTATGTACAGTTTCTGCTTCCATATTTTGATCGCATATGATGCTAATAACTGCTTTGTGTTGCCCAATTAAATTTCAAGCAGTCACGCTGCAGTAAAAAGTAGACATGTTTCTAACACGAAATTAGAAGTAATTTATCTATGAGAATAACAACTAATTCCCGAAAACCCCAAACCAAAGAAAAGTTGTAGAAAATACAAAGAGGAAGAGTTAAGTGGCGCATTTATGCAAGGGAAAGTGTGTTAATGAGCCCCAAATCTCTTTCTTTCACGTATTAAATCCATATCCATGAGAAACAAATGTTCTCTGTACTGACAGCTGAACATCTTAAAATCTTATGAGATTCATTTACTCCTCCAGAATAGATTCATAATCTCAATAATGCCAAAAACAAAGAAATAGGGATTGAGCTTCCTGACATGGACAATTGAGTCTCATATTAATACCCCGAGTAAAAGATCAAAATTTTGAAGCTCACTTCCCTCTCGCAATCAATTCAATCATAACGCCAGAATAAATCCAGAAACTCGATATCAACACTCAAATTTAGCTAAACCCTTCCCATGTACACTAAACTGCCCCAATGGATTCTCATGCTGAAAACCCGAGTAAGATCAAAACCCAACCTATAATCCTCAGAATTGATCACTACAAAGCATCGTAGCACTGTAGCACAATCAATTCCACGAGCAGAATTCCGGCAAGCAACCAATCATGTAGACATTTAAAAACTGCAGCAGTTCACTACCATAAAAGGATCAAAATTTAAGCACAACTCAATTGCCCGTCTGGTACGCATATGAAAGCAAGCCATTCATCCTTTCTTCCACCCAAATTCCCTCTTTCAAACCAGTATATAACATAGGCATACAAAGCAATCTCCAGCATTTCATGTCAAAGACAAACAAACAAAACACTCTGTTTCCTTAATTTCCAACATAACAGAAATTCGATTACTGCAACTCATTAAATCAATTCAGAAATTAAAAATAAAAATAAAAAAACTGGTTTTTGATTAAATTATTACATGTTGGTTCATTTTTCATATAAATAATCAAATTCAGATGAACCATAATAAAAATAAACACAAGACATGCATAAACACTTATACATTTTAATGTGCTTGAGGGCATACCTGGATTAAAATTGAAAAACCCAGAAAAAATTTCAGACAAGTATTTAAGCGTAAATCGCCAAGAAATCACGAGAGAGAGAGAGAGAAAACGATTTTCCCGGCGAATTTTTACTCAGGAAATAAGCGTTGCTGAACAGTTTTAATTCTTCATTAAATGCGAGAATTCTCTACAAGCATAAGAATTGTGAAAGAATATTTGAAAGTGGAACGCAATAAGAGTTTTTCAGGGAGTGAAAGTCGTGAAGTAGGAGCAAAAAGATGGTCTCTTCGTGACCAAAAGGTGAGATAAAAAAGTAACAGAGGAATCAAATTTCTTTTCATTTCCTATTTCCCTTTTCTTTTCAAACTGTTTCCTAAAATCTAATTTGTATTTTTGGTATAAGATATTACTCCCTAAACATCTACTTTAATGTAATCGAACTTTGTCCAAATTTTGTCCCAAATTCTTCATATAATTTTAAGTAATTACTATAAAAACACCGATCAAGTTTAGTATGCAATATTAAAGATATCAATCGTACCAGGTACAATACGATAAGAATATTTTAATTTTTTTCTTTACTCAGTATTACAAATAAAAAATTTGGAGGTTTTTATTGCTTATTAATTAATTATTAAAATAAGGAAAAAAAATGTTGATTATTTGGGTTGAATTTGGAATGTCATTAATGTTAATTGATAAGAGTTTAATAGGGGAATAAATTGGGGCATTAAACATTATTAAATCATAGTTTTACTTTATTCGATTCCCCCAACAAAATGTCTTTATTGCTCATTAAGTAATTGTTAAAAATAAGTAAAAATTGTTGAATACTTTGTGTTTAATTTGCAATGTCATTAAAGTTAATTATGAGAATTTTAGTAGGGAAATAAATGGACATTTTTATTGCTTATTAAATAATTTTTAAAATAAGTAAAAAAAAAATAAAAATATGTTGAATGCTTTTAATTTTTGCATTCAAATACAGAGATACTTTTTGAAGGTTAAAAAATGCTGTTGTTTGTGTTGGGGCCCGGTTATAAATTTGCCATAACTACATTTAGAGGGGTTAAAATTATCGGATCATCCAATGAAGGGGCTCTTGGACCCTGACCAGTTTGGGGCACATCTCGCAATTTACCTATCTGCACCTTGAGGGGTCAAGGCGTAGACTCCAGGATTAGTCGCCGAAGGTGGACACTTGGTTATCAAAAAAAAATTATCGGATCATCCAAACTTGAACAACTCGACGACCCTTTTATAATTTTTTATAACAATAAGGCCACTTTATCAATTTGATGCTAATTCTTTTGAGATTAGCCTCCATTTGTTTCCCATACAAATTTACTAAAATTGAGAAATATGACCGTTATACATCACATCAAGCCTTCAAATTTGAATTTCTATTTCTTGTGTGAGGTCCAATAACCACCATATTTTTCATTCTCATTCTACAATAATGCGCATCAAACGGAGGTATAAATAATAAAATTATAAATAAATCTAGAATGGATGAAAAACTTTGCTCCTCTCCGATGAGTTAGGACTTTCACAAAGAGAACATGATAATTTTTGTTTTTACCTCGTCTTAAGTGAGTATTTGGGTCCACGAATACTCATTAGTTTTTGAGATAAGTCGCATGTTAGCCATAATATTTAGTTCTCGTTTAGTGGAGATTAAAATTAGATTTTTAATAAATTTTGATAAGAGTTAACAAAATGTACTGTTGAAAAGTTGTGGATCTTGTAAAATACACGATTAAAATTAATTATTAATTCTAATTTAAATTAAAATCCAAGTTTTAATTTCTACTATACTTTTGGGCATAGACTTGTCAATATATTTTTGACTATTTTTATACACCCCTACCGAACCGCTTACACCCCTACCCATTTATATTTCGTCTGTGTTGGAGTGTCAATTCTTCGAGATGCAAGTTACAAGTTGAAAAGTTTGTCTCATAATTGACAATTGATGTAAGCTTTTATTTGATTCCATTATTTTTAAATATATTTTTCTTTTATTTTTATTTTTAATCGTACATTTTTTATAAAATAATATTAAATATAAATTGAAAATCTTTCTTTATTTTTTAATCATACATTTTTCATCAAAATATTATTTCAAAATGCATTTTATTGTGAAAATGAGACTCAAAAGAAATTCTAAATATAATCAAGATTATCAAAGAAATCTTTGTCGGTGGACTTATTCAAATCTAATTGAAAGAATCTCAAACTATTTTCTTGATTGTTTGTCAATAAAGAAATGGGATTTGACCTCACTACCAACAAAATCAAGAATTGGTTGAGTTTGGGGTCAGTCACCTAATTTCAAACGATTTAAGCCTCAAGTACAAGGAATAATCTATAGATTTCATACATGGTGCTATTTTCTTGGTTTTTTTTTTTTTTTCTTCTTCCAATGAAAATTTACCGAGTGTCGTTTCTGTAATTTTTCTGTGATTATTTCATGTACTTGTAGCAAACTTCATTTCAAACTATCCAAAAATACAATGCTCTTTTGCGACGTACCACATGGCAAAGTATTAAAGCTCTATATAGGGAGGTAAAAACCCATGTTGGACCCACCCCTTGAATCATAAGCATTATTAATAATAAGAAAAGTTATTATTTCAAACAATTTATGTCATGAGAATTACAAAATACTTAGGGTTTGATAAAATTATCATAGTATATTCTTGTTTTCTTCTTGTTAATATTTTGATTATTAAGGAAAAAAAATCATACAATAGCAACAATAATTGATTATTTTGGATAAATTTAAAGTCGATTACACGAATATGTTGTTTTCTATTGATTCAATTAATCGCCATGAAAACGAGAAACAATAAGAACGTAATAAATTTTTGTACAAGTAGGATTACAACGTGTTCAAAACTAAATTGAAAAGAAATTCAATAATCCAATTAAACTCATCAAATCAATGTTTTGTTTTACACAAAATCGTGTAATGGATTTAGTAGTCCACCGTCCTCATTCTATGTCGGGATTTGGGATTTTCTATTATTAATGGTTTTTAATGCTTGTTCTTGTTCCATTGAAATTCCATACTTATTCATTTGCATAGTACCCTTCCAAAAGGGCTCTGCTCTGGAAACTGAATGTTGTAACCTAATTGACATGCCAGATAGTGAGATCCAGTTAATACTTGACCATACAAGGAAAAGTATAGTAAAATAAAATTATTTTTGTATACCGTTCAATTATGTCTAATATTATGTCCTAAAACGCGCATTTAATGCATAAAAATGTGTGGTGGCAAAGACAGTTAATGTGGTCTAAAACGTAAGAGAATTAGTGGGGTAGTAAAGGTATCCGTTGACCCCACTTTTTGCAAAGATGACGAGGACAACAGATATCTGGCTCACTCGCATCCACATAAGCAAGTTCCAACACTTTTTGGTTGAAAACTTGGTTGGACGGGATCACTATATATGAACGTGTGAGAGTCTCTAACGTGCAAGAAAAAAATGTTCAAACACCGGTGACATGATTTTCTATGATTGCATATTAATCATCAACTGTTAACAACTCAATCAAAGTAAGATGATTTAAAATTAAGTAAACAAGAATAAACTAGAGAATATTGAGAATGACTTTTAAGTATAAAGAGTTGCATTAAATTTATATGTTACAAAAGTTGCTATCTATAGAATTCGACCAAAGTGGTAGCTGTTGGATAAGAATCACGTGGCCTCATCTCCGAGTTCGAAGTGTCACATCATTAGCCTTCTACGCATTTAATACACTGACAACGGGTCATCCACCCTATGTCCTAAGCTGATAGACTTGATATTCATTATTACAAACGTTACATCAATCATTCCTAAAGATTGCTTGTAGATCCTCTGAGAGCCAGCAAGGGGCTTCGGCCAAAGCGAGCTTCGGAATGGATGTCTTCGGTATGGAGAGCTTCGGAATGGAGAGCTTTAGAGTCTTTTCTTTGATTTCGCCACCTCTTTCCCTTGCCACTCTGACCAATCTGGGTCTTCGTTGACTTTAACTTGATTTATGTCTCCACGTAGACTACTACGTAAACTTAGTTTGGAGTTTCGATGGCGAGATGTAACAATAGTCCCTCAAGTCTCTACATAATTATTCATATAATGCATGGACTTCTTATATCAAAAAATTTGGTGGGGATAGTTATTTTCATGTAGTGGTTAGTTTTACAACCACACAATAGTCACCCAAGTCTAAATGTAAATATTTAATTTATAATTATATTTTGAAAGTAGAATGACGGAATTTAGGATTTGCGCAAAGTATTTAATGTGGGTGTTGTCTGGAACTTTGAAATAGGGAAAACATTTGCCTTCTGAGTTACTGAAATTTTAAAGATGGACCTGAAGTTCTTGTTGTTCGAAGTTGTGTACTTCGAATTTGCCTATTTTTTGAAAAAGGTTGGGAAGGGTCAACTGAGGTTCATTTAATCGAGGCTATTTGCCCGAAGAAATGATTTGGAGCAGTTGAGGCCCTTGCCGAAGCTATTGACAGTGGAGATGAAGTAGGGTGATTTTGCCATTTGCTGAGACTATAATGTATGGACTCTGGGGATGTATGTTTTTTAAAACGTTAGGAAAATGAGGCGTCCTTAATTATTGCACCCAAATGATTTGTTATCATATACATTTTCAAGAAAAGACAGCTGAAATGGTTCAACTTTCCATACATGCAATTGTCGCCATATTTAATGAGTAATGATGATTGGCACAGGCGTTTTTAAATGAACTGTTGAATTGTTCAGATCCAAATCCAATGGTTGAGGTTGATGACCCTTGTCTATAAAAGACTATGATTTTGTGAAAAAATATTCTTTACTTTGGCAAAAAGAAGAAATCAAACTCCCAAAAGCTCTTGAGCCTTCTACGATTTTGCTTACAGTCATCGATCTTTTTTGGCTATTTTTATGAAATCCGGTGACTTGTGTTGTATTTGAATTATGTAAGTATCTCTCGACAAATATTCTCTTTCGTTTTTAATTTCATGCCTTCTTCATCTTCTGAGGGGGAGACTAACATTAGGGCAGTAGCTTTTGAGATGGGGGGTTACTATACCTAGCATTGTCGACCTTGTCCATGCCGTTATGGCTGGTCAAAGTGTCTTACCCATGATGGAGGGTCATCTAGATTATGGTGTGGGTTGGTGGGGAAACTAAAATTCTTTTAAAGGTAACTACTGTTAACCTGGTAGTTACTAGGGAGAAGTATTGCATACCCTATACAATAGAGTTGTTAGCACCATTTCCTAAGTAAGGGTGCGTGGCTATTAGTGAGTTTCTTCTAAATGGGGATTTTGTCTGCCCCTTCATCCTTTATTCAGATTGTCCTTAGGTTGTACGAGCTAGCACCTACCTAGCTCGCCCCCAATGCTTAGGCCCAGCTAGTGGAAACCTATTTCCTCTGGAATGAGGATCTCTTGGATGATGCGAAACCGTGGAAAATGCCCTGTGTGTTAAGGTTTATTGTTTCAAAAATAGGTTGTATCAAATCGTAGCTTCTTGCTTCGGCCATAGAGGTTCGACCTATGCATTCTAGAAGAATTTGGGACTCATTTGTAATTTATTTTTATTTTTTAAAAAAAGAGTCTATGATTGTAATTAATTCTCGCTTTTCTTCATCTTTTCTTTTCATTTTATTTGAAGAGGGGGGGCATATTCGTCATTTAACTAGGTTTTATTGAGAAAATAGGAAAAAGTATTGTATTCCGCGAAGTTTGGGCCATTTGGGAGGTATTCTCCCCTAGTGAAAGGATATATGGTATTTCACAGTATAGGCGAAGGTATGAGGGTTTAGCGCCAATTACCATGAATAACATGTAAGCTATGTTTATCTAAAGGGTAATTGGCGTAAAATTCCACCGACCTTTATCTCTATTGGTGAAGATCATTCTATCCTTTAAATTTGACGGAAAATTCCCACTAGACGATCTTTTCTTTGCGAAATATATTTTTTCTCTATTTTCTCAATAAAACACATTGATATATTGATTCAATCCGAGCTCTATTATTAAGTTGTTCATTTAATGAGCATTCTCAATATTATGTCTTGAAGAGGACTCGAATGTCTGCACTCTTTAGCACGAGATTTTGAGTCTCACATGTCACCATTTCATCATTGCACAACCATTTTCCATATTCTATGTTAAATAAAAAGGTGGTCTACAAATCATCGAAGATATACAAGAGTAAGGTTTGTACCCATATTTTCTTGTCAATTATCAGATTTATGTATTCACTTTTTTATCTTGTACTTTCGTGATCAAAAGATGATAGATTAAACCTTTTGTGGCTAGAGCTGCTATGAAACCTTGTTAACTTTGTGATTAATTAATTGTTCCTTCTAAATCCAACTTTCTTGTGATGGTTGATTGTTTATTATTCACTTTTTTTCCGTTTCGATGCTCGATCATCATTAAAATGTATTCGTGATTGACATTATTGTCAAAAGATTCGATACGAATTAGCATACGATAATTAAATACACTAAGTTCTATACGAAGAAACGTTTCTATACTTCATTTAGTCTTTTGTGATATTCTATTTTTGTATTTTGTTTTTATCTATTCGCATCTATCGTAAATATAGTTGGACCGTAGATAAGATTTTGATTAATTTAGTTCAAGAGAAAGTAAACACATAAGAAACATTAATCGTCAACTTAAATCAATAATTCATTATAAACAAGTAATTGTGGATTAAAGTAGGTTTACTATGTATGATGGATAGTTCCTTTTGTGATTTGATTATATTCCAAGATTTTGTTACTTAATTTAGTAGATAATTACATAAAATAAAGATCAAGTTCTAGTAATTAATTGTGTTGGTAGCTAATTAAAGTTCATAAGTAAATAATTAGCCATAGAAGGAATGACACAGTGTTGAATTACGTACAAAATATTTTATTATATGAATGCGTAATTAAAAATGAGTAAGAAAAAAAAATGATATATAAAAAAAGGAAGTTAAACGGACGTTATTGAAAATCACTATGCTCACAAGTCACCGTCTCCTTTTTTTCTCGCAAGTTGTACCATACCTGTATCCACGCATATTTTACGTGGAACTTTGATAACATCCTTGACAAAGACATATCGTACTTTTCAACTCGAATTATACTCAAAATAAGAACAGAGAAGTCTTGTTTTTTCATTTCATTACAAACAAAAAATTCAAGAGTCACCATAACCAAAAATCCCTTTTTCTTCACGTTTTTCTCGCAAATTGTGCTTTAGTAGTTTGATTAAAAATTAAATTTTTAATAGATTTTGATAAAGTTTATTATTGAAACTCTGATAAAATTCTTGAATCTGATAGTCGAAAATGAATTTTAAAAAATAGAACAAAGTCTCTGATGAAGCACTCAGATTAGACACATGACTTCAGTAAAATCCTTGATAGGAAGTGCAAACATTTCTTGGTTTAAAGTCAAAATTACTTTTCATGTAAAATAAATAATTCAGATATTGGTTGGTCAAGATAATCTTAAACCACTCTTTTGTTATTGCTTTTTTCGGTACTACGTGCAAGCAACGTGCAATGCACGTTTGCTTAGTTTATATTTAATAGTTTTGTTTAAGAATTAATTTGTTATTAATAAAGATGTAATTTTTTTGGTTAATTAAATAATTAATGATGTAATGTTTATGTAATTGATAAATAATTAAATAAAGTGTTTCTCTTTGTCATCTCCAACCCAAAATCATAAACAGAAAACACAAGGTATGTTAAGGGGTAAGAAAATGAGTTTACTTAAACTTTTTGCATGGCTTAAGTTTTTACTCCTTTTTAAGTAATAATGCAATTTATTTTATCGCTAAAGTATTATATGTATTACGATAATATATGTATATCATGTGTTAGACTTAGTATTGGTAAGTGACGGGTAAATTTTCAAGGACGAAAATATTTTAAGGAAGTGAGAATGTAATACTTCGAAAATTTTCATAAAATATAATTTAATTTTTATATACTATATTTTAATATTTTGAAAGTTACGGACTAAATGATACATTTATCAAATTATATTTTATTTGTGTCAACTATTTAGATATTGATGGAGTTATCGTAAATATATGAATATTGGTCTCGTTGGATAAATCGTAATTAGATACATAAATCAGATTCGAGAAAAAGTCGATTCGGATAAATTAGCTCCAAGATATTTTAGTTTGAAGGAATTATCAAAAACTAATTTATTTTTATTATTATTTAATTATAATTTTAAAAGTAAGGGGGGTGAAAAAAGATTTTCCATTAAAATAAGAAATTCCGTTAGTTTTTCCGTTAAATCAAGAAATTCCGTTAGTTTTTCCGTTAAACCAACGTATTCCGTTTAATAGCAATTTTTTATATATAGAAAGATATTTGAATCTTACTACATTTACAGTGATTAGTGGACTGTAAAAATTACAACACACTAATATTAGTGTGAGACCCACTAATCCACTAATGATGGTACAAAAATCATTTTTCTATTTGAATTACATTTTCTTCTTTTTATGCCATTTTTGCAAGAGTGGTGACCCTTTCTTCGTCCCTCAAATCATGGCTCTTATATTTGAACCTCATCCCAATGCCCTTTTCTTCATAATTAGGAAACTTTAATTATTTTTTATTTGTCCAAATAATTAGTTGGGTTCATGAATTAATGTACCAGCTGTCGTGGTCCATATGGCACAAAAAAACTACTTAATTTATAAGTAAGAAAAAAAAAAAAAAAAATCGATTCATCGATTTCCTGTACTTGCCACGCCCAATAATTCCAAGAAATTATGTTAAATTTTTTTAATGCTTTTTCAGAATTAGTGGTTATGTGCATGCAGGCAGCCCTCCATTGGTAGCTAATGGCACCTGGTCATAAATCAAAAGGCCACTCAGTTAGCCTAGAAATCAGAGAAGCAAACATCATTGCCTCGCAATCGGTCGAACACGAATCTATTCAATATGATTCTTATAACATTAATGGACGATCTTTAAGTTAATATTGAGGGAAGAGAGAATAGAATTTAGACTTCAAATATTTATATCTTATCGTTTTGAGATATTGGTTCGATTAGGTCAAGACCTAGCTCATGTGATGAAAATAAATATTTACCAGACGAATGATCAAGGTTCAAGCCTCTTTTTATTATTGAAAAAATTCTTCCTTCTAATTCATCATGATACTGAATCATAAAATGTCAAAATATGGCAAAATGTTATTAAATTAATCACTTACCCGCATCAATTTCCTCCTTGACCTCTTCAGATAGTTCAAATTCTTGAGGAAAAAAAAAAAAAAAAAAAAAATCTTGAATTCTTCTTTATGTACCTGCAAGAAAACCAGTTCGACAAATTAGTAAAAAAAATAAAAATTTATCGAGTTTTTATTGATCAAACGACATAAAACAAAAAAGGGAAATAATCACTACATCACATGCCATGCAAGATAGAGGAAATATCGAGTTTTTATTGATCAAATGACACCAAACTTTAAAATGAATACAATAATGTGATATATTTCGAGTCTAATAAATAAATACGTTCTATTTTTTAGAAAAAAGAGTAATAATTTTGAAAAAAATATAATCTAACGTAGGGGAGGAAATGGAACTTAACAAGCATATCCCATGCACTGGTTGATAATTATAAGCGTAATACATTAAAAAATGGAAAATTGTTCAGAAAAAAAAAAAAAAAAAATGGATAACACTCATCATATAACGTTTGTAAGATCCGAAAATGAAATTGGACTAGAAATTTCAATTAATTGATGCAGGATCAACAAAAATTTACAGTCCCAAAATTACATTAAAATATACCATTTAATTTCTTCATTTTTTGTCTTGAATATATACTGCTTATATAAGTATTTGTTATCTGGGTATAAATCCCAAATTGCTAAGGATTTTAATCCTGTGTGTTCTTGCTGTTATGACCAATGGCTTCCACTGCGAATGAGACGAACATTACAAGAATTTCTGTGCCTGTAGGCATACTGAGGAATTTCTCCGGCGACTTCTCCTGCAGGTTGTGTGTACATGTACACGTGTGGCCGGCGGACGTGACGGAAGCAACGGCTTCCGCCAGTTGATTTTGGGCATCTTGGGGGTAGCATGCCGGCAGCAGCGGCGGCGGAATAAGACGATTTGGGAGATGTAGTAGAGGGCGGTGTGGAGACTGTGTTGGTAGTTTTAGGAGCTGACAAGAAAGCTCTGATCTTGATCGCCGCGGGCGGCGGCGCAACCCTGTCGTATTCTTCTATAAGATTAGCAAGATCCTCATCGGAAGTGATTGATACGAGAGCATCTAAATCTTCTGTTGGTAATTGACATCTCAGATTCACTACTGATGTTCCACACATCTCTCCCAGCTTCATCAACAGCTCTGTAAAACACAAAAGTGTCACTCTGGGCACACAGACACGAAACGACCCTATAAATACAGTGGAATTGAAAAAACCAGAAGGGACTAACCAGAAAAAGAAATGGATCGTTCGACGGAAAGAACACGGGTTTCGCCACCGTGGTAACGAAGTTTGCCATCCGGGTAACGGGGGAGAATCCTGCCCCCGTAGCTGCTAAGAAACTTGATGGTGCTGGTGGGTTTCACGGCGAGTTCCATGCTTAAAAATCTTTTGCTTTTGGGACCAGTGATTGACACCAAAAGGGATTCTAATAAAGAAGGAGAAGAAGATGTAAAGAAGGTTTGGAGTGGGCTCTTCTTGTAGCCTATGTAAGGTACCAATGCGGACTTATTTATAGAGGTTTGGGGAAGGAGCCCCGCCTTGGGAGGGTGGCAAAATGGGTGGTGGAAATTAGATTCCCAATCCCGAATGGTAACTGTAAATTTGGAAAGATTTATGGGTAATTATCACGTAACTTCCCCCACGTTTCACTACTATAGTGAAAAAATATCTTTACATTTTATTTTTTTGACATTTTTACCTTTATTTTAATATGTCATTTTCATCTATTTTCTCAATTAAAAATTGTGAAATGATAAATATATCCTTATCTTTAAATAAAAATAAAAAAATAATTGCAATCATAATCTCAAAACTTCTTAAAAAGAGCAAATGAGTCTCAAATAAATTATTCAAATGATAATTAGTATATAATGTCCATACATTTCACTATTATTGCGAAAGCGTTCTTACCTTTCTTTTTTTACATTTTCACCATTAATTACACCTTTGATTACACAAATCATCATATCTATCTATTTTTATCCAATTTCTCAATAAAGAATTGTAAAATGATGAATATACTATTTTATTTAATAATAAAAAACTAAAGGATTAATTGTAACACGGTCTTAAATTTTTAAAAAGTGCAAACGAGATCTAAATAAATCATTAAAAAATTAGAAATTAATTTAAAAAAAAAACAAGTGCAAGTGAGCCCCAAATAAATAATTAGAAAATTAAAAATTATTTTTTAAAAAAAAATGTGTAAACGAATCTCAAATAAATTATTAAAAAAAATTAAAAATTCATTTTTTTTTTTGCAAACGAATCCCAATTAAATTTATTAAGAATTAAAAAAAATAAAAAAATGCAATCGAGTCCCAAATAAATTATTAAAAATTTAAAAAATTTAAAAAATTATTTTTCTTTAATTTCTTTATTCTTTAAAAAAAATAGAAGGGTATATTCATCATTTCACAATTCTTTATTAAGAAATTGAATGAAAATGAATATAGAAAGAACCGCTTGCGCAATCAAATGTGATATTAAGGATGAAAATGTCAAAAATAAAAGTAGAGATGTTTTACCTTTTTGATAATTTATTTTGGACTCATTTGTGTTTTTTTTTTTAATTTGGGACAATGGTTGAATTTTTTTTTTTTTTAATTTAAAGAGAAGGGTATATTCGTCATTTCACAATTTTTAATTTAAAAAAAGGATGAAAATGGCTTTTGCGCAATAAAATGTGAAAATAAAGGTGAAAATGCAAAAAAAAATGAAAAATAATGACGCTTTTCCACAATAATAGTAAAAGATGAAAACGTTACGTGCTAGTTATCCAAAAATTTATCTTCTTTTAACGTTGTTTATTAGAGATGGCAAAATCTATTAATCTGTCTCTTGTTCCCCCCCCCCCCATCCTTATTTTAATATTTTTAACTTTTAAGTCGTATTTAATAAAATTTTTAAAAATAAGTAAACATGACGGAAATGAAAATAGTAAGCAAAGTGTTCGACCTGTGCGTGACCAATTCGAGCTACATGTGAACTGGCATATCTCTTATCTAGTCAGCCGCCATAAAGTTTTGGACGAACATTTTAATGTCACTCGATGACGATGAGTAACAATTGATCATGACTTCTCCCTTAAAAGATTAATAATTATAAAAAGTTAAAAGTGATAAATACTTAATTGTTATCGAACTTCACACGTAACAACTTGAAATATCTCCAATTTTTACTACATAAACTAAACAAAACAACAAAAAATTAAATTACTTTCCTAATAAATCGATTATTTATATTCCTTGGGGCGTGTTCGATAAGGATTAAAATCGAATTAAAATTGAAAAATTAATCGTTATTGTTGATTTTTATTAGACGAGTAGAACCCAATAACAGTCATATTTTCAATTTTAATTGGATTTTAAGCTGTAGCGAACAGTTCCCAAATAATTTATATTAAACACTATCATTGTTACATACATTGCAATCAATCTTGTATAAGATGGTCCAGTGCTAGTGTAGGTCTGACTGAGATGTTGGGCCCTGAAACTGTTGAACTATTGCGAGGTTTTCGATAAATACTAAAATTCATGTTGAATTTGAATATTTTTCTTATTTTCAGGAAAAAAAATAAATTTGGTTATTGATTTTTCATTTATTATAGGTTGTATCTTCATGCTATTTCCAAAAGTTTCACTTTAAATTGTTTTAGAAAAAAGAAATTGATAAATAAAAAATTGATGAAAATAAATATTTTAGCAAAATTGTAAATTTTAAATTGATTGTCTAGATAATGACTATGTGGTCCCTTGATGATATTTTATCAAAATTGTAAATATACATTGTTAACTAAGGTTAATTAGTGATTTATATACTCCATATTTTACATTTTTAAAACTCGATTATTTACTTTTCAACATTTTTTCAATTGTTTTGAGTCTAAAATACATGTATAAGAATTCGAGTTTCGATTCATAATACGACTTTATTATATGTACAAACACTCTTTAATATAAACTAGACAATTAATGACTCGTATTTTAGCCTTTGTTTGAACAGAATTACGTGAAAAATTATTTTATTGAGAAAATATATAGTAAAAAATGAATTTAACGAAAAATAAATTTTAAAAAATGTGATTCAAATATGGGCACAATATATTTAATAGTGTAAAGTCACTAATGCAATTATTAAGTAGTTGCCTACTAAATCACATTTTTTATGAATAATTATGACTTATAATAATTAATTGAATGATTTGTTCCATTTAATTAAAATGTAGGGCAATAAGTATCTACGCTTTAATTAACCCCTTCAGTGTACTTAGCATTTTATAAAGGGGAATTTATAAAAATGGTCAATTTTATGCTTGTCAATTGATTAATGTCTAATTTTGATAACTCTTTCAAATATGGTCAAATTGGCACCGAATTATTTATTATACCCTCAATGAAAAATGAAACTTTTTTTTTTCAATTTGTCACGAATTTCGAGAAGACGAATAGCTTCTGTGAGAAGCTACATTAATACTAGATCATACCTACTGAATTCATTTGTTTTTATTATTTATTAGATATTGGCCAAGAATTTTGGGGAAAAAATGAAGAAGATGATGTAGAAAAGTCATCAACACTAAAAAATAATTATATGCTTCTAATTCATAAGAAAATCATATTTTCATTTCCAAAAATTTAATCTCATCCAAATTTGTAGTTGATTAGGCTTTCCACATTCTGGTAGAAGGTAATTTTTCTTTGAAATCTTATTTTTGTTGATAAGTTGTGTTTAATAGTTGTTATTCTTGACATTTCATGACGTTCTCGACATTTTAAAAGTTTTTATGACATTTGGATCATGTCTATTTTGACACTTGACACTTCATTTATTTAAAACGAGATTTCGTTCCGAACATGAGAGTTATCTACATTTCATAGCGTTCTTGACAATTTAAGTGCACTTCTCGATATTTCATAAATATTTTATTTACCCACTTATAGGGAGAAGTGATCATTTAATGCACGATTGATATGATACTTTTTCAAATATGTTGTGTAGGTTATGTGTCAAGTTATTATTAGTCGATACAATTTTTAATTATATAAATATTTTTGTCTTCATTGTGGAATTTAAAATTGTTAATGAGTGTATTTTGGTCATACTGACATTAATTTTTTTTTTTTTTTTGGATGTTTTTGCAAATGATTATGTAAAAGTTGACATTTTTTGCAATTTCCTCTTCTATAAATTGCTTTTGCTTTTGTTTTCAACCGCACACTATTTACAAACAAATCTAACGATTTCACTGACAGACGAATTAGTCAATCACACTAATTTTTTCTTAGGAATCTTACGTGGGGTACATGGTGGGACCCCATCGATACCTCACAATAGGGGGTGGGATTTTTTGGGCAATTTGTTATCATGTGGAACCCACCTTTGTGAGTATAGGTAAAATGTCTGTGAAGTAAACTTCTGTACATATATCTTAATCATTTTCTTAAATCACTTCTCATTTTTGATGTGAAATGTTTGCAGTAGATTAAACTCAAATTAAAATTTTAAATCAAAATCATTAATTAATTTTAAAAATACATTTCATGAGACTTACAACATTTCGATATCACATTTCATCAAATTTTATCAAACTTTAATAAAAAATTGATTTTAATCCACATCAAATAGAGGCTAAATAGTGACTCAATTGTACGTCTTTTTTTTTTTCTCATTTCATTTAAATCTAGTAAGGGTCCGCTTGATACTACACATTTTTCATGAAAAAATGATCTAACTTTTATAGTGTTTGATAGGCAAATTTTTTTAGAAAAAATGTTTTCCGATTTTTCAAATTTTCCACCATTTTGGGGAAAATAAATTCTTGATGTTTTTGTTGGTAAATATTTTTCAGGTTTTTTTTCTTTTTTTGGTAATTGAAATTTTTTTAGATACAACAGTAAAAAAATTTCCACTTTTATTGACAATTTTCATGCAAAACAAAATCAAATGAATGACATTCGGTATGATTTTTTTTCTTTTAAAAATTGGAACAAATTCTAGACCAAATGGTAGAAAATATTATCACTTTAATTGACAATTTTTATAAAAAAATGAAACCAAACGGGCATCAAACTTTCAACATTTTCCATGAAAAATTATATTAATCAAACATTATTAATTACAATTCCCAATAAAACAATTTCTAGACAAATCAATTCCCTATAAAACATTTTCTTTCCATCTATTTTCCACATTTGCAATCAAACGGACCACAAGATCAAATATTGCTCAATACCGTCAAATTATGTTATACACACATAGTGGGTGAGGAGATAGATAAAAAATAATATTTCATTTTCGTAATTATCAATTTCAAATTGACGTGATTGTTTAGAATTGGACCTTTCAGTAAATTCAATAATGAGAGTGTGTTTGAGCTACATTATTTTGGAAGAATGATTTCTAGAATAGTAGATTAATAGAGAATATGTGATTAAAAAAGAAGAAAAAATTATTGATGTTATGAAAAATATTATTTTATTGAAAAATGTGTGGTTAAAAATGAGTAGAATAATGAAAATGAAAATTTTAATGTGTATCAAACAAGTGCTAAGATACACGCGTTGTATGAGATAGTTATTTTACAGTAAAGACACTAATATCTTGACAAATAACACGACGACAAATATGCATAAAAAAATATTAATCACTATTAGTTATTCCGTAAGATCATGCTAATGATTGTGACAACTTTGCATCATTTTTTTAAAAATGTATTATGATGAGGGCACTTCGGAAATTTCAACATATATATAATGTATTTCTTCCTCTAACAACGTATTTAGGCCAAATGCTTTTGAAAACTACTTCAGGACTGTTTAGGGCTCATTTGATATGACTTTTGAAAAATCAAAATGAGCTTTTGATATAAAAATTGATTTTGGACTCGTTTGACTAATTTTATGAATTGATTCTTTTAATTAGAATGATTTTTAGAGAAAGTTGATTCATTGTGACTTTATTTAATGTATTTTGGAATAAGAAACTCTTTTAAAAATCTTAATTAATTAATTTATTATTTTACTTATTAAAAATATTATTTATCGGATGGAATAACTGGTTTTGAGATTACTTGTTGAGTGTTTAAACTAATATGGATTATGCTACTTCGTTAGAAGGATTTTAATGGATGCAATGATAGAAGTTTAGGTGAAAGCAGAAGATTGAATGGAAAAACTTACCGTGCTTTAACGGTTCAATGATAAAATATTATGTAACATTATATCAACATTTCTGTTAAGGGAAAAATTCATTGTTCATGCATTATCTTTCACGAAATCAAAAATCAAACTTGATGGTTTAGAATTTCAAAACTCAGGTTTTTCCATAACATAATTAATTATATTTAACAATTAATTTATTAAATTCCGTTCCTTAATTTAAGCACACAGTTAAGATTTCTTAATATAACAAATCACCTCCATATTAAATAGATTCTGCTTCATCCCCAGACTGATTTTGATTGTGGACAAAATTAACAGCAGATTAAGCGAGATTTCTGGTCACGAATCACATTTCGTCGTCGTCAATCACATAGTTCCATACGGTGGAGATTTGACGGCCGACTAACTATTATTTCGGTCACAAATCGAAGGACGTAATCCCCGGTCAAATTTCGATTGCAGTACGCAGGTTTCGTCTGGGTTGAAGGTCCAATTGAGTTCGCCAATATGTGTCTCCGAAATTGGAAACAAAACGATTCCATTGCCGGCACCGATAATACATATTGCTCATTGGTATGTCATGCTATCCCATCAACGATTACTGTTCTATATAATTTTCATAAATTTGTGACTCCAAATGAGGTGTTCTATATAGTGTTCGTAGCACATCCAGATTGTCGGAGGTGTTCTATATAGTTTCCGTTTCACAATTGATCCAGTTAGACTAGGAATAGCCTCATAAATCCAAACTTGAAAGGGTATCAACAGACCTCTTAGCTTGTAATGTCTTGTTCGCTTACTCAACGCTTCTTTCAAATCATTTAAAGTAGATTTAAAGAGTAACTTCCCTGAGGGAAAATTGTCCATCAATGCAAAATCTTCAACCAACACAAATAAGTAATGATCAACCATCTTTTTATAATCTCTAGGGAACAAGTACAATGTAATGAAGTATAGAGCTCCAAGTTTGGCAATATCCTCATCCAACAAGACTTCAAGAACATCTTGTTTCTGGGAGTTTGCAAGCTGATAGGAATATGTCTCTAACATCTTCATGAGTCACAGAGTTCAGTTGGCTGAAATATTTCTCCTTCAAAATTGAAGGGTTGTCTTCAAGTTTCTCAACGTCGCTATCCCCCGTGCATCGAAGACCAGTAACTTAACACAATTCCATCGTAGAAAATCTAATATATCTACCTGATACGTAAAACCACAGTTCATCCTTGTTTGGGGTATGCATATGTCTTAGCAGAAAGTAGTGGATCAACTGTGACTGGAGGGCTATGTCATTGCAGTCCATAAAATGCCCAAAGCATGTCCCCCTGATTATTCTTCTCTAAGCTTCGTTCAGATGTGTCTTCAAGTTGGTGATAACACCCTTTGGCATGAATGTTGTAATCTTGCCAGGAAACCATTGTTCCTGCGGTAGCATGAATTTCCAAATTTGTATCAAAGTATTTTATGTCAACTCCAATATGCAAAAATAACATAGTTCACATATCACATATGAAAATCAGCACATACCAGATGTCACATAACACTGCCCAAACTACTTCACAATCAAATAACATGACAAAAATGAAATAGACACAATGTCAAGAAATTAGGTCACATGATAGTTATGTCTATGACCTTACACATGTAGGGTAAAAACACCAATACACGTGTAAGGTCACGGACATAAATTCACATTTACTACCACCGTAAAAAAATCCCAAACTTCAATACTACTTCAAAATCAAATAACATGACACAAATGAAATAGACACGATATCAAGAAATTAGGTCACATGAAGGGTAAGAATAACAATAGATGTGTAAGGTCACAGACCTTCATTCACATTCACAAAATCCCATTCCACCGTAAAAAAAAAACCCCGAATTTCAACATTCATGAAAAATAAAAATGTTTGTTCGAACTAGCTATTGTCATTTGACCCATGCAGTTACCTTCTTCCATGAGTGAGTGCTACTCAACCCATGCGATTTTTGCATCGATGATGATATTTTGTTGGGGCTATCCGTTGTCTTTCTTTTGTTTGTATGAACTGACATCTGCACCAACTTCTTGCCCTACTTTTCATCGTTTGTTTTCACCATTTGTATCCACAGACAATATTGAAGCACCAGAGATTTCGTGGAGAATTATCACAGACGTCTTCTGAACGTGGTGGAGAGAGTGCGCGAGGAATGTGGAGGTGAGATGGTGGTCGAGTGAAAATAGGGCTTCAATAGATATGGAAGTTGAGATATTAGCCATTTTGAAACTCATAATTAACAGGATACGCGGGTCATTTAATTAAAAGAATACTTGTTTAATTAAACTGATAAAAACATGAGTTATGAAAAAAAAAACCCGTTAAAACCCGAGTTTTTAAAATGTGAAAGAAAACGTCCGATTTTGTGTAATTTCCCCTTTCTGTTAATTTATCCGACACTTTAGCATGATCGAAACTAAATATTCCTATAATTATTGTGTCCAAGATTACTTTTCTAATTCTCGGCCGTGTTGGTCCCGCCTGAACATGCTTCTGGGCCATGTTTGTCCAACTTAAACATGCTTATTTGCATTTGTGGGTCCCATTTTCTGGTCCAAAAGATTGCACGTCCCATTTCACATCTTTCCCCTCTTTTTCTTTTCTATTTTTGAAAGATCTAATTATAATTAATTCAAAGTGAAAAATTAATTTTAATCATACATTTATTTAGTAGGACTCTGAACTTTTAAACCACACATTCCATTAGAATTTAATATCTACCAAACAGTGGATAACTTGAATATGGAAAACGAAATATGTTAGTCTTTACGCTGTATTATAATCACATAAATATTATAAATTACATCACACTTTAAGTTTTTTTTATACCAACCCAAGTTATAAAGCCGAATTAGTTTTTTTATACCAACCCAAGTTATAAAGCCGAATTTAACTTCATAAAACTAGACATGCGAAAACAGTTCAAGACAAATTTAGCGAGACTGACACGGGGCTATCCCAATTACCTTTTTACATATTAATTCGGTCTAATTTTTTTTTTTTTTCGGTTGAGTCCCAACTCCTTTCCAAGAAGACAATGCTACAGTGTAACACAGATTTGATTAGTTTCAGTCATTAAAGATAATTTGCAACTATAATAAACGTTTAAATGCTAAATGCTAAATTTTGAAAATTCAGGGTCTGATAAGGGAGTTTTTACACGTTTATTTTGTTTAACAAACATGAATAATTGTTAATAAATATGTGGAATATAACTTAATTCAATGTAATTTGTGTTTGCAGGACAACAATGATGAACGTGGTGAAAATTTGGAAAAACAAGCGAAAAACGATTAAAATGAAGCACAATCAAAGTTTGAGGACTCAAGTGCAAATACTAAGAAGTTGTGTTGATCTGATGATGAAAATTTGAGAGTGTTGGGCATCAATTGGATGAGGAAAGAAGTCAAAGTGATGAAATATAATCGAAATACTATCACAAATCAACCTCCAGTCGAAAAGATTTTTGCTTCGAATTTTCAGTCTTAATTTGAGACCCATTTTCGGAATAGAATACATTTGAATTTGAAGATTTGTATTTCTGGATGATTTGTAGCCATTTGAGTAAACTTTCCAACGCAATTTGAATCACCTCAATCGGATATCGAGAGAGAAAGATATGACCAAAATATTGAAAACTGTCCGGTGGAAAATTTGTTCTACAATGCGGCTGCATGCACCATTACAGGGAGTCAAGAGACGGAAAATTGTTGTTCCATGCGGCTGCATGAAAAATAACCATGCGGCCACATGGTTGATTTTCAGGACGAATTTTTTTTGTTTCCTTATTTGAACTAATCTCTTATGGTAGGATATTTTGACGACCTATTTAACCTTAAACTCGTCTATAAGTTTGTACACATTCTTTGAGAGAAAAAACACATTGGAAAGCGAAGAAGAATGCAAGAACACGGATTTTCCCCTCAAGCTCCAAGATTTCAAGATTTATTCCAAGTTCTTGGTGATGTTTTCCTTTTATTATTTTTCTTGTTCTTTAATTTTATCTATGTTAGGCTAGACTTTTTATGTACTAGGTAAACGATGAACCTCGCATTGTTTTCTTTTAATTTCTATTTTTGCAATTTGATATTTAAACACGTTTGATGGATGTTGAATGATTTATATACACTTTCTTGCCTCTACAATTATATGCGCAATAGTTGTATGAGTTTGAGTGATTTATTTTATGCATTCGAAAGAAGGAAAATAAACTCAACAATGTATAAATCATCGTAGGGTCCGATAAGGGATATAAATATATCGCTATGCTTTACACGAATCTTTAAGTGTTTATAAAACGTAATGCATTCTTGTATATTGCATTTATTATAGAAATATAGTCAAATGGTATGGTAGAATAGATTCAATTCTACTCGAAAGAAATTGTTGAATAAGTTAGAAACATTGATTTTTCAACCAATTCATCGTGTTATCAAATTGTGAAATATGAGTTAAAAGAAAACTTTGTTTGGTGATTCGGGATCCTAGTGCATTTTTTTATACATTAATTTCATTCAAATCTTTTGCATTGAAAAGTTACTTTTGCATTTAAGTCGTAATTTTAGTTTAATATGCATGCTAGTCTTAGTTTAATCATAGAAACTGAAAAACTCATCTCCAATTTAATAGATTCGGTTAAGGTGGTAATAATAAAAATCAAGTTAAATCAATCCTCGTGGGAATGATACTCGAAATTCTAGGATTTTCACTTTATTACTTGTCAACGAATCGCGCACTTGCGGTGATTTAAATTCGAAACATATTTTCTTGAACAGGATTGATAGTGCAACTTTCTCATTTTCCATTTTCTTAACCCTTTTCTTACAAAGATGGTTGAGCTTTAAGCATATCGAATCTTCCTTTATGAATGTTCCTAGGTTCATTTAACATACATAATGGCACAAGCTTTGAAATTCTACTTTAAATTAAGAAATGGAATTTGACTAGATTAATAGTGCTTTACATATAATTAATTATACATTCGTGCACTTTAATTTTGGTATAATAGCATAAGTTTGAATAAAGAACAATTCACGGTGTATCCTCCAAATATGAAACTACGATTCTCTATTATTGAGCTCCCGATTAAACTCAAAAAGTTCTTCATTTTCAAAAGAATGGCCAATCTTCGCAGAACCTAATATTTGTCCCTTCTTTTTTCATTGATTCCACATACACTTGCTATATTAAATTCAATTAAAAGGACTGCCACCCTAATGGGACAACAGTAGTGAAAAACATTATGCCAATAAATTAATTAAGGTAACAGAATAAAATTAGAGTAATGTTATTTATTATCATGATGATGAAATATCGATAATGTGATAAACTATTACCCCCCTCCCCCCTCTCTCATAAAATTAAGACAACTTAATTTGATGGTAATGCTTTCCGATCTTTTATGTATTTGAAATACTTTTGACGTGTAAAATGATGAGTTGTCCCCGTGCAATTTTAAAAAGCATGTAAGGTACACATGTCTTGACCGATTCCAAGTTTTCTCGTTCACTCGTAGTATTGAAGAATCATGTTATATGTACAATATTTATTTACAACATCCCACTTAACATCATCATATTCGTTTATTTTATTTTTTTTTAATGTTTCCTACATTACATGCTTGGATTTTGACAACACATGGCTGTCAACAAATATTGTCAACCATGTTTGTATATTTCCTTTATTCAATATGGAAAGTTATGTGAATTTGAATTTCATTATTTGAGAGAGACTCGCATGGCATTAGATTTCTGAAGACGTGTTTAATCATGATAGATACAAACACAAGCACATGATGCTGCATGATTATAAAACCACTTTAAAGTTATAAATCAGATTAATTTTTCCACCTACCGTCTGGTGGACCTTCTCCCCCCATACGCGAACCATTCTAGTGATTTCGAGTACGTTGATTATTATAATTATAATCAAGATACGTACCATACAAGACTTATGGACATGGTCGAACCTGTATTTCGTGGGGTTTGTAGCGAATTTCAAAATTAGGACTCCTAAGTCATAGCAGACAATTCATTTTTTTTTTTCATTTCTAAGAGTCTTACAGAACTAAATTTATTGACTTACAATTAACAATAAAGCAACAAATAAAAATAAAATATTCAAAATATTTATGTTGCAATCAAATAATAATATGAAAATTTTCTAAAAGATCACTTAAATATCTCGTCTTGCAGTTTTGGAGGCAAAAATATCAATCAATTTTGTACGGTCGAGTTGTTCAACAATTTCTTTTTCAATGGATAACATGGTCAAGTCATTCAATCTTTGTTGTGACATAGTTGATCGGAGATAAATCTTGATCAATTTCAACTTGGAAAAACTCCTTTCTCACTACAACAAAAGTCGTCTTTCACAACGTTCAAAAAACGTTGCGAAAACCTTTTGCAACGTTTGTGCTTATGTTGCAAATTAAGATGTTGCCGTAGAGTAGAAGGATATGACAACGTTGTTGTAGACCTTTCAGAACTTTTTTAAAACGTTGCGAAAGATTGTCAAAAAACGTTGTGAAAGGACTACGACAACGTTTTCTGAACATTAGTTTCTACGTTCTACATTACTCATTACTTGAAATCCTAAGAAAAACCATGATACTAGTTTCTATGTTCTACATTACTCGTTACTCACTATAGCTCATATTACTACGTACACAGTGACTAAAACACGGCAATAGCTTATGGGGACAATCTTCAAAAGCAATTTAAAGGAATTGATATCATGAAAAAGATTTCGAATGTCTGGTATTGACTTACCGGAAGAGGGATTCCTGCAATTAGTCTGCTACTACTATGAGCCATCTACCCACCCCTTATGTATTCACTGTGACAATAATATCAAATTATCCATTGTTCGATTCACCAAGAAAAAGAAATTGGTTGAACAATAAAACCCTTGACGTAAAACATCAAAGAAAAAAATTGAATTGAGCAAAATACTACTTAGAGAAATTAGAATTTCATTAGAATAAAACAGATGGCATTGAATCCAACACCCTGTGGTGACCTAACCTCTGCACAAAGACTTACAAAATTACAGCTACACCGATATTTCTTATCGCAGCATTTTCTCGAACAATTACAGCTCAATCCAAAGTTTACCAGAAAACCCACAACAGGAATCAAGAAATTTCAATAAAGAAGCAGTAGTAGCAAATTCTTGTCGCGGTTTTCCCCACTGTTGACAATAATAAGTGGCCACTCAAATTTGCTGCAAGTCCCGGTGCTACTGTGAACAGTGGCAGACCCAGGATCTAAGTTCAGCCCGGGCGGACGTTGACCAGTCAACGTTGATCATCCGCGATCGTAAGAGCGATGTCGTTTATTAATATTTAATTATATAATATTAAAAATTATTCAATATATATGTAAAAACACTAAAACGTAAAAAATATATATATGAAAACGTAGTTCAATACAACCAAAAGTACTAAAGAAATACGCAATACAACCTACTATTTAACTGTGATTTTAGACAACTGTATTCTACGAGATCTCATGCTTTGAAAACGTTGCAATATTGCTTCATTCTCAATTTTTTCAAAAATCTCTTTCTCCACGTACACCATCAAATTGTCATTCAACCAATAGTCTCTCATTTTGTTGCGCAAGTCACTCTTGATTAGATTCATAGCAGAGAATACTCTTTCAACACTTGCAGTTGCCACGGGTAATATCAAAACCAAGGTAATCAGCCTATAAACCAATGGAAAATAACAAGAGCTTCTTGTTTCAACCAACTTCTGAGCAACACAAGAATTGCTATTGAGGTTAAAGAAGGCTTCATTCATTCTCACAAATATAAGGAACTTGTCAAGTTCAGGTCGAAGAAATAAAAGCTCTTCATTATTGAAGTCTAAAGGATACAACTGGGCAAGACGTAGCAATTTATCCCTATCAAAAGATGCAAATGAATCTCTTGGATTTAAATACGAAATGTAAATTAGGAGCTCAGTAGTTGTCTCGGAAAAACGATCATTCAACTCTTGCAAGATTGAATCTATCACGTGACAATACAAATCAACATAAAAACGATGATAATAAGTCACCTGCTGAGTTCCACGCCTAGGTCGACCTCTCAATACTACAATATCCTCCATATTGGGCACAAAAATATTTCTGCCAACACAAAACTCAATCACTCTACTCAACAAATTATCCCAGCCATTGTCTCTCATGTCCTGCAATGCACACTTACACAAATTTAATAACCCCATGGCATTCTGAATATCATGATCCTTCTTCTGTAAGGCTTGTGAAATGTTGTTTGTAATTGCTAGAATTTCAAACATGAAGTGGAGACTGAACACAAACTCGAAGTTCTGCATAGTGTCCATCTGTCTTTCGGTCATTGATTTCTGCTCTAAATTTATGCCATCTTCTGATATATCCTCAAGACCATCTATGATGGCATTTAACATATTAATAACACGAGTAATTGTCAATAGATGTGAGCCCCCATCTAGTACCACCTGGGCGTGCCAAACTCATTTCTTGAAACTTACCACTCTCACCACAAAGTTCCCCAATATTAAGCTTCTCCAAAAGATCAGCATGGTAACTTGTTCGAAGAGCATCTACACGCTTACATGATGCACCCACCAAATTCACAATAATAGAAAGCATATTAAAAAAATCACCAAGTATGTTAATCCTACGTGCCATAGAAACAACTGTCAACTGAAGTTGGTGAGCAAAACAGTGTACATACATAGCATGTGGGTTCTCTCTTAAAATCAAAGCTTTCAAACCATTGAACTCGCCTGACATATTGCTTGCTCCATCATAACCTTGACCTCTCAGGCTAGATATGCTCAACTCATGAGTAGAAAACATTGCATCAATGACATCCTTGAGTGATTGAGCACAAGTATCAGCAACATGGGTAATGCCCAAAAAACGCTCTTTCACGACCCCACTTCGGTCAACAAACCTCAACACAACTGCCATTTGTTCTTTTATAGAATTATCACGAGCCTCATCAACCAAAATTGAAAACAAACAATCACCCATCTCATTGATAATAGCCTTTGTTGTCTCTACGACACAATAATTAACCAAGTCCTTCGGATCTTTGGTGAAGTCATTTGGTCATTTCCAAGAGCATTACTGAATAATACTTGTTTAACTTCCTCACAACAAGCTGCATACCGGTCTAGTAGCTCAACTAGATTTCCTCTATTAAGGGACTCATGGGATTCATTGTGACCACGAAATGGCAATCCTTGCATCAAGAGGAATCTAGTACAATCTAGTACCGCAGTCAATCTTGTCCTATAACTTTTTTGTTGACTACTACTTTGGTTAGAAATAACATAAGAGATACTCTGCTTTTGATTCATCAAGTTGGTACACTTTGCAAAAACTTGATTATGAGTACTATCAAAGAGATCGACATGATCTTTCAATGTCTGTTTGTGCTTCCAATTCCTAAAGCCAGTTTTAGTGAATATATGTCCATCGCCTTGATCTCCTCTATCGAGTTTGAACAAGTAGCAATGCAAACAATACGCCGCATCATTTTTTATATTGTACTCCAACCAATGAAATTCAGAGAACCACTCTTTCCGAAAACACCTATTATCATTCCCTATCCTTCTTCTTAGAAAGTCATGTCCATATGGTTGACAAGGACCTTTCTCCAAGTATGTCATCCTAACATCATCTATGACATTAGGATCATATGAGTCAATAGGGGGGCGTTTCCCTGGATCAGATACAAGATCATCCACATTAAATTGAGGTCGGGACTTCTTTGTGTTATTTAATAACTCTTGTGTTCGACTAGAATCAGTGGCGGGACTAGATGCACAACTAGACAAAGAAGAACTAGGAATGGACTTTCGTTTCAGTTGAAAAAATCGTTCCATAATCTGCAAAATTCCCCAAATTATTTTTCAATTAAAATTAATTAAAAATTGAATGGAATAGTCTTTAAAAGAGTAATCAGATTCTCCATTTACTTACAATTTAATATTTTAAAGGATCAACCGATCAAGTGATCAACCACATCCACATTTATTTTATGCTAGTTGCACTTTATTTACTAAAATACATATTTTGACTTGCAAGTTGCAAAGAATTTGGAACCCTATCCAATTCCAATTTCCAAACTAAAACCAAAGAGCCTCATCTCAAATTCTCAATGGAATGAATTATGAATCCTCACTTCCACAGACTACAGTAGCAGCCGCCCCACTCGGCCACTCCCAAGTCCCACCAACAGCCTCTCAATTCTCATCACAGATTCACAAAATGTCAACATTCACAATCACAAATCACAATAGACATAGTCAACAAGACAACAACATAACTAACACAAGGAAACTAGGAAAGTAACAAAAAAAAGAAGAAGAGAAACTCACATTCTATGACTCTATCTGCTGGAGCTGGAGCTAGACTCCTGGACCGAGAGACTAGAGTCCGAGATCGACGCCAACTTGCCTGCTGGTCGGAGAATCAGAGCTCAGACAGGCACATGCACAAGCACTCAGCGTGGCAGGCGGCAGTCAGCGACTCAGCAGATCGCCCATTCGCCCTTCTCCTCAGACCTCAGCTCCGGTTTGTTGGTTGGGTAACTTGGGTTGTAACTTTCAATTAGGGATTTTGTTTGTAGTTTTGGGTTGTAAATTGGCCCAATTAATTGGGCCATATAGTTTGAAAAAAAGGCCCAAGTGCTGCTTCCCTTCTCTAGTTCTCTTATAGAGTAGTCCAGAACAAAAGAAAAAAAATTCCCGCCGGCCTTCTTCCCTGGCTTCCCCTTCCCGGTGGCACCTGAAAGTCCTGGCGGACCCAGCACGAGCAGCCGTGGGGCTGGCAGGGCGCTGGGTCCGCCCCTGACTGTGAAGACTACATGCTAATAAGCGAACTAGTGGAGACCGAATTTAAAACCAGTTATCTTCAAGCAGAAATACACAAAATTTGTGACCTTCAAACAACCCACGAAGAAAAAGAAAAAGAACCTCAAAAAGCAGGGGTGGGCGCAGACGTGGGTGTGGCTAGTGACTGCCGTCAGCCGTGGGAGAGAGGATGGGCAGAGCGTTCAAATGTTACCTTTTTAGTGTTGCAAATGACTGTTTTTGTTGTAGTGTGTGCTGATGCAACTGTAATTGGTATAATGAGCAAAATTTTGTAAGCAATGCAAACATTTGGAAAACAACCATTCATTTTTCTTCAAGTGATTTAGCACATCAATAGTTCTTTTTGTTTTTTTAGGTAAATAGCACTTCAAAACTATCAACTTCTTACATAAGTCATCACCAATAATGTCCATTATGGTTCAAATACTACTCAAGATTCTTACAAGATTTCAACGAACTGCCAACATGCATACTCTTTAATCTCTCTAAATTAAACAAATATCCAAATGTCTCTTCATAATGTTCAAATTGTTCAAAGCGAGTTTGAAGTGAAGATCAAGCTTGACTAATTATAAAGAGAAAATAATTACCTCTAAAAGATTCTTCAACTGATTGTGTTACCTCTTCACTGACACTTTCATCGAAATGTATCTTTCTTCGAATGTTGCATTTCTCTCGAAAGACAGTTTCAATTCCCATTTCACTTACCATTTGTTTAGCTTTATTCATGGCACTAGCAAATCCAGATTCTCTATAATTTTTGAGAAACAAAATAAGTGCTTCTAAAACTTGATGGCTTCATCAATATCCATGTTTTTTGGCTTGAAAAAGAATTACTCACAGTATTGATAGCATGCAACAACTTATACCAAATGACCATGCCAAGCAAGAACTCAAATTTTTCAAGTTCATATGTTGCTAAGACTCAGCTTCACTCTTTGTTTTAGGATCTTCAACAGTGTCTGCCAAGTCAAGTAAATCGTCTCTTATTCGTACACATTGCTGTTTTATAGGCTTGACACTTTCCACGTGACTTTCTCATCGTGTTTGTGACAATGACTTAAGTGTCGATGTTAAGACAAAATTCGCTAACGTACAGGATCATTGTACAAGTAATAAAATTTGTAATTTAAGAGTATCGTTCCTACGAGAAATAAAGTCTACTTTTTAGTTCAATAACTACTATCAAATTCGAAGTGTAATGAAATCAAAAGATATGTTTTGTATATTTTCTATACTAATCATAAACTAAGAAAACAAATAAAGTATTTATTTAATATGTGAATGTTTGTATTAGAATTGTGAATCCCCTTATTGTTATTTAATTCATTTCATAATTTTTAATCTAGTAAATGCATGCATTCAAGACAATAGATAATTTCACTGTTATTCAATATTCTTTTCCAAGATATATTAAACATATGTTTAACACAGTCCGATCATATTCCTAGTTCGAATTCATATGAAAAATATGCATTAAATCATAGGATTTATCACACATGATTGTATATGCCATGATTTTACCACGTTTTAGACTTATTGTGAGTATTCATACACTACAAAAAGTAACTTACTATCTAATTGGTGATCAAGCAATCAGATAGTTCAATGGAAATGCAAAATCAATCAAAAAATACTAAACTAATTGTCTTGAATTAAAATAAATAAATAATAGGGTTCATCATTCATCCAATAAAATGAAGAACTTAGCCTAACATTCTTATAATTAAATTATGGAAGAATAATTGGAAAAACATCACCCGAAAATAAGAAAGATGGAAAAAGTAGAAAAAATCTACGTTCTGGACTCAAATCTTCAAACCGAGTTATGGATTTTCAAAATCCTTGTATGACCCGCATTGAATTAATGTATAGACTTGTTCTTCACCTCCAAAATATGAAGAATATGATGAAATTTAGGTTCAATGGAGGTCTTCCACGTTCTGGTCGATTTGGTATTTAAAGGATACCAAAAAGATTACATTGAATTGTTACCAAAACAAAAATAAGGAAAATCGAATTTATTTCCTTTTAGCTTTGAGGCCTACACCTAGTACAACCTAGGGCATACGCTTTGGGGTTTGGGTAGCCTCATGTACAAAGTTTTTGGTCGGGGCGCGCGCCTCTCCTATAGGCGAGGGTAGTTTTCGGCATTTAAACAATTCTCAGTATTTTTGTCATAACATTTTCTTCCGATATCCTATTGAGATGATTCAAAGTGCATTGGACATCTAACTTAGAGGGATACAATTCTTGTAGAAATATCATTTTTCCAATCTAAAAGCTTGCTATGCCCAAATTTGGTCTCAATGTGAGCTTAAAAATTCGAATCATAACTTTTTCGACTCGACGTTGATATGTGATAATATTTGGACTATATTTCTTCACTTTGACTTCTTTTCTCATCCAATTTATGTCTAACACTCTCAAATCTTCATCGTGAGGTTCGACGTAACTTTTGAGTATTTACATTTCAGTCCCCCAACTTTGTATTTGATAGATTTGAGCCATTTTTCCGCTATCTTTGCATTCTTCTCTCCAATTCTTCATCAAACATTGAGTGTTACCTACAAAATAAAATATAACAAAAGTTAGGTAATATTTTATCCAAAGAACAGTAAAATATCATCATTTAGGACTTCGAATAAGTGTAGAAACTACACTTATCATTAGACCTTCAACCTTATCTTAAAATTTTTTCCATCGTTTGGGAGAAGAAGAGAACACTGAATAGATGCATTGTATCACTCCAAAGAAGGACATACTACAATTTTCCATATCACATAATGCTAGATTAAGGCTATGACAACCATTTGGAGTATAGAAAGCTCTAAGATTCATTTTAAGTAACATTTTTTGTACACATCTATGTCTCCCGCTCATGTTAGCTCCATTGCAATACCCTTAACACATTTCTAAGATCAGTGAAAAGTTCAAGTTCTATTGTATCATCCACCTTTAAAAATTCAATCCAATATTCTTGTACCATTGATGTGTCTATTGAATCGTCCATGCATCGTATTACTAGAGACATTTACTCCTCGTGACTCGCATCTGGAATACAATCAAGTGTGACAGAAAAATATTTTGCACGTTTCCCTTTTGTGACAATTGCACATCTAACCTCATCTGCCAAAGTTTGTATAAATTCATTTTGAATCTTAGGACCAAGATATGTATACTGAATCTCACGTGCTTGAGCATGTCGAATGTGTTCTTTCATATTGGATCAATCTAAGCAACTATTTCTATCATTTGCAAAAAAAAAAAAAAACAAACTTCATTGTTCTCAACATAAAGTGGCTCACAATCTCCTGAAAATGTCAAAGTATTTTTAGCGAGTCTTTTCAAAATATAAATTATCCTCGTTAACACTTGTTTCCAATGCTCTCTTTCTTTGTTTATGGGCAATGGTATGCTTTCATCAATTATATGTTTTGTTTGAAGCCTATTTTCCAGTTCCATCCAACTAGTCATGCAGCTTATATGCTCTTTAGCCACTTTATGATTTGTAAGGCGCCGATATACATTATGTCAATTCTTTGTATCCATCATTACCCAATTGACCAATATTTTTCATCATTTTTTTCTGTCTTAAACAACTTACAGCAAAAACAAAAGATTTTGTCCAAAGAAATTGAATACACTAATCATCTTCTATCAGTTGTTTGCCCATTTGCAAGTAGTTGCTTATATTGTGTGATTCAAAATGTCTACCTTGATTACCAAAATAAGCAAATTACAAAAATCAAATTTGAAAAATAAGCAAAACTCAAATGCCACATGTTTACATCCCCATTTCTCAAAACCCACAAAAGTTTATAAATAAGAGCTAGCCAAGCTTACTGTCGTTTGGAAAACCCAAAAGTAAAAACAGATCGGAAAAATCGTTTGAAAATCAATGCTAGATATAGAAACTCATAATAGAAATTCACGTGGAAATTGGAATAGGTTGAGACCGTTGAGTGCAGGTTGGAGACTGGAGGTTGAGACCATTGAGTGCATGTTGGAGACAGATTGCAGGCAGCAATCACAGCGACACGACCTCATGATTTTCTCTCTGTGTGTATTTTGCAAGAGGTAAGTGAACAGGTGGAATGGAAGGCTGAAGTGAAGGTTTAGGTTATTAAAAAATGGGCCCCCTAAAAAAATTAGGTTTGAGGCGGAGGCCTCTTGGGCCTCTCCTCAGGTCCAACCCTGCTTGTGGAGATCAAATATATGACGACTAAATCAGAGATAAGCTGCCTAGTTGATTATCATTGATTTGCTTATTATGTTTCATTGTACTTCTCGTCTTTAGATGAGATTGTTTATTTTTCTGTTTTTAGAGGTTTGGTCTATGTTTCCCTCTTAATTGTAATTTTTTTCCTTTTTTTTTTTGTTAAAAAAAAAATACTCACATAATATGGTTTCAATTAAAGAATGTAAATGGGTTTTTAGTAAACATGAATGATGCAATATTCATTAATATTACACACATGCTGACTTATGCTTTTGTTAAAGATTTGTCCCATTTATTTAGCTCATTAAGTTTTTTAGTGATATTTGTTACGTCCTAAAATCGAGGCTCAAGAAGAAGTCCGAACAAAATGCCCACACTCCGTATCATCAAAAAATTCGAATCGAAGTTATAGGTAAAGATGACGAATCGACGGCTCATCCAAAGTATCATGTGTAAACAGATGCTCCATGGCTAAAGCGATGCACCACTTGCTGCAAAACAACAATAAAGCGGTTATCCACCGCTTAATTCAAAACACTATATAAGTGGTTGAAGCCTTGAAGCCAAAGCACTATGTAAGTGGCCGAAGCCCTAAAGCTGAAGTGTAGGCAAGTGACTGAAGCCCTAAAGTCGAAACACTATGTAAGTGGCCGAAGCCCTGAAACAAAAGCATTGGCAAGTGGTTGAAGCCTTGAGCCGAAACACTATCTAAGTGGCTGGAACTCTGAAGCCGAAACTCTATATAAGAAGTAAAGAAGAAACATAAACTCTCTATCCCGAAGCTCTTGACTCTGAAGACCTCCAATACGATGCTTCCTTTGGTTGAAGCCCTTGCTTCAATCCGAAACTTTCTTTGGCTGAAGCACTTGCTGTCTTTTAAAGGATCTAGAGGCAATAATTATGAATGATTGATGTAACATTTGTAATAATGAATGTCATGATTGTTAGTTTAGGGTATAGGGTGTCTAACTCATTGTTAATGTATTAAATGCATATCATACTGAGTGATGTGAAGCTTCGACCTGGGAGATGAGGCCACGTGGTTCTTATCCAACGATTATCACTTCGGCCAAAATTCTATAAAAAAAAAAACAATTCTTGTAACATTTGAATCTAATGCAACTCTTCACGCTTCAAACCACACTCGATTTTCTCTCTTGCTTATTCAATGTTTATTTATCCGTGTTTAGATTATTTTCACTTTGGTTGAGTTATTGGTGATTGTTAGTTAAATATGCAATCACGTTTGATCGTATTGTCAATACTCGAACATTTTTGTCTCGCATCGTAGAGCATCTCCCAAGTTCATAAACGCTATTCTTTTCGTCCAAACCTTCGGTCAAAACGTGTTGGAATTTTCTTGCGTAGACACGAGTGGACCCGACATCTGTTGTCCACTTGACCATTACAAAAAGGGGATCAACACTATTCGCAACTTACCAACATGGGAAGTTGCAAAATGCAACACTATTTTTCAAACTCTGACACTAAAGTCCTATAAGTTTTCTTCTCGAAGTTATATTACCAATAATTTGCTTTGATCTTGTTAAACTGTGATTCTCCTACAAAACTTAGAAGTTTCACTATTGAAAATTGGTTATTCACCTACGGATAATTACCAACGGAACTTAGAAGTTTCACTACTAAAAATCGGCTTTTCACCTATGGATAATTAACAATAGATATAATCTGTTGGTAATCCGAAATGAATTATCTGTTAGTAAAAGTATTAGACTTTTAACTACGAAAATCACCAACGGAATTTCCGTTGGTAAAAGTGATAGCTTTTTACCAACGGATATTACGTACCTAACGTTGTTGTTTAATATGGTTACTATTTACCAACAACATTTCTGTAGGTGATGTAATTCAAATTTTTTTTCTAAAAAAAAGTGTCTATCTTTTACCTACGAATTTTCGTGGTTGAAGAGTAGTTCATATTACCAAAGGAATTGTTGTTGCTAATATTAATCAATTTTAATAATTAAAAAACTTAAACATTCTCCAACAAAATATCCGTAGGTAAAGGGTAATTAATTTTTTTCAATAAAATAAAATAAAATAATTTCAACCTCTTCACCGAAAATTCCTTAGGTTAAGATTAATTTATATTATCTACGGAAAATTCATTGATGATATTAATCAATTCTAATAATTCCAAACAAAAGAAATTTTTATCTCATATTGAAAGTTCACAACAAAATCTTTAGAGATAGTCTTTATAAACTAGTGTCTAATAAGTGATTAAACAACTTTTTGGACATTTCAATTCAGTTGGCTAAAAGTTAAAAAAAAAATCATTAAAAAATGATAAATAATATATAAATATGTTTTTGCTATGCCTCGTATCTATGTCGCTATTTATCACACTGATTTTTACCAATTGTAATTGTAGGCATTTACTAAAGGAAAATCAGTTGGTAATGATTAAGATTTGGATTATGCTACAAGTACATAATCATTTACCTAATATGTGCCATAATTGACAAATGGCGGCCTCCTATTGGGGGCGCCAATAGGGGGCCGCCATTTGTCAATTATGGCACACATTAGGTAATATATTATGTACAACAAGAACAATCCTCAAGATTTTTACCAACGGAATTCCACTGGTAAAAAGTTCACACTTTACCAACGAAAAATTTGTAAAATGTTTACTCTTTACCTGCAACCAATCCGTTGGTAACTATCAACGACCCTCAATTTAACAATGGATTTGTAGTTGCCAATATTCCGCAGGTAAAGAGTAATAGTACCAACGGATATCTTGGTTTCTAAAACTAAAAAATTGTGCATGAAGCCATTTTTTGTAGTGCTCTCGTGAAAGAAATGGAAGAATATTGTTTATTTATATTTTAATGGTTTCGAAAACAATAATATTGATATTCTATGTAATCATTTTTTTTATAAAAAAAATCATTTTTATATGTCGATATCAACAACCACCACTTAATTTCTCTCAAAGGAAGACTAAAAATGATCTCTCGTGTTCAATGTAGATTAAAATTATATTTTTAATAAATTTTGGTAAAATTTATGAAATAAGTGGTTAAAAAATTGTGAATCCTATGAAATATATGATTAAAATTAATTATTTATTTTAATTTAAAAATTTTATTAACTTTTAATCCACATCAAATAGGTGCGATGTTGCATTCTCCATCAAACGAAAGATTGACCAACAAATAACAAATAGGCATTGTTGACCCCCAAAAATAGACCAATGACGTAGCCAACAGATAAGTAGAAATTAACGTCCGCGTAAGCCGAATCATAATGTATTATTCAGATCAATTCACCAATTGAGTAGGTAAATCAATGAGGAAAATAATTCTGAGCGTTAATGAGTTACAATGTCCCTATTTGCTGATCAAAAAGAGGTCAGCTTAAGGAATGAACTTTGGGTAGCGAGAGGGAGGAGGTTCATTTTTGAATGTCCAAACTTGCATTAGCCCCCTCTAATACTAAGTGCAGATTTTTATACCCAATGCAAGGTGAATGAGATCCGTCTGATGATAAAGCACATGGTTCTACTAGATCCATTGGCTCCTATTAATATCAATCAATCAATCAAGCAATTTAACGTTGAGATTCCCATATCTTTACTTCTAGGCTAGGGATTTGACCGTGTAGGTATACTGAGGCGACGTTGGCAGTGTGTTGTTTTGTCAATCACTTCATAATATCTACCGTTGGTTGGGTAGATGAGCTCGTAGTGAGGGCTTCTGCTGAATGGGATCGGTCAACCTGCTTTTAGGGTGAGTTTGCCTCGGCATGCATAGATCTGGGTTGCTCGCATCGCTACGCCACATGTGAGCTCGTCCATCTGCCACGTGGATTATTTATTTTATGATTATTTATATGAGTAACATCAGTCCATGAAGTCTAGGTATGCTTATTTATATAATGCGTAGACTTTTAAAGGCCGAGAAACAACAGGAGTAGTGTCTTCCTTCGCCTGCTAGAGTCGATGGTAGGGCTTTCCTAACAGGGGCAAAGTTGTTGTTAGAAGGACGATTCACTTTAGATCTGTTGAGATGTGGAGGTGAAGCCTTTTTGTATATGGATGAACCATATAGAGACGAGGCCTTTAGTGAACGAGGCGTTATTCATGCTTAAGCGACCTAATCGTTTGACGTGACCTCTTAATGCGAGATGAGGCAGTTTTAAAGAGTTGCCGTGCCCTTACTTGCAATTAGAGCTTCCTTGTCGACCCGTATTGGTAACTTGGCAAGTGATGGTTCCTAATAAACGACATCTGGATATTCTGGTCATTTCCAAAGTTCGAGCGACGTACACATTTAATGCGCAATGATGACGATGTTACACTCCCACCCAGGCGTATGTAAATTTGAAACGCGTGTATGGTACGACCTCATCCGAGCCCTTGATTTAAATCTTAATAGGCATCTTTTGGTTTCAACATAGATGATGAGGTTACAGGTGGAAGGCTCAGATTAAATTAGGGGAATTTCTAACGGTGGGGGTTCCTTAGGTAAGCCTATATAAAAGGTAAGAAACCCACTTTTTCAACCTTTTTCACTTTTCAAATATTTGAAATATTAAGTGTAGGAATTCTCTCTTCCGTGCCTAATACTTTCTTGCTATCGCCGGCGATTGACCATTTTCTTCGACTTCAAGACTCTCCAAGACTCGGGTTTTTAGTGTTTACGTAAGTATTTTTCCCTACCAAGGCGTTTCTTTCTTTTCTCTTACTCTAATGGCCTCTAAGTCAAAGAGAAGTGCGGAAAGGGGTTCTTCTGGGGTAGATATGGCCCTGATCTGTGATGAGGCAGCCATTCATCCGATGATTTCCACTAAGCGGATCATGGAGGCGATAGGGGGCCCTCATAGTGCATGGATGATGCAAGAGGGCCCTATTGATTATAGTGTTAGGTGGAGGGTCTGTTAATGACCCATAGATATAAAAGAGAGTGAATTGGAGACTTCTGTGAGAGATATAGGATTCCAGATAACGTAGAATTGCTAGTACCGACCCTAGAGGAGAGAGCTTGTTTCCCCAAGAAGAGACGTGTTGCTATGAGCGTGCCTATATTGGTTGGGGATTGAGGCTGCCTCAGTATCTTTTTTTTCAGATTCATCATTAGGCAATATAACTTAGCTCCTACCCAACTAGTGTCAAATGCATGGAGCCAATTGGCAGGAGCTTTCCTTCTTTGGAAGGAGGCCACTTTTGGCAAGGATATGCTATATCATGTTTTTCAAACCTTTTTTCAGCCCCGAGCCTCTAGTAGGGGATCGATTGTAAGGGATGGTACTGTATGAATCCCTGGGACCCACATTCTCATTTCATCTATGGGACCCCAACCTCCATAAAAAATTGGAAATGTTCTTGGTTCTGGGTTAGGATCGCTGGTAAATAGTGGAAGGAGATGTGGTCCCAGAGATTACCGTGGCGACCCAGTACCATGAGTACAGTGAGTTGAACCTTCTTTCATATTGCAAGCTCTATTCTATGTTTGTTTCCTTATCACTAATTTAATACGGATTTTTTGCAGTTGCAGTTAACCGGTTCGAGCTCGAGCCATCGGAGTGGGTCATCGTTTGAGCTATTTACGAGCTTCCTGCAAAGAAGAGGTTCTTTAGAATCGTTATTTCCAAGAGGAACCTATTCGTCACACATTTATTGATGGAGACAAAGGGTGAGTTTTTACATTTGGCTTTTTAGTTCGACCAATTTCGTGTTGCTTTCTTAATCCTCCATTTTCGTTTTGCAGGGCAACATGATAAAAAAGGAATATGTGAAGCCTAACTTGCTCCAACTAAGGAGCCGAGGACTAGAAGAAGAAACCATTGAACGGCTACTCGGCCACTTACAAGAATCAACGGGACGAGCTGGCCCGTTCGTCCAAGGTGAACCAACTTTCTCCTTCGGTAAAGGCGGGGGATAAGGAAAAGTAGAAAGAGGAAAAGACAAAGGAAAGCGAAGCTTAATCGGAGAGGCCTCCGAAGAGGAAGCTCATCGTCTCAAAGAATGTTGGACCCCCTCTCCCGCCCAAATGCCAGGCAACTTCGGCGAGTCATTGAAGCATCCCATTCTTGCCGAACCCATTTCATCCCTAAAGATCATTGATGTGGATGAGGCTTCTGAAGAGGAGGAGGGCATCGTTAAAATGAATAGTGGGAAGGTCTTGAGTGGCGATCCTTCGGAGGGAAAAGCTTAGAACTTCCTTGGCGGGAGGCCAGACGAAATCTCATCCACTGTGATAGAGATGTTGTCCGCAGAAATCCAGGGAGCCACAAGGCTTAGCCATAAATACTGGACCGACAAGTTCTCTTTTTATGCTGAGACTTGTGATGTAGTCTACTTGATGAAGGTTGGGCTTGCCATGTAGGCACGCTCCCAGAACTTCTTCACAAATGCCCAAATAGAAGTGAGGCGCATGCAAGGGTTTGTCCAAGACTACCTCCACCGAGCCCAGAATGCGGAGTTTGCCTTAATCAAGGCCAATGTCGAGGCCTCTTCTACGAATAAAGTTGTTGAAGCATGTCGAAGCAGATTCGAAGATAGAAACTCTCTCTAAGGAGAACGATAAGCTAAAAAAAGAAGCCTACCTCTACAAGGCTAAGGTAAATTCCTTAACGAAGCAGATCGAGAATTCTGATAACCTTCAGAAGATCGTTTCGTCAGCCTTGAAGGCTGTTAACAAGGAAAAAGGGGAGCTGAAGGCTCGTGTTGATGAGCTTACCGCAAAAGTCTCCAGTTTTGATGATCGGCTAAAGAGGGATGAAGAGGCGGCGATGAATAACAATGTCGCCCATTTCCATGAAACTGTCGAGTATGATGGGCTCGACATATACGGTGGGGAGTGGCTTATAATGAGGTGTTTGCCAGACTTTCCCAACTTTACCCCAAGTTAGACTTGTCCGCTGTAAAGGAAGAGTTCGTTCCTGCTAAGCCTTCTACTCATGCTTCTAAAGTTGAGGACTCGGTAGAGGAGGTTCATGCCCCTAAAAGGGAGACCCAGCTGGATGGAGCTGCTTCTTAGAATATATCTTATCGTAATATACCTATAATGGTTCCCCTCCTCTTTTGTAATTGAATTTTGACGTAAATATAAGTGAATTTGTCGATATTTGCTAGACCCTTGTCATCTTATGGGCTCACTATACGTGGAGTTTCTCAATCTAACGGACTCTGTAACCTAACATCGCAATGAATTCGTAACGTATAACATGAGCTTGTCACACTTGAAAACATCAAATATGTAATATGGGTTCGCCATAATTAATTCTTTGCGAAGTGATAATTAATGGGCTTGTCATTTATGGATTAATAAGCGCAATTAATTTACGCCATGGGCTCGCCGTACTTTTAACAAGTAATTTAAGATATGGGCTCGCCATACTTTATAAATTAATCTAATGATATGGGCTAGCCATACTTAACTAAGATATGGGCCCGCCATACTTTAACAATTGATTTATGATATGGGCTCATCATATTTTAGTTGTTGGAGGTGTATGAGCTTGTCATACTTGACGAAATTTATGAGCTTGTCATAGCAAATATTCAAAGTAGAATTATGCATTAATCATAAATGATACACACATTAATCAGGACCTTACTGATAATACATTCAGATATGCTCAACATTCCAAGGATCGGGCTGCACCTTCCCATCCAGATTTTCAATTAAAAAGGTCCCCGGCCTAACTTCGCCTGAAATGCGGTAAGGGCCTTCCCAGTTTGGACCCAACATACCCACACCGGGTTCTTTTGAAGATAAGAATACTCTCCTGAGTACTAGATCGCCTCTTCTGAATGACTTATGATTGACCTTGGCGTGTTAGTACCTTTTCATTTTCCTTTGGTAGATGGCCAATTTAATCTGTGAGGTTTCTCTTTTTTCTTCAAGGAAGTTTAGCTCACATCATCTGATCTCATCATTGAAGATTTTATTAAACTGTAAGCGACGAGGTAATGGGAGATCCATTTCAACTGGGCTCATTGCTTCTGCCCCGTAAGTCATGGAGAAAGGGGTCTCTCCTGTTGCGGTTCGGCTGGTGGTTCATATCGTCCACAACACATGGGGGAGCTGTCTACCCATGCTCCTTTCGACTGTCCAATTTCTTCTTTAGGAGGTGCTTTATAGTCTTGTTGACTACCTCAACTTGGCCATTTGCCTGGGGATGGTGAGGAGAGGAGAAGTGTTTTTTTATGCCCAGCTCTTCGCAAAGGTCCCGAAGCTTCTTGTTGTCGAACTGTCGCCCATTATCTTTGACTATCGGGTGGGAAATTCCGAACCGACATATAATATTTTTCCATATGAACTTAGAGGTATATGCCTCAGTGATTTTAGCCAATGGCTTAGGTTCAATCCACTTGGTGAAGTAATCGATGGTAACGATCGCATAGTTCGCACCTCATTTTCTCTTTGGCATGGGCCCTATTAGGTCGACGCCATGGGATGGATACCATGGTTATCTCCTGGGATGGCTGTCTTTAAATGGAGGAGAAGCGTTTGCATTTATCACCTCGCTTCACAAAATGTATAACATCTTTCTTTAAGGTTGGCCATAGTACCCTTACCTCAGTACTTTGTGGGTCAACGCTAGGCCTCCCGTGTGATTGCCACATATTCCTTTGTGGATTTCCCGTAGTACATAATCTGCCTCATCCCCTCCGGTGCATCGTAGGAGAGGTAATGAAAACCCTCTTTTGTACAGGACCTCATCCCTAAGTATATAATATGCGGCCTTACGTCTGGGCTTGTGTGCCTCTTCTTTGTTCTCTGACAAGGTATGATCTTTGAGATATGGTATGATGGGTCGTATCTAGTGGGGAGTTTCTCCGACCCACATTACCTCATCTGTCTTGGCCGTGGAAGGTCTGGGGAGATATTCAACAGGTACAAACTCGAGTAATTCTGAATCTTTACTACTTGCCAATTTTGATAGGGCGTCTACATGCAGATTTTCGGCCTTGGGACCTGGGTTAGTTCGAACTTATCAAATCAAGGAATTAGCTTCATAACCTTCTTCAGGTATGTCGCCATGCCTTTGTCCTTGGCTGCGAAACTGCCATTGACCTGGCTTACAACAAGTAGGCAGTCGCTTCGGACTGCTAAATTTCTCACCTTCATTTCTATGGCTAGCCTGAGGTCTGCTAGGAGCACCTCGTATTCATTGGGGTCTTGAAACTGAACCTCACTACGCAATTAAGTTTGTGGCCCTAAAGGCTCTTTAGCAACACTTCGGCTCCTAAGCCAGTTTTTCCAACTGACCCATCTACAAATAACATCCAAGTTGGTGGGTCTTCTGCCTCCATCGTAACATTGATATCCATTGCCTCTGTAAGCTCGGCAACAAAATTCGCCACCGCCTATCCTTTTATTGAGGTTCTGAGCTGATATGGATGTCAAACTCACTCAACTTAACAGCCCATTTAATCAGTCTCCCAGATGCGTCTGGTTTTTAGAGAACTTGTTTGAGAGGGAGGCTCGTCAAAACTCATATGTTGTGGGCTTGGAAGTAGGGCCTCAACTTTCTTGAAGAGATCACGAGGGACAAGGTGAGCTTTTCCATATCACTGTGACATGCTTTCACCGGTAAGAGGGCTTTGCTAACATGGTAGACATGCAATTGCGTGTTACCCTCCTCTCGCACAAGTACCGAGCTCACTACATCGGCACTCACAACCAAATATAACAATAGAGTTTTTCCTTCTTTAGGCATCGAGAGAATGAGAGCTTCTCCCATGTGCTTCTTTAGCCTTTGGAACACCTCTTTGCATTCCTCATTTCATTGAAATCTTTTTCCTCATTTTAAGGCCTTGAAGAAAAGAAGACATCTATCAGTAGCCTTGGAGATGAACCGGTTTAGCGCCGCAAGGCGTCCCATTAAGCATTGCACTTCTTTTGGCCTACTGGGTGACTTCATGTTGAGGAGTACTTTAATCTTTTCGGGGTTTGCCTCAATACCTCTCTAGTTGACCATGTAGCCCAAGAATTTTCCAAAAGCAATGCCAAAAGCACACTTCAAGGGTTTCAGCTTCGTACGATATTTCCTTAGAATATGAAAGGTAGCATGTAAATGTCCAACATGGTTTGTCGACTTGAGGCTCTTCACTAGCATGTCATCAACATACACTTCCATTGTTTTACCTAACAAGTCGGAGAACATCTTGTTGACCAATCGTTGGTAAGTCACACCAACGTACTTCAGACCAAAGGGCATAACCTTATAGCAATATAACCCTTGATCAGTGATGAAAGAGGTATGCTCCTCGTTTGCAAGGTTCATGGGGATCTGATTTTACCCCTAATATGCATCCATGAAACTCAACAATTCGTGGCCTGCAGTGGAGTCGACCAGTTGGTGGATCCTTGGAAGCGAAAAACTATCTTTCGGATAGGTTTGATTGAGGTTGGAGAAGTCTATGCAGACCCTCCATTTGCTTTTAGCCTTCTTCACTAACACCAGATTCGATATCCATTTTGGGAATGCTGCTTCCCTGATGAACCCATTGGATATGAGTTTTTGCACCTTTTTTTTCAACGTCGCATACCGCTCCGGGTTCAGGACTCTTCTTTTTACCTGTGAAGAGTAAATTTTGGGTCTATGTTGAGGTGATGGCAAATGATTCTAGGATCGATACCAACCCTATCTTCATGTTTCTAGTCAAATACGTCTAAGTTGTCGAGCAGGAAGCCTTTAAGCTTGGCCTTTGCTTCCGGTTCGAGCTCATTCCCTATTTATAATGACCTGGTGGGGTCGTTCGGGCTTATAGGGAAAAGCTCCAGCTCCTCCACTGGGTCGCCTATGAGTTTAATTCTGTAACTCGGGGGTCCAGATCTACCTCGATGACCCCTTCTTCAGGGAAATCTACCATGTTGACGTCTCCCCCTTGTTCAGAGGTTAAGCCTTCTTCAGGTGCCTCACAATCTCAGTATCTATCAGGACCATATTTATACTTCGGGGTTCGAGTTTTCTTAAGGAGCTAAGTTAACATTCCCTTGAGCCCATCTAGTCACCTCGCACCGTGGCGATTCCTTTTTGGTAGGAAATTTCATGCAAATGTGATGTATGGATGTCACTGCCTCTAGCTCTTTCAAGACAGGTCGCCCTAAAACTCTATGATAGGCGGACATGTGATCTACAATCAGAAATTTCATGAAATTGTGAGCCTTGAATGGGGACTCTTCCATTTCTACTGCCAATGTGATCATTCCCCTAGGGACGATGCTGTCTTTGATAAAACCATATAGAGGAGTGGTAATGGGGGCTAGCTTATGGTCTACCGTCATTTTGTCGAAAGTGGTCCTGAAAAGAATATTGATAGAACTTCCATTATCAACTAGCATGCATTTCATGCCATTTCTAGCCACGACGGCTCGAACCACCAGTGCATCACAGTGTGGATAATGGACTACCGTAGCGTCTGCTGGGGAGAAAGTGATTTGTTGGGTGTTCCCTGCACTTCAACTGGTGTTGTTAATTAAGTAGCTTGCCCTGAGGAGATCATTTGCTTCTCTCGCATAATTCCTCAAGGCATTTTTGGAACTTTCTCCTATACGCGGACCACTAATTATGGTGTCAATTTCTCTAATGGGTGCTTCATCAATATTTGTTAGGGGTTCTCTTCTGGGCCTCTGACCTCTTGCCATGTTCATGTCTTCTTCATGCTCCCTTCGAGGTGATTCGTTCCAGCTATTCTACCTCGCCTCGTAGTGTCGAGAACCCTGCCTAAGTAGTGGAGCATTTCTTTGCATACAGTGAATATTTCTATCCTCAGCATGAGCGCCAGCATACTCTCCATGATATGGAATTAACATCAATTTTTCAGTGATATGGCTACTAGTTCAGTAGTATGTGTAGTATTGCCTATCTCTAGGCTCTCTGCTTCTTCTTCTAGGTAAGTCAGCTGCATGTGAATGTCAGGTCCAACCTCTTCATACGCCAAAGAGAGCATGGCGTTTAGGGTGGCAGTGGCTTGTCCCGAGGTGGGGGTTATGGTATGTCCTGCTTAGGTCCAGTGCTGGTCCACCAAATGGGATATGGGTCTCCTTCGCTGCCTCGGGATAATGGAAGCCCCATTAAGGTTCGATTGCGATGATCAATCAACTCTTCGTTGACAATTTCACTTCTCATCATTTCCACTAAGGCATCATAAGTGGTGGGAATTATGTTCCGCATGTCCCTCCAAAATAGGGTATTCATGTTGAGACCTCCCCTTAAGACAGAAAAGGGCCTCTCTATCAGTGACCAGTTCGCAATAAGTCATTTTGTCCGTGAAACGAGCCATGTAACTTTTCAGGGTTTCTACTGCTTTTTGCCACATATCCTACAACCTTAGGAATGGGGCTTCTTCTTCCTTGCTCGACAAGTATTGGTTCAGAAAAGCCTTCTTCAGATTCGGCCAACTCCTAATGCTACCAGTTGGAATGCGGCTATACCAGATCTGTAGCCTTTGTCAGCGTGAGGTGGAAAGCTCAACATTTCAATACTGGCAAGGCTCCTCACAGAGATATTTGCATCTTATAGTTGTTGAGGTGTTTCTCCGGATCACCTTTTCCTCCATATTTGGGTATTTTTGGTGGTAAAAAGTGGCTAGGAACTAGGGCTCTCCTTAGTTCCTAAGAAAATTGTAAGCTCTCATCGTCATCATCTAGTTTGAACGATCTGCAAAGGCCGTCAAAGTCAATTTCCTCTACTTAATATCGAGGTTGTGACATTCCAGCCTCATTTCTCGTATTTGTAGCATCTCTTCTTTACGAGTGTATTCGGGGAGAATTTCTTCCATCGGCATATCATCGTTAGGACGGCTCGTAACATAGTTAGTAGAGGTATCTACCTCCACCTCTCTTTCCACTGGGTCAACATTTCTCCCATACATTTGAGGATATCCAGCCGTTTCATTCTCTTCATCTTCTAGGGGAAAAACCCTTTGTTGAGGCGTTGGGACCCAACCTGTTGGTGCATTTGCATGAGCAGTTGCTGCATGGCAGCGTTTTGTTGGGCTATATTTCTCATGTTAGCATCCATTTCTCCAACTTCTCTCACTAGGCGTGCGGTGGTACTGTCTCTCTTGTGGCGATGGTGGGGGCGACGCATATTTACATTCGTGTGGAGGATATCTTCTTCAGAGGCCTCATGATACTCATCTCCACCATGCATTCCTTGGTGACTTGAACTCATTGTGTTTTTCGAATTGTTCCCTTGCAATGGTTCTTTCTTCAAGGTTCTTCGCATTTAGCTTTTACCACTAGGATGCATGTGGTTATGGTATCAAAGATTCCCACAGACTGCGTCAATCTGTTGACCCCAAAAAATGGACCAATGACGTGACCAACATATAAGTAGAAATTAACATCCATGTAAGCTGAATCAAAATGTATTATTTAGATGAAGTTACCAATTTAATAGGTAAATCAATGAGGAGAATGATTATGAGCATTTAACGAGTTACAATGTCCTTATTTGCTTATCAAAAAGGAGGTCGGCTTAAGGAATGAACTTTAGGTAGCGAGAGGGAGAATGTTCACTTTAAATGTCTAAACTTGCATTAGCCCCCTGTGATACTAAGTGCGGGTTTTTATACCCAATGCAAGGTGAATGAGATCCGTCGGATGATAAGGCTCGTGGTTCTACTAGATCCATTGGCTCCTATTAATATCAATCAATCAATCAATCAAGTCAAGTCATTTAATGCTAAGATTCCCATATCTTTACTTCTAGGTTAGGGATTTGACCGTGTAGGTATACTAGGCAGCGTAGCAGTGTGTTGTCTTGTCAATCACTTCATAGGATCTGCTGTTGGTTGGCTATTTGTCTCGCCAGGGATGGACTCGTATTGAGGGTTTCTGCCAGAAGGGGATCGGTCAACCTGCTTTTAGGCCGAGTTTGCCTCGTCATACATGGAACCGGGTTGCTCGCACCGCTACGCCACATGTGAGCTCATCCGTCAGCTACGTGGAGTATTTATTTTACGATTATTTATATGAGTAACAGGCATCATATTGATTCCTCAAACAATATTTTATTATGACCTTGATGGTTATTATAATGTTCAGCAAGTGTTAAATACAATATTAAAAAAGCACAAACCTGGGTGACTACAATTGAATTTTAACTCTTACGTCATTCAATACTTTAATAGCTGAAAAGAAAAGAAAATTAAAATTTTATTTATTTTATCATCTAGTTATATTTATATTGTGTCAAACACACCTTATTTTTTTATTTTTTTTTAACATAGTGAGCATTGAAAATATCGCTTGGCTTAAAAGGAAAGGGCCAAGAATGGATTATATACTTAAGATTAAAAACACATGGATGCATCCGACAACATTAGCCACGAACGCCACAAATATATTTTATCAACACATGCAAGCATAGTTCGACAACATTATCCCACGAACGCCACAAATATTTTTGGTAAAAACAATACAACATGATCGTGTGATTTTGAGCATAATTGTAACTAATTTATTGCATGATTTATTTACACCTCTAATATAAAGATTCTATAGGCTCTCGACATTTATGAATGTAAGTTTTTCATACATGGATGAATAGTGAGGTAAATTTGTCACGAGGAAAATATGCTCTTAAAGAATCTAAATGGTCCATGCTGGGACCTCAACGACTTTTAGGGCAATTGCCGACCTACTCTAGAAGCTACAAATAGCCATACACGTACAATGTTTATGTAGGATGAAATCATTTTTTTTCATATAAATTTTACGAATCGAATGAACTCAACAAGTTAAAATATTATCAATGCACTAACATTATAAATATATACTAAATATGCTCTTTATATATTCAACTAATTATTGGTACAAAATATGAATGGTGAAACATATTACAAGTTGAAGCATTTAATTTTATTTAAAGCATGAACTAAAAAGTCTCAAATAGTGTCATAGAACAAGATAAAAAACACTTTAAAAAAACCAATATGGTGCACTACATGAGAAACAAAAAAATTGTAAATAAAATGTATTGTAAGTATTAGTAACAAAACAAGGTACCATAATCGCTCTGACACAAATTTATTGAGAAGTCAATCAAATAATTAAATACGAGAATAATATGAGTAATATGAGAATATTGAATCACACAACAAATAAGATTTACGTGAAAACCCAAATTCAGGAAAACCACGGGGCAGAAACGGAGAATTCACTGTAATTAATAATAAAGAAATACAAAGGATCTCCCTGGACCAAACTAATAAGTTGGACAATTAGTTGATTCCAATATGTGTTGTACACCACATTTATAACCATATAACTCCCAACATACTAGGAGAATTAATAAATGAAAATTTTAATATAAGTTGAAGTCCCAATACAATGGATAAAACTAATAATGGAAAATTCGGAATCAAATAGGAATCAATTTGACCTTGGACTCCTTCAAGACTTCTTAAAGTCTACTATCAACTCTCAATACTCATCTAACAATATTTTCAATCAAATACTTAACAAGAATTGAGTCACAACCCAATTCTAATAAACTCTACATTGACACGAATTCCATTGCAAAAATAAAACTTAACTCTTCAACTCTAACAAAATTCTCCGAACAAAACACTCCAACAAATTACTCCTCTTCTACCATGCCCCTTTGGGCATATACTGAACAACTGTGAACAAATTTCAAACCCTGCTTACCAGCATAATTATCTTGCATGCCAAAACTGCTTGAAGCATCCCATTCCCTTCCAACTCCAGCGGAGTCAATAAACCTGCTCGAATCACTACAAGCAACATAATCAACAAGATCACAATCAGCTCTACCTAAGCTACTGGAAGATTCCTTAATATCATTGTTTGAATCACCATGAACAACCTGACTACAACCAACTCTATCTGAGTTATTGCTTACTAAACCATAAGTTGTACCTACATCCACAGTGACCGCCTAACCTTCTAACACATATAATCAGGACTTTCTTTGTCCCTTTAACACAACTCGGGCACCCTTGCTAACTTTCAGAACTTCACATCTATCAATATACTTGTACCCTTTTGAATCAAGAGTATTCAAAGAGATTGCATTCCTGTTTATACCTATAACATGTCAAACCTGGCCAAGTATTCTAATTGTTCCATCAAACATTTTGATTTTTACATTACTAATCCCAACTATTTTACAAGACTTACTATTTCCCATCAAACCCCTTATAACTGTTTCATATGAAGAAAATCAATCCTGATTTGAACACATATGAAAAGTGCAAGTTGAATTAAGAATTCAATCCTCGTTAGGTTCGGAGTCACTTTCAGTAATAGCCAAAAGATTTCCATCACTGTATTCTTCTGCAAGATTGACATTACTGGAATTTTCTGGTTGTTTCTTCTGATATATAGTAACAAACATATTTCACCACTCATAGCAATACCTCTTCATGTGCCCCTCGTTGTTGGAATAGCAACAAATTTTAGTATTGTTGCTAACCTTGACTCTACCCCTTTCATAACCACATGTTTTTCTCTCACGAAACGCAAGACCCTTTGCCTTGGTCTTAAAATCGACGACAAGATGTTTCATATTCTCCTTAAAATAAAGTGCATCATATACCTCGTCAATAGTAATAGTATCCTCACTATAGAGAATGATATTTCTAAAAGTCACATATGAATGTGGTAACGAACATAACAATATCAACCATAAATTCTTTTCATCATATTTGACCTCTAGGGTCTCCAAATCAACTAAGATTTCTTTGAACACTGATAGATGATCTTTCAAATATCCACCTTTCGTCGTGATGAGAATACAACCGCTGCTTCAAGTGTAACTTATTTGTCAAGCTCTTTGTCATACAAAGTTGCTTAAAGTTTAACCACAGCCTAGCAGCACTTTTCTCCTTTACCACGTCCTAAAAATTCTGATTTGAAAGATGAAGATGTATCTGTGATAGGGCTTTTCGATCCTTACGTTGCTTCTCCTCCGCAATCATTGTTACGGGCATTCTATCTATATCCAACAAAGTATTACCAAAATCCAATTGAGCAAGAACCCATCGCATCTTGATCTGCCACAAAGAAAATCTATTGTTGTGATCTAAAAGTGGAATATCAAATTTCATAGTTGACATCCTTGAAACAATGACCTTGTTCAAACCGCTTTAATAACCAATTTAGACCTTTCAAGAATAGCCAAAAAAACTTTTTGCTCTAATACCAATGGTTAGAAACAAAACAAGATACAAGGTTCACTCTGATACGAATTTGTTGATAATCCGGTCAAATAATTAAAGATGAGAATAATATGAGTAATATGAAAATAATGGATGACAAATAAAAAGATTTACGTGAAAATCCAAATTCAGTGAAACCACAAGCAAAAACAAATAATTTACTATAATCAATAGTAAAAGAGTACAAATGATCTCCCCGGACCAAACTAATAAGTTGGACAATTCCAATGTATTGTACACCACATATTTATAACCAAATAATCCCCAACATACTAGGAGAATGGATATACGAGTATAAGGTGAAGTCTCAATATAATGGGTAAAACTAATAATGAACAATTTGGGATGAAATAGGAGTAAAATTTACATTGGACTCCTTCATGACATCTAGAAGTCTACTACCAACTCTCCATACTCTTCCAACAAAATTTCCAATAAAAAACTCATTAAAAATTCAGGTCACACCCAATTCTAATAATAAGACACCTACCTTGTTTCCTAAAAAATTCAACATTATTTCCTAAAAAAAAAATCAGCATTATTTTAAGTGTACGTTTAGAACGAATATAAGTGGATAGCACAAATTCTAAGATATTAATTTCTTTTTTACTTCGTTAAATGTTATTCTCTACACTCTAGTGAATAAAGCCATAATAAGCTTGAAAATGAAGTGAGAAGTTCATGTCGTTTTTGGTTAAATTATTAAATGAGTCCAATAATTCATTTTTGGCATCTCATTCGCGAGTTATTTTAGCAAAAACGTTTTAGTTATGCTGGTTCACCATCAAAATTGGTCAATTCACCTTAAAATCGGTTGATTCATATTTTTTAAAGGATAAGAAATTTTGCTTTTATTCATTTATTTGACTACCAGTTCGATCATATATGATTGATCATCGAAAGCATGCAATGGAAGAAGAAGACAGTTTGAATGCTTTTAGGCAAGAATACATCTATCTCACTTTGTTCAAATTTTATTGTGTTATAGATAATTTGAATGCATTTAATTTTTTTGCTAGAATTCAAATTTCAAAATATCAAAATCCAAATACTTCTTCCCAAAAAATAAAGCCACCACTCATTCTGATAAATGAAAGCTAGATTTTCAAAATCCTCCATTAATTTTCTTATTCTTATTCTTCTACTCATTTTTAATCACATTTTTCAATAAAATAATATTTTCCATCACATCAACAACTTTTCCTTCATTTTCAACCACATATTTCCTATCACATCAACAGCAAAAATACATTCTTACTCTCAAAATGTACACAAAACAAGTTCCAGAGGCTGTTTGGTGGGGATTAAAATTATATTTTTAGTAGATTGTGATATAATTTTTTAAAATGTGTGGTTGAAAAATTGTGGGACTAATGAAAAATGTGATTAATATTGATTGTTTGATTTTGATTTAGATTAAAATAATTTTAATCCGTACCTAACATGACCTAAATAACAAGATGAAGAGTCTTTTAAAAACTCTTACACTAAGGGTCCGTTTGATACGCTGGGAATTCCATGGAAAATGGAAAATGTTCCACTTTTTAGCTGTTTGATGCGTCTTCTTTTTCATGGAATTCGTTTTCCAACTATTTTCTAGGTACAATCATTTGATGCACAAAAACTTGATTTTGTTTTCCCACCTATTAGGTGGGAAAACATTTTCCACCTTTTTTTTTTTTTTTTTTAGCAATAACAACAAATTCTATCAACTATTGCAAAAATGATTTTCACTTTTGTTGACAATTTTTATACAAAACAAAGTCAAACAAATATGATATTTTTTTTTCTAATTGTTTAATTTTTTTTTTTTTACTTTTTGGTAATTGGAACAAATTCTAGACTCAGTTGTAGAAAAAATTATCATTTTAATGGACAATTTCCATAAAAAATGAAGTTAAACGGACACCAAACTTTCAACATTTTCCAGGTGGAAAATTATACCAATCAAACACAATTAATTACAATTCTCAGTAAAACAAATTCTAGGCATTTCAATTCCCTGGGATTCATTTTCTTTCCACCCATTTTCCACCTTTGCAATCAAACGGACCCTAAAGTCTTATAAATTTTCTTGTCGAAGTGATATTACCAATAATTTGCTATGTGTCTTGTTAAACTATAATGGAAAATATTTTTTGTACATAATTATTTATATAATATTTTACATAATGATGATATGTCAAAATGTAAATGTGGAAGATATTTGATTGATAAGATTTTGATCCAATTAAATCTCGTTAATCATTCGTTGATAAACCATTATATTAGTTGTTATGTACATGAAGCACAACTGAACTATAATTCTCCTACAAAATTTAGAAATTCTCGACATTCATGAATTTAAGTCATGTATGCATGGATGAATAGTGGGGTAATTTGTGTTGTTCCTTAAACTCTATATAGCTATGTCAACGAGTCGAGTCGAAAAAAAAAAGTCGGGCTCGGTTCGAGCTTTTTTTGGCCCGAGCCGAGCAAAACCCAGCCAAAAAAATAAGGCTCAGCCCGAGCTTTAGACCCGAGCCTAAACGGGTCGAGCCGAGCCCGGGCTAAGACGGCTCGTGTTTTTTTATTTTTGATTTTTTAATAAAGCTTAAAAGTTGCCTTTGCCGGCAGAATAATTGGCCGGCTCGCCAGGGCTCGAGCTGATGCCCCAAAATCGAGCCCGAGTCGGGCTCGACTCAGACTTTTTACGGGCTGAGCCCGAGCCGTCCGAGCTTTTTTGCCACCGCTAACTCTATATGTCGCTTTCTTTTCAAACTTCATTGGCTTTATTTTGAATTTTGCCACGAAGAAAATATGCTCTTAAATAATCTAAATGGTCCATACTAGGGACCTCAGCGACTTTTAGGGGAATTGCCGGCCTAATCTAGAAGCGATGAATAGCCATACAAGCACAATGTTTATAAAGGATGAAATTGTTCCTTTATAAATTTTACGAATGAATTCAACGAATTAAAATATTATCAATGTACTAACATTATAAATACATACTAAATATGCCCTTTATATATTCAATTAATTATTGATACTAAAGTAGGAATGGTGAAACCTATTATAATTTGAAGCACTTCATTTTAATTAAGCATGAAGTAAAAAAGTCTCAAATAGTGTCATAGAACAAGATAAAAAGCACTTAAAAAATCAATATAGTGCACTATGAGTAAATAAGATGTATTATAAGCAGTGTTCTAAATAGCGTAAACGTAAAAAAACGTGGAGGTTGGACTTAGGCGAAACCTAGACAGTAAAAAAGCGTAAAAAACGATTTCTTATTTTAATATTATTTAAAAATTCTAAATTAATATAAAAAATTATTTAATAATTAAACTAAAAAAAACGTTGAAAAGCGTAAAAAAACACAAAAGCATGAAAAAGTGCGCTAGGCATGAAAAAAAAATGCAAAAAAGCACGAAGCAAGGTATTTTGCTCTCGCTTCGAGCTTAAACGGCGTTTGTCAGAACACTATTTATAAGACATCTTACCTTGGTTCCTAAATTAATCGACATTATTAGGTACTTAACATATTTTTAAGGGTATGTCTTAGTATTGAAATATTGATTGACATATTGAACGAATATAAGTGGATGGCACAAATTCTAAGATTTTAATTTATTTTGTCTTCTTTTAATGTTAGTCGCTACACCCTAGCGAATAAAGCCATAATAAACTTGAAAATGAAGTGAGAAATTCATGTGGTTTTTGGTTAAATTATTAAATGAGTCCAATAATTCATTTTTGGCGTCCGCGTCTCCTTCATGAGTCCAATAATTTAGTTTAGTAAAATTATTTTAAATAATAACTTTATATGTATAGAAAAAATTTCACCACAATTTATAATATCTTGAACCAGTTTATTGAAAAACGTCAAGATTTTCACCCAATTCATTTAAGGAATCAATTTTGAAATTGAAAAAACTTTCAAATAAGAAAAGTTTATTGGACATGGTTTGTATCAAGTAAATTTTTTAAGTTTTTCAGCTGAGTCATGTTTACCAACTTTTTGAAAAACGTAATCAGATAAATACAAAATAATATTTTCTAGCAAGTTCATAATATTCTTTCTTCTGATCTTCATTCATAGTGGCAGAATACGAATTATCAATAACTTTTGAAACTTTTTGTTGTACCAAAATTTCTTTCATCTTTCGTTTTCAAATAGAAAAATCACATTTATTGTTAAAGACGCTCAAATCAAAATGATGCATAAATATCTTAACAAATAAGACACAACACTGAAGCAACTTTCAAAAAACTAATCATATAGAATAAGTCCAAAAGGTCATAGATATACGGTGATCTAAACTCTCACGAATTCATGAGACTCGCGATCTCAATTTTAAGGGAATTTTTGGGCAGGTAAAGTCAAGGTAACAATTCTAACCAAATATTAATTTAGCAACAACAATGGAATTGTATAATAGTCAAAAGATGTCCAAATCACAAGTATAACACAGGTAATAAGCAAGTAATCTTAATTTCTAGCAATAGGCAATAATTATCATACACGATAACCTAGTGGTGGCAATAGGCAGAGTTGGCTAGAGTTTGAGCTTGGCTTGGCCCATGAGCTCGTGAGCTCACAAGTCGAGTCGAGCAGAGCCCACGAGCTCGTGTTTTTTTTTCTCTTTTTAATTTTTTTCACTCTTTTCTTCAGATTTTTTATGAGCCCACAAGCCGAACTTTAGGCTCGTGAGCCGTTCGCGAGCTCGACACTCGGCTTGGGCTCGTCCTGAAACGAACCCGAGCCATCCATGGACTGAGTTTTGACGCGACGAGCCGACAAGCTACCCGATCCTTTTGTCACCCCTACGATAACCTCCAATCATATTGATCATCTCACACGATGACTTGCTATTGTAGAAATTTAAAGAGTATCAATTAATTTATCAGAGCGGACCTATTTGTGATCCGTAGAAATGAGAGATGCAAAATTTAATCAAGGATCTTATTGCAAAATCAGCACACAGACTTCGATTACACCATGAACACACGTTCAATTTATAGCAGATTAATTTTCAGCTACGTGAATCGAATTTCAGCAGTCAAAGAAGCCAAAAGAGGCTCTGATATCAATTTGTAGTGAAATCATATCATTCAATGATTAAAACAGCACTAAGTTAGTTCCAAAACAACGAATAATATGAGAATCAATTGCTATAAATGTAAGACAAATACTCTCCTGTCGATTTCAAAGGATTTGGCGCTAAAAGTAAATTATACAGGGCTCAAATTACAAGCCCAAAACACACAAAACAGCACCACACGAAGGAACAAAGAACCCCACAAAAAACCCACCTAAGAATCACACAGAGAATAGCCGCACACAAAGGTAGCAAGGGAAAAATAGCGCGAACATGGGTCTTATTGTTGAGCCCAGACACTGGGCAAAGTGCCGACAGAGAGAGGAGGATATAGGTCAACACAGAGCCAAAGTCCAGCTAAGTGACGGGACGAAGCGGATATGATTTTGACAAAATATGGTTGTCAATTATTGTTGTCAACCAATATTCTACATTTAGGGTCCGTTTGATAGAAATGTGGAAAATGGGTGGAAAGAAAATATTTTACAGGGAAAAAATTTTCTTAGAAATTATTTTTCTGGGAATTGTAATTAATTGTGTTTGATTGGTATAATTTTCCATGGAAAATATTGAAAGTTTGATATTCGTTTGATTTCGTTTTTTTATAGAAATTGTCCATTAAAGTGATAATGTTTTCTACCATTAGGTCTAGAATTTGTTCCAATTACCAAAAAAAAAAAAAAAAAAAAATTTTGAAAAAAAAAAATACCTAATATCATTCGTTTGACTTTGTTTTGCATGGAAATTGTCAATACAAGTGAATTTTTTTTTTTACCATTGTGTCTAGAATTTTTTCCAATTGCAAAAAAAAAATAAATAAATAAAAATTGAAAAGTTGGAAAATATTTTTTCACCAAAACATCAAGAATTTATTTTCCTCAAAAAGGTGGAAAATTTGAGAAGTTGGAAAATATTTTCCCGGGAAAATTTTGTCAATCAAACACTACAAAAGTTGGAAAATGGAAAATCAATTTTCCATGGAATTCCACCATTATCAAACGGACCCTTAGATTTATTCATGAGAAAAAAGGGGGCCCAACATACATAGTATCATGGGAAAATTAGGTACATCCTAAAAAATTTAAGTATTTCATTAATGGGAAGGTCTCGTTGTACATAATGGGGGGTTACCGAATGGTGCACCCCCTTACAATGTGTGCGGGTCTCGTGTGTGTTTTAAAATGACGACTCGTGGTCTCCACCTCCTAATGTGAGTGGGGTGTAAACGATTTGGTAAAAAATTATGTACATGTAGCAGAATCCTTCATTAATACCTTGAAACTAAGTCCATGTTTGGTTCAAATTAAAATTTGATTTTAATTTGTAATCAAAGTCAACAATTAATTTTAAACATACGTTTTATGGGATTCAGAACTTTTCAACATCAAATTTTATCAAAATCTACTAAAAATCTGATTTTAATTTATATCAAACAGGACCTAACTAAAACTACAATTACCGTATTAATTACATTCAAAACCTCGACACCACAACAAAAATCCAAATTAGAAGGAGAAATCCCTGAATCAAAAAACCCCCGAGAAACCTCTATCCACGACTTCGACTCTCCAATGTTCTTGCAGAGAGAACCTCACCCACCAATTTAATGCTGCTACATTCTTGTAGTTTTAACGAGTGTTTCCCACTTGGAAGATTGGATAATTTTGGGGGTGAATCTTGAGCGAAAATCTTTTCTTGAACTGTAAATCCACGATTTTTTATAAATCTTCGCTGATATTAGGTCAATTTTATCTATGATCCAAGTAGGTAAATTAATAGCATGAATCAAAGTCATCCAAGAGAAAATCTAGGAGTATAGAAGGAAATTTAAACTAGAAGAATTACACTCATATGAGTTTGAAGGTAACATTGATTAAACTTTGTTTTTGAGGTTGAACTTTGAATTTGAGTAGTTTTTTTGGTTCATTTATATTTGAAGCAAGTTTGGACATAGATTGTGATGAGTTTGTGTATAAATGAATAAAAAAAAATTGTCGTTAAATTTGGGATAAGCTCCAAACTATGGCAAACTATTTCGCTTTGATTTTCTAAGATACCATCAAGATGTTTGACAAAATATCTCAATTGAAAATATTGAGAAACATTGTTTTTTTGTTGTGGTGAGAGAATATGCAGCAGAATTTCTTGCTAACTCTATGCTATGTTTGCATCAGATATGAAACTTCTTATCTCGGCCAACCACACCTTATCTGGAGTCGTAATAGGGATCGAGGTTCCTCGGGGACTTAATAGTGTAGTAGCAATAATGGTACGAGATATTGCCACTTCTTGGACTGTGACAATTCCTAGCAAGGCAAAAACCAACCCAAACCCTCAAAAAATCAACTTGGTTTTTAAATGGGAAAAATGCATGGTTCAGGGATTTACTTTCACGAAATCAAAAATCAGGCCCCAAAGTCTAAAATTACAAAACTCAAGTTTTTTCATTAATTAATTAATTATATTTTACAATTAATCTATTAAATTAAATATTTAACTATAATATAATATGATTTACCACCTCACCTCACCCCATCCCACCCCACCCCACCCCACCCCATCCCAACTCCACACCTACCATCACTGCTCTGGCTACCGACGACTACTCTGATGACCGTTCTCCGGCCACGCTTAATTCCAACGACTATTTTCCGATGATCGTTGCTGCGATTCCAAGGTCACAGATACCTTATTAATTAGTTAAAAGTTTAATTTTAGGTCACAATTTATCAAATTAATTCGTCACAAATTATTTTCGAGGTCACATATCAAATAATTTATAGGTCACAATTAAATACATTGGTCACTGATCAAAAAATGTATAAGTCACAGATTTTTAGTTGATCACAAATTATCAACTTTTAAGGTCACAGATTAATAATTAGCCACAGATAACAATATAATTGGTCACATACACCCAAACACCTGTCCCCGATCCCCAACCCCACCAATAATTGGTCACAGATCAACCAACTAGTTGGTCACAGACAATCGCATTTTAAGGTAGTCACAGAGAACCATATAGTTGGTCACATATAACCAAACAATCGTCCCCCCATCTCAATCCACCACCAATATTGGTCACAGATCGACCAACTAGTGGGTCACATACCCAAACAGCCGTCCCCCGATCCCAATCCACCACCAATAACTAGTCACAGATCGACCACTTAGTTGGTCACAGACACACTCCGTCAACCCCGCCGCAACACTATCACAACCACCGGCACAACAATAACAAAAACGAACACAAACTAACCTCCCATTACACACACACAGATATCCGCGAGCCACAACCCCCACACACAGAGCGCACACCCACATCACCTCCACCACACACACTGCACTGCCATCGCACCACTCAAAAAAAAAAGGAATGGTAAGAGACGGACAAAGCAGTGTCGAAGAGGATGTGAGACAGTGAAAGTAACCGAGCAGCACCTCAACCGCAACCGCACATCGCCGCCCCCCACACACAAAACATCCACCCACATTCGAAGACCAATACCGCACATGCACACGCACAATACCGCAACATATTTTACCAATACGCTAAAATCCACAACAGATCCACCCGCGACAGATCCACTCGTGTTGGCTTTGGCTTCGGCTTCGAGACATTAGAGCGGAGACGGTCCGCCCGCCACAGCCACACGGCAGCTTTACAACCACCGTCCGCGCCCCTCTTCGACGCTGCTTCACAGCAGCTGAACGACAGCGTCGCGACGCCAGAAGGGAGTGAGGGGAAGGGATAAGGGATAAGGGAGAAAGGAGAGGGGGAGGATGCGGCGGGCGGGCGATGGTGCCGAGAGAGGTGGTAGAGTGGAGAGAGGGGAGAAATTAATTTAGGGTTAAGATATATTTAGGAAATTTCGTAGGTGTGGGTGTGATGGTAGGGGTGGATATATAAATTAATTTATTTTAAAATATCATTAATAATATTAATTGTAGAAATTAAAACCTGATTTTTAATTAAATAAAGTATAAATCTAATTTTTTAAAAGGCAAAACTAAACATCTGATTTTTGGTAATTTTCCCTTTTTAAATTCAATTGGGTTGGAAAATCAAATTTGAGGTTGGGTTGGGTTACGAATTAAAACCTAACCCAACCCAATTCGATAAATTAAAAAAAAAAAAAATTAATACTTCAATGGAAAAATCTAAACTGATCCTAGAAAGAGCAGCTAAAAAGGAAATCCAACAAACTAAGGAAAGATTTAAGTCCTATGGAAACCTTCCATCACATAACCAATTTAGTGCGGTGCAGTAGTCTAGTGAAGGTAAGACTATTAAATAGAGGTCTCTGATCATTGAACGGGCTTCTGACTATAAAAAAAATGATAATACTTATATATCAATATTTTGTATATACCTACAAACATAAATTAAAATATAAACAAAATGATATGCTTGTTAAAGTAATCAGAAACTACTTGTGTGTCTAATTTGAACATGTTTGGCTAAGCCTAGATATTTATAACTAAATTTACTCGTAAGTGAACTTTTTAAACTTAGGGCACATGTTCTAATTCTCATTAAAATAACGCAAATTGACCAACCCAAGCTTGATCGATTTGGGTTTAAACCAAGAGTAATGTTATTTGTACATAATTGTATATATAATGATATACATAACGATGAGATGAAAGAGAGAGAGAGAGAAAAAAAAAATAAAGACGAAAAGAAAATAAATTCAGTTATAATAATCTTTTTCCTACTTCCACGTCATTATTATGTACATCATTATATACAAATAATATTATTCTTAAACCAATAATTGGATTATATTAATTTGATTTTAGATCAAATCGACCATATTGAATTGTGTACACATTGAATAAAAAGTCGTCTCAACCTAACACGCGCCCAGGTGCTATCTTTACTGTTATTTACACATAAGCTAAACCAAGATTTATATACATACGGTGAATGGACATTAAAGATCATACTGTAAACTTATGCAGTTCTGTACTTGTCTATTTCCCTAGTAATATAGTAACTAAATTATTAAAACATTAGAGACTATTTTTAAAGAGGACATTTTACAATTTAGAGATCATTTATAAATTTAGATAGAACATTTTTGAGTACCCCAACACGATTTTTATCTTTAACACTTAATTTTACCATTTCTAAAAAGTGTTTTTATTTTTCCTATCTTTTATTTTCACTAACTTCTCTACCAATTATTATATTATTTTCCTTTATCGAAAATTGAAATATTTTGAATACATTGAATATAGAGTAACACTCTATTTTAATTAGTGTTATGAAAAGCGTAAAGCGTGGCAAAACAGGGATGTCAAGCTTCAATCTAGATGTAAAAAAATGTTTTCTTATTTTAAGTTTTTAAATCAATCTAAAAAATATTTAATAATCAAAGAAAAATGCATAAAAGTGTAAAAAGGCGTTATAGCGTAAAAAAGCACACCTAGGAGCCAAAAAAAAAAAAAAAAAAAAAAAGGCACGCAAAAGCATGAGGCAAAGCATTTTGAGCCCACTTCACGTCTAAGCACCAATTTTTAGAACATTGATTTTAATATGTTTATTTGAAGAGTCTCTTAGAACATAATTTTAAGAGTTGGCTTTTTATAATAGAGAACATCTTTTGTTTACAACTCTCTTGCTGATGCTGTTAGCAACTCCAAACATAGTACTAACAGTTAGAAACTCCAAAACATAGTACTAAGGTCATTTTCAGCGTTGCACCAAATTAAAATTCATCTCCAATCATTACACCAAATGAACAGTGTTTAATCAATTTTTTTTTTTCATTCTTAATAATTTATTTATTCAAAATATTATTTATTTATTTATTTTAGAAATATATAAATTATTAAATAAAAAAATATGTTAAATTAAGGAAAATATTAAATTTATTATTAAATATATTATTAAAACATAGTACAATTAAAACATATTAAATTACTAGATATGAAGTCGAAATATCATTGCAATTAGTTATATTTTAAATTTTAAAATTTTATTTTAATTAATTGAGTAATTATATTTTAAATATTTTAAATTTATTTTAAATGCAAATAATAATAATAATAATGATTATATTAAAATTATATAATACAAATGACACAAATATCCTCTAATCATTCTTTTCACAAATAAAAAGAGGGGCAAATTGGACTTTGCACCACATGATGCAACTCTATTCGCTTTACACCAAAACATCAAAATGGTGCAACATTTGGTGCCACATTGGAGCACTTTTGCACCAAATTTTGCATCATTTTGATGTTTTGGTGCTCCCGTTGGAGTTGCTCTAATAGTTAAAACAAACTCACGAAAAATGTTAAACAAGATGGCTTGTGTGAAATCAAAATTGGATTCAACAATCCGGGAACCAATGAAATTTGCAAAAGATGAAATTAAAGAGAATTGGATAAACGAAAGATGTTAGACCACATGATGAACTTGTGTCACTCGTTGCAATGGGGACATATAAGAGCACAGTCAAAATAATCATTGATTCAGTTTTGTTTGCTACGCTATACTTTAATTGCAATGAATGTTCTCAATCTTTGCTTATTATCGCACTCAATTGCACAACTTTTTTATTCTCGCATAGAATCTCAATCTTTAATTAATAAGAATATGACGAAAAAAAGAAAGAAAGATATAATGCGATAATATGCAAATGTCAGGAATCATTGCAATTAATCGTAGCGTAACAAATAAAATATTCAACGTGAATATAACTAGCCTAATTTATTCAAACAGAAGCAACAAAACTCAGTGCCGGCGGCTAACTATAAATAAGGAACCAAAACCTAATTCTCACCTTAATAAAAAATGCACTCTGGGTCCTTGACTCCTAATGACTGCCTTGCACGTGCTTTATGGATTTGACGACACGAAATTTGATACATAGGAAAAAAATTATTATTGCCTGAATTTTGTTTGAATATTCCATTCCGACCATTACTGGCTCTTTGCGTGCTTCAACAAAGAGCACGCCACAGGGATACTGTCATAATAAAATTGCCTCGGATTTTTTTATATGATCTTTAAGAGAAACAACTATTAAGAAAATCCCACACAACCAAATTCAGAGAAATCCACTTTGCAATGAAATAAAGGATTCACTTGATTAATAACAATGAGCAAGAAATATAAGAGAGATTTGAAGAATTTGGCATTGTTATTGACATTGGAAAAGAGAAGGGAATACGTAACTGCCATTTATGCTCTTAATTTTCTTGATTGTCAAGTATATATGTGCGAGTGGAAGAGTTGAGAAGAGTGAAAATACCGCTGCCAGTGCCGCCTCTTTGGCCATCAACACCGCCACAAAGTGCAAGCCGTAAAGGATGGCAAATATGCAAGTGTCAGTACGCACTAGCTTTAACAGTGTCACCATTTCCATGTCCTTTTCAAGAAGAGAAATTTTCTCCAAGTTTCATGTTCGCTATTGAATTCATGAAATGAACTTGGCCAATGACAACCACTAAAATAAAATTCTTTTTTTTTTCCTCAAACTCATCCTACCATTCATCGATCATCACATTAGAAGCCACATTTGGGTGCATAGAATTTGTTCCGTTCTCGTGTGATCAAGGCCAATCATAATCTGTGCCCCAAAAAGAAACCAAAAAAAAAAAAAAAATCAATTATGAAAAAATGTTTTGTTCAAACAAAACGTTCTACATTCATCCGTTCATGGTGTGCGCTATTAAATAGGACCCAGGAGTACACAAACAAAATTTTAGCTTCTTTTTCCTTCTAGTGGACTGTTGAATGGTATCCAGTTCTCTCTACGAAACAAGACAATAAGTTCCAACAGATCAAATTAAAGTTAAAATATAAAACTATGATATGCTCAACATAATCCATATTTCTACTGATGCTGCAAAAATCCATAAAATAATGAATTGAATCAATAGGTTCAACCATTGTGTTCACTGGGGTTTGGCTTAATCCCACTGCAACAGAAGAAGTGTGGCAGCTTAACTTGACCGCAGACCCTGCCAAAATACAGTGTTTAAAAGATCTATGAGCTATTATTTATGACAAGTGACAGAGAACGCGCTTTCTTTGGTTTATTCAAGGTTATGGCAAACGCTGTTAAGACTTAATTCTTAAAAGGCAACAAATAATGTATAACATATTACAAGCCTCTAAAGATTGATTCTTCCCATCAATTCGTCCGAGAGAATGTGTGCTCAACACATCCTCTGCATTCAATACAAACAAGTGTAATTTGATAGGCAAGCCAAATAGAAAGTCTCCATGTTATCATCACAAATGGTTTCCCTTTGTACGTTTTATAAAGTCTCTGCAATAATTTACCAATCAAATTTTATAATTTAACACTATCACTTGAAAATTCCACACTGCATAATCATGACGAGACAGAATTATCAAATTAACACTTGAGAACACCTTCCATAGACTTTCTTGTTAAGGATTTGGTTCAGTCGTTCAGACAATAAAATATAAAAAGGGTTTTCTTCAAATAAATTCCTAGATAAAAGGTTTTTCTTGCACTGCAATTAAATTATATATAAAAAAGGGGTTTGCAAATTAACATAATGGAGGTATTGAGAGCAAAACCCTTACTTGCAACGGATGATCACTGGGATAGGTTTCAAAGCCTTTGGTCCATTCCTAATGCCTCTCTTGTGTGGAGAAACCTGCATAAAGCATTTGGCAATGAGTACTCAAAGTGTAGAAGGAATGCACTAACATGTCACCAAATAATTAACTGGCTTGGAACTTTTGGGCCTAACATTGGCGATCTTATTCAAATATGCGTAGAATAACAGATAAAAGAAGGAACAGAATGCAACAATCTCCATTGACACGAGATTGTTTATAGAGAAGCACCAAAGAAACAAGCACACAGTACTGTTGGCAAGAGCCTGACCATATAAACTGCAAAACTATACAGAAAACGTATAAATGCACATATTCCTCTGACCATGATGATACCGGACTATGATGAAAAGTACTAACACGACACGTCGATTAAATTCTTTAAAATTCTTCATTTATATAGTATAAAAATAATTTTATACTAGTTATTAATTTTTCTTGTTAAAATCTTTTAAATATGAGTGCTTTATTGTTATTTACTAATAACTTTAGGTTAAAAATATATAATATTTTTAATAAAAAATGAAAAATGTTTATGATAGAGTATTCGAAGAGTGTCGGAATTGACATGTGTCGGATACGAACACGTTATCCTAGTTGAAGTGTCTGTGCTACAGAGATACCTGATATTCCCCTACGCATTTATTTGCTTCATAATCGATCTTATACCCAAAAGGATTATTCCTGAGGCAGATGATGGACAGGTACGAGGGAGACGGAACTTTTCTGTGTGCTTCCTGGCCCAACTTTGTTCCCTTTTACAGTACCTTCTTTGGGTTTTCTACGATTCCCCTTTCCCACCAAAAGGTGAAAGTAGAGCCGTGCGTGTGGATTTGGTGATATAGACTCACTGAACAAAGTTCAGCCTAAAGATGATGAGATGCCCTTACCTATTTAATTCTAGAATAAGAGAACTGTTGTTGGTGAGGATATTTTTGCACGAATTCTTTCGGGTTTCACAATACTTTTGGACCCACCCCAACTCTCTGAGTATTCAACTTGCCAACAATCTAGTGGGTGCTCTAAACTACAAGGCTCTCCAATGCACCAAAAACTATCTATATAAAATTTCCTATACCAACTCTATATACAGATTTTCATTGAAGCCATCTGGTCGTGGACACGTTATTCCTCAGGCACATGAAAAACAGAAACCTCAGCACAATGAGAGATAACTGCAGTCGTATTCTACGAGACAATCAAGTATTCGAACAGCTCATAGCATAATTAAAAAAAAACTAATGAATTTGCAACGAGCAAAGTGCAACACAAACGTTTCCTTCAAAATTTCTTCACAATCCAACATTTCCAAACACAGCACTTAACTTAATAAAATAAATATTGAAGAAAATACAAATCAATACAACGGGCAATCTGAAAACCGCCTTCAATAAATACAATTTACTAAACCCTAAACCCTTTGAGAAAAATTGAGTCTTTGGAAGAAACTACAAAATTACCTTTCTTTTGGGCACAGCCATAAGCTCCATTGGGCCGCCGAAAATTGAACAATTCGGGAATGCGTCTCCGATGCCGTTGTTGCTTTGATGTTCTCGCAAAACCAACGGCGGTGATGTGTCGATCGAGTAGGCGACGGCGGTATCAAGAGGCGGTGGCTGGGCTATTGCGTGGGTCCACCGGCAGAGACTCACTAAATTACACCCCTTGCTCGAGGAGGCGCATTTTAGCATCGGTACCCTTAACGCCATTTAGTTTCTGTTATTCTACGGTTGAGATCTGTACTCTGTGTGTGTGAGAAATTTCAGCTGGAGAGTACTGGAAAAGAGAGAATAAATGGGCCATATTCATTGGGCCCGCCCCGGCCGTGGGTTAATGGTGTGGGATAATTAAGTGGGAAAATTATCAAAAATCCTACATCTCTTAGTATACAATTCAAAAACAAGATGGTGTAATTTAAATTCATTAATCAGGTCCTAATTACGAAGTTTTAATTTAATTAATACCTCCCCTACTTCTCATCTCACCACCCTTACCCCTAAATCACTCACTTTCTCTCTCTATATCTCTCTAATTACTCATTCTTATCTAGCCATTTCGAGTTAATTTAGCCAACGTTTGGTACACATTAAAATTTTTATTTTTATTCTTCTACTCATTTTCAACCACACATTTTTCAGTAAAATAATATTTTCCATTACATCAATAACCTTTCCTTCTTTTTCGACTACACATTTTCCATCAATTTACTATTTTAGAATACATTCTTCCAAAATAATGTGATTCAAACACACCCTTAATCGATGGTTACTGAACTTTGTTATAGGTTACTACTTGTTCATCGATCTTTAAAAAGTTATTCATTTCTTACTGAATTTTGTTATATGTTACTATTTCATCACCAAAATTTAAAAGGTTATCCATTATTCATCCAAATTTAAACGAAGTTATTCATCAATCACTCATATCATTTTCTTCAATGTTATTTATAGTAAAGTTCGATGAGCAACTAGTAACTTTGTTCGAGTTTATATGAGCAACGAGCAACCTTTTAAATTTCGATGAGCAAGTAATAATCTATAACAAAATTCAGTGAGCACCGAGTAACTTTTTAAAAGTCGGTGAGGAATTAGTAACTTGTAGCAAAATTCAATTATCGTTGATTAAATCATCTCTAGCCATTTCTATAGTCCCACGTATAGGTTCATTCAAATTTGACCTTTCCATCAGAAACTCAGTCCACGCCTCATATATCCTCCGCACTGAAAACCTTCAATTTCTCTTTCCTACCCCGTAATCTACCTCCACCTCTACTATTTCTCCCGTCGCAATTCTAGCTTCTTTACCTCCACCCACCACTCTTTCACATCAACACACGAGCTTGCCATCCAAACCATAGGCATTTTGGTCCAATATGCCTTCTCTATGTTTTCCATAGTAGTTTCTCGTAGTGCCAAGCTTGTTCCGCCTTTGTACAGATCTGAATCGATGAGGTTAGCTGGGACTATAGTTACCAACTATTTTTCTTAGATTTGAATTGAAGGTGGAGGATGTGATGGATTTAAGGTAGAGGTGGAGCTGGAGCTGGAAGTGATGGTAGTGGTGATTATTGTTGTGGATTTGAGGTGAAGGTAGTATTTATGGTCCTGGATTTAAGTTGAAGGTGGTAATGGTGGTGACTAGTGATGGATTATGGTGTTGGTCTGCGATGTGTGGATTTGTTCGTGGTGACTCTATGTGACCAAATTGCAATAATTGTGATCGATTGTAACCAGTTCTATATTAATTGTGATCGGTTGTGATTGTACGTGACCAGATTAACAGTGAGTCACAATTTAAAATTGACATGGTCACAGATAGGTACACTAAAAAGAGATTTGACCACAGTTAGTCACATATAACACATGTTTGATTACAAAAAATGCACCACTACTGCCACCACGTAATACCCAAAACGTTGCTACCATCTTACCACCCAACTGTAAGTGTTATGCCCTAGGTCCAATCAACTTTGGACATAAACACTTTTAATGTATATATAACTGATGCATATTTATGGCAATATCTATTATTTAATTCAATTAATATTCTAATTAATTAAATAATAGAATCCGTAGATTCAAGTATTGATGATTTGTTAATCACAAGGAGTTGTGATTGTGAGATACAAATTACATATGACTGAATCTTAAATCGTCCGTGGTCGTATGTAATAACGGGATACGGATATCGTTATTACGGATAGACCATTCTTACTTATGAAGTAAGTAGTTGATCTTACAAACTAAAGTGTGGAGACACTTGAATGAACACGTGAATGTTTTGTTATAGAACAAAACATTGGAGACCCGCTGAGAGATTCCACATGGAAAACTATCTGAGTGTCAGTGGTTAATCTCTAACGTTCGGTAGTGGAATTGGTCCTTTGACTTGAGGTCATCATAGTGCCTTATGTGAGGACAGTTATGCTTTGGTGATGTCGGATGTTGCTCTGTCAAGGGTCGCTAATACGGCATCGTTCGGGTATGTCAATAATCATATGAAGGTTGTGAATGATCAATAGAGAATTCGTGACTCGTAGATAGTAAGAGATTATAATCTACATTTCATCCAGTTAAGTTGATAATGAAATCCTTGGCCAAGGTGAACTCATAAGTCGGAAAAGAGTTTTCGATTTACATTGACTTAACAGTAGGATAAAAGATATGATCGATAATTGAGATTGACACACGTCCATATCTCGTAATTGATCGGATCATATTGACGAAGGGATTATAGTTTCACGATAAACGAACAAGTTTGGTTTTGTCATGTCACGTGACATTTCCGTCACATGTATTGCCCTGACACATTGCTAGATGTCAATCTGGGACAACGAATGTAAATTGATGATAAATTAAAATGGGTATTTTAATTTATCAGTTTTTGATTAGATCAAAATAATAATTCACGTCGTTAGACATCGTGATCGGGAACCTAATGGGTCACACACAAAAGAGAATCAGAAGAATGAAATTTACCAATTAATTAATTGACAAATGTTGGATAATTAATTAATTTGGTTGCTTATTAATAGACCCGAATTAATTAATTGGATTAATTAATTCATGGACCGGATTTAATTAATTTGATTAATTAAATGTTGGACCGGGTTAAGTTAAGAGATGGGCCAACCCGTTTGGACTCATATTAATAAGCTGTTAGGGTTTGAAAAACATAATGGAATATTCATTATTCTTGCTAGCACGAGAAAAGAAAACCCTAGCTGTCATTCTTATTCTCTGTGTGGATCATCATTGGAGGCTGGACAAATTGGACAGCTTGGATTGTAGATCGTGATCATTGGAGTTCGTGAATCAGCAAAAGAGTTTGCGGAATTCATCAAGGTATTATTCTAAACACAGTTTCTATCTAAACACAATGTAGATCTTTGTTTGGGAATCGAAATTGCTTTACTTCCGCTGCGCATGATTAAGTAGGTTCCCAACAGTGGTATCAGAGTCTACTTTGTGTTTGTTAGAAATTGTTTTGCATGATTAAACAGTCAAAAGTCGATTGTTTAATTTTTCTTGAATCTAGCAATTAAAATTTTTTTTTCCTTTCAAGAATCTGTTTTTGAATTGAAAAATAAAATTTGGGTCGAAAAACGGATTAAAAGAAGAAGGATGTTGCAACCGCCGGCGAAGGGAAAGCGGCGAGGGTCGCCGCCGCAGCCGCTGCGTCGACTGCGCTTCAACAGCGCGGCTTGCAGCGGTAGCGTGGCCTTGACACAGCAGCGCAAAAGCGCTGCTGTAGGCGGCGAGATGTCGCCGCCTGAATGCGGCAGCTCCCCGCCGCAGAAGATTGAGGTCCCGGCGCCGCATAGAGGGTGAAATTCTAGGGTTTTCTGCTGTCGGGTGATTTGAATGGAGGCGGGGGCCTCTGATGCAATATCTAAGATTGCAGGCCCCCGCCTACAATTAATGGAAAGGGTCAAGTTTGCAATTTTTAAATGGAGGCCCTGTCATGCAATTTTCGAAATAGAAGGGTTTTCTATTAATTTGAGACTTGGGTCAATTTTGCAATTTTCAAAATGGTTTTGAATTTAAATATTAAAATGATTTTTAATTTTATTTTAAATGGGTTTTGACCCATATTATCAATTTTGACCCGTTTAAAATTTTATCTAAAATTGACGACTTTTATATTTTCGTTAAAATTGGATTTTAACTTAAATATTAAGTTTTGACCCTAAATTGAATTTTATTTTATTTAAGAGTTTTATCCTAAATTAAATTAGAGTTGGACTCTAATCTAATATTTAATTAAAATTTGATTTTAATTAAATTATATAACCCAAATATATTCTTGAAATTAGAGTTGAACTCTAATTTGACAATTTTAATTGAAATTTGATTTTAATTAAATTGTCTCGCCCTAAGACTTTTCTTAGAATTAGAGTTGGACTCTAATTTTGTATTTAATTAGAATTTGATTTTAATTAAATAAGTTCGCCCTAATATCTTAGAATTGGAGTTTGACTCTAATTTTGTATTTATTTAAAATTTGATTTTAAATTAAATTTAATCGCCTTAAGTTTTGAAATTAGAGTTGGACTCTTATTTGATATTTAATTAGAATTCGATTTTAATTAAATTATCTTATTTTAAAACTTTGAAATTAGAGTTGGACACTAATTTTATATTTAATTAAAATAGTTCCGCCCCGTAATAGTGGAATTAGAATGAGATTCTAATTTGGTATATAAAATTAAAATTTGATTTTAATTAAATATACCCGCTAATTAAATTAATTAATTAGATTAATTAATTATTTCATTGTTCCGATTCATTTGTCTAAATTAGTTTAGACGACTTTAATTGCTAGAAACTTGAAACATGTTTGCATATAATATTAGATATTATATAGGAATGTATTTATATGATGAATATTTTACTAGTGGATGATTATGGACTCGACCATGTGGATGTGTTGAATGGTTAGTTTTATTCTTGTTGTTATTATGGGCCTGCGAGCTCTAATTTATTTTGGACCTGCGAGTCCGTTATTATTATGGGCCTGCGCGTCCAATATTATTTAGGCCTGCGTGCCAACTAGTATAGGATACAAGTTGCAGTTGGACTAATTGAAGATACAAGAAGAGGAGGAGACCATAGAGATGGAGCATTGTATGAATAAATGCTATACCCCCTAGGAGCTGACCAACTAGTCTTCCTTATGGCTCGGGAAGACTAGATAGTATAAGTCCATAATCGTCCACACTATTATATGTATGTTTATTTGCATGTTAGATGTATAATAAAATATATATAATTATTACGATGAGACCTTTGCATGCAAAACCCCTCGCTAAAAATATTAAGTCAGTTTCTTTTTCGCCTTCCATCATTATAGTGAAAAACTAGAATCCTAAATCGATCTCAACTTGTTGAGTACACTCAAGACTGGTCTATTATGGATATGTTTGGCACTATGAAATATTAGATATTTCTGAATGATGGGTTTAACTTAACTAAAATTTATCTTTTGTTGAGTACACTCAAGGAGATGAATTTTAGAGGCATGTTAAAATATTAAGTCATATTTATATTGGCCTTCCATCATTATAGTGAAAAACGAGAGTCCGAAATCGATCTCAGCTTGTTGAGTACACTCAAGGCTGGTCTATTAGGGATATGTTTGACACTATGAAATATTAATATTTCTGAATGATGGGTTTGACTTAACTAAAACTTATCTTTTGTTGAGTACACTCAATGAGATAAATTTTAGAGACATGTTAAGCTAACATATACGATGTGTGAAGACAAAGAGTAGTCAGCTTAATGATCTGGGAGTTGTATGGAGATACAATTGATAATAGTATCTACCCAAATGTTTTATTAAGATTTGTTGAGTACACTCAAGATTTTAATATAATAAATGTGATCACAGCCCACTGGGAATCAAGTATGGATTCCATAAATTTATGTGAGAGGGTCATAAATTTGAGTTAAACAGTGGGAGCGAAATTAATTTAATAAAAGACCATATTAAATTAATTGATGCATTTTATATATTATTCTTTTACTTTTCGTCGTTTACATTTATTGAATCTTGAGTAACCATATGTATTTGAGCGGCATACTGTATGCCAACAACCAAACCAAATTTTCCTGATTAGCACCGCAATCTGAAAATTGTTCTCATGCATGATAATTGATTATGTCCTTGAGTAGCCTTTTCCAGAGACACTCGTTGATGACTCGATAAAGAAAGAGGTGGCTGCTATAATAAACACAGTGATGACGATAGTACTGCAACATATGTGATGTTTGCGACTATGTCACCTGAGTTACAAAAGCAACATAAGAGTATAGATGCTAACACATGATTTTCATCTCAAAGTGTTGAATGATAAATAATCACGTGTGGAAAGATATGAGATTTCCTAGCAACTATACCAGTGTATAATGGCAAAAGAGTCTCCAGCCAGTTCTGATGTGCTGAAGACGTTCACTACTTTGAGAAGTTGTCTCAATTGAGTTCAATCATGAACAATGAACTAAGTATGACTTGGTTCTACAATCTTTGCCAGTAGGTTATTCATGACTAATTATGAATTTAACATGGATAAATTCGAGTGCACACTTATTGAGTTGTTGAACATGCTTAAGACTGTTAAGCCCGATATCTATGTTTATAATGGGCAAATGTTAGTCATAGATTCATCCAGTGAAGTCTAAAGGATGTTTTAAGAAAACATCTAAGATGACTAAGACAGTTAAAGCAAATAAGGACAATACCAAATCTAATGACCATTATTATCATTTTGGAATGATAGGTCATTCGAAAGAAAATTGCAAGGCTTATATCTACTTCATTAGTTTCATGGGTATTGGATACTAGATATGGATCTCATATTTGTATAAATATGCAGAAACTAAACGGAAGTAGATCACTGCAAAAAGGCAGAAGTTGACCTGTACGTTGAAAATGAGCAAAAGTTGCCGCATTGCCTGTAGGAGCTACTTCTTGCTTTTGCCTTAGGCTCAATATTAGAATTAGAGAAATATTGTCTTGTTCTTTCCATTACCAAGAGCATTAAATAAATTTCATGTTTGGACATGAATTATTTTAACGTTAAGGACAATTGTTGTTCTTTTTATCTTGATAAGATCTTAATGGTTATGGTAAATTACAAAATGACATTTATATTCTAAATATTGAGTATTCTATAATGAGTATAGATAAAGAAAGGCATAAAAATGATAATCTGAATAACACCTATATCTGGCATTGCAGATTTGGTCATATAAATGAAAATGTAATTCCAAATTTACATGGAGATGTACATCTGGGTCAAATGATTTTGAATCATTTGACAAATGCAAAATATGTCTGTTAGGCATAATGATCATATCTCCTTTTACTTGAAAAGGAGAAAGATCTGCATAATTATTGAGTCTAATACATAGCGACGTATGTGGACACATATCAATCAATGCTAGATAAAGTTTCTCTTATCTCATCACATTTACTAGACGGCTATTTCAGAAATAGTCATGTATATTTGATGAAATTCAAGTATGAAACTTTTGAAATGTTCAAGGGATTCAAACTAGAAATTGAGAAACAAATAGGTAAATAAATTCTCACACTAAGATCTGATCGATGTGGAGAATATCTAAAGTGGAGAATTTTAGATTATCTAAAAGAGAATGAGATTCTCTCGCAGTGGATTCCTCTACATGCATTGCAACATAATAGTGTATTTGCAATGAGGAATCATGCACTATTAGATATAGTTCAATAAGGACAAGCCATGCAAATACTTCAAAATCGTTTTGAGGTCGTGCACTGATTGCCACATGCCACGCACCAATCGTGTCCCATTTAAGTCGGTTAACAAAACTCCATACGAGTTATGGAAAGACAGAATGCCCCACTTTTCTCATATGAAAGATTGAGGCTGTGACGCTTATGTGAAGCGCGCTGAATCGGATAAGTTTGAAACTAAATCTGATAAATATATATTTGTGGGATATTCAAGAGACAATTGAATATCAATTCTATAATTTCGTTGAGAAGAATGTGTTCATCTCAAAACATGTCACACTTCTAGAAAAAGTGTTTGTTCTAGGAGAGGACAGTGGGAGTAGAGTAAATCTTGAAAGAGTTCAAAGATTCACAGATATAGTTAACCAAGTAGATAACCTGAGTCTGATCTCAAAGTGTTGAGGGACATACTCTTGATCAGGAAGTGGAGACTCCTGAGAATACGACAGCTCCATGTAAATCTTGTAGGATCATTCGACCTTCTGGAAGGTAGGAATCCATGATTAATAATCTAGCATTACTAATCGAGGATGATGAACCTACTAATTATGCATAAGCAAAGTCAAGTGTTGACTCGCTGACATGACATAAGGCTATGATATCCAATATGAACTTAATGTTGCCAAGGTTTGGACCTTGGTCAACCCGCCTAACGGATTAGAACCCATAGGTTGTAAATGAGTTTACAAGAAAAGTTCAATATGGATTAAAATAAGCATTTTGGAGCTGAAATATTCGATTTGATATAAAAGTCAAAATGTTTGATTTTATCAAAAATGAATTGTGTGTTTAAAAGAAGATAGTGGGAGCATTGTCGCATTCCTAATATTATATGTATGAGACATACTAACAGGAAACGACGTCTTTATATTTCAATTGTTGAAATTATGGTTGTTAAATAATTTCTTCATAATAGATATGTGAGAAATAGCTTGATCTATAGAGATAGATATATAAGATTGATTAACTCATCCAGATCTATATAGATAAAATCTTAAGAAGATTTTATGTGGAGAAAATGAACTGGGAGTTCATGAATACATTGATGCTAACTTCTAGTCGGACTAGAATGATAGCATATTTCAATTAGGATATTGGTTTACTCTTAAACGATGTGTTGAAAAGGTTCCAAATCGAAAATCATCGCTGATTCAATAATAGAAGCCTTATACATCACTGTTTTAGAAAACAACAAAAGTTGTTGTCTGGATCAAAATGTTCGTTAATGAACTTGGAGTAGTTCCTAACATTGTTGATCACATGCTTCTGTATTGTGATAATAGTGTAGCCATCGTGCAAACGAGGGAACTAAGGTCTCATCAATGATCCAAACATGTGTTAAAGCAGTATTATCTCATTGGAAAGATAATATAATGAAATGATGTAAAGAAAGAACGAATTCCCACAAGTTATTAAATTGCAGATCCATTGACAAAGAGTTGTCGCAGTATAAACATGATTGTCATGTAGACTCTTATGGTATAAGATACATAAAAGATTGGATCTAGTGCAAGTGGGAGTTTGTAAGTGTTATGCCCTAAGTCCAATCAACTTTGGACATAAACACTTTTAATGTATATATAACTGATGCATATTTATGGCAATATCTATTATTTAATTCAATTAATATTCTAATTAATTAAATAATAGAATCCGTAGATTCAAGTATTGATGATTTGTTAATCACAAGGAGTTGTGATTGTGAGATACAAATTACATATGACTGAATCTTAAATCGTCCGTGGTCGTATGTAATAACGGGATACGGATATCGTTATTACGGATAGACCATTCTTACTTATGAAGTAAGTAGTTGATCTTACAAACTAAAGTGTGGAGACACTTGAATGAACACGTGAATGTTTTGTTATAGAACAAAACATTGGAGACCCGTTGAGAGATTCCACATGGAAAACTATCTGAGTGTCAGTGGTTAATCTCTAACGTTCGGTAGTGGAATTGGTCCTTTGACTTGAGGTCATCATAGTGCCTTATGTGAGGACAGTTATGCTTTGGTGATGTCGGATGTTGCTCTGTCAAGGGTCGCTAATACGGCATCGTTCGGGTATGTCAATAATCATATGAAGGTTGTGAATGATCAATAGATGATTCGTCACTCTTAGATAGTAAGAGATTATGATCTACATTTCATCCAGTTAAGTTGATAATGAAATCCTTGGCCAAGGTGAACTCATAAGTCGGAAAAGAGTTTTCGATTTACATTGACTTAACAGTAGGATAAAAGATATGATCGATAATTGAGATTGACACACGTCCATATCTCGTAATTGATCGGATCATATTGACGAAGGGATTATAGTTTCACGATAAACGAACAAGTTTGGTTTTGTCATGTCACGTGACATTTCCCGTCACATGTATTGCCCTGACACATTGCTAGATGTCAATCCGGGACAACGAATGTAAATTGATGATAAATTAAAATGGGTATTTTAACTTATCAGTTTTGATTAGATCAAAATAATAATTCACGTCGTTAGACATCGTGATCGGGAACTTAATGGGTCACACACAAAAGAGAATCAGAAGAATGAGATTTACCAATTAATTAATTGACAAATGTTGGATAATTAATTAATTTGGTTGCTTATTAATAGACCCGAATTAATTAATTGGATTAATTAATTCATGGACCGGATTTAATTAATTTGATTAATTAAATGTTGGACCGGGTTAAGTTAAGAGATGGGCCGCCCGTTTGGACTCATATTAATAAGCTGTTAGGGTTTGAAAAACATAATGGAATATTCATTATTCTTGCTGGTACGAGAAAAGAAAACCCTAGCCGTCATTATTATTCTCTGTGTGGATCACCATTGGAGGCTGGACAATTGGACAGCTTGGATTGTAGATCGTGATCATTGGAGTTCGTGAATCAGCAAAAGAGTTTGCGGAATTCATCAAGGTATTATTCTAAACACAGTTTCTATCTAAACACAATGTAGATCCTTGTTTGGGAATCGAAATTGCTTTACTTCCGCTGCGCATGATTAAGTAGGTTCCCAACACCAACCACCCAACCACACAATTGAATCCAACGCACTATCATCACCTGCAACGCTTGCAAGTATTACGTGCGGGTGCAAATGATGATATGATGGGTTGGTAGTGGAGATTATATGTTAAATGTGACCATTTGTGATCAAGTTTTTGTTAATTGTGATTGAATGTGACCAAGTTTATTTTCATTGTGACTACCTGTGACTAGATCTACGAGGAAAACAAAGAGAAACAGACTTTCAGGAGAATGCTTATCTTGCCGGTCTAGTAAGTATCTTTAGCATTCTTTCCAGTAGCATCTCTTTGTTTGGTGAGAATTGGTGCAATCATTTGATGATTTTGAATGTTGCAAGTCACGGTGATTGAATAATGCTATGAATCTGTATAGGAATAATTTATGAATCTGTATAGGAATAATTTCAATGTTCTTATATTTACCATGCCAAGTGCCTATTTATTCATAAAATGCGAGTGCGTGGTTGTCGACAGTGGATGAATTTAAGTGCAATAGAAAATTGAGGTTGTGCAATTGTGATTGGAATTGAGGATTTGCGGTTCATCATAAGGGGATTGGATGGGTTTCAATTAACCTGGTTCCTTGAATTTTCAAATTGAAGGATCTGTCGACTAGGGAATTTGTGTATATGGAAAAAAATTATTAATATTTACAAAATGATTGTTGAAATCTTTTTGTAAGTTTGGTAAATGTGAAATTGTGAAGTTAAAGTATTGTGGTTGTGTATTTTCCCTAATTACACCATAGATATTTTAAGTTGCTTCACATTGTTTTTATTTTCGTCTGATGTAGATTATTGAAAGCTTGATTATCATGACATTTGTTGAATTTTGACACTAAATGTAACAAAATAATATATGTTAAGTTTTAGCAGTTTTAATGCAATTGAAAAGATTCAAACATTTGTTCTTCCTTTGAATTATACAAAACTTGGTCATCATGTCATTTGATGAATATTGTTGATATTTATAACAGAAGTATATATGTTTAGTTTTAGTAAAAAAAAATTGTTATATTTAATTTTTATATATTATTGCGCCCGACGGTCAATGGTCGTCCGTGCTCATTTAAAATCCTGAATTCGCCACTGATTGTTGTAAAAAAAAAAAAAAGGGCATTTTTGAATAGTGTATTGATGAAAAATGTATGATTACAAAATAAAAGAAAGTTTTGAATTTTCGTGTAATATTATTTTATTGAAAAATACGTTGTTGAAATTGGGTCAAAACACTATTCAAGAATATATTTTTTCAAAATATGAGGCTCAAACAAAGGCTAAATTTGCACAATTTGAAATTCAAACCTAGAAGCTACACGTCATTCGATGGGCTTCTAACATATTAAAGATAATAATCAATTTTGACTAATAAGCACAATTATATGACTTGAGGGTCGCCATAAAGATTCCAGCACAATAATTCTTGACACATTACATACCCAATCAATATGAAATAAGTTGTGACAAAATTCTGCATTCATTAAACTTCCAATTGTTGTAGTGTTATACAAAATTCCAAAATAATTCATAACATCAAGTAGCATTATTGAGATCTTTGGTGATGACTGAACAAAAGAAACTTCATGGGGAGGCTCGCACAACAGTCTATTAGCTTAGGGCTCTGCTTTTGCAATTGGGTTGTCGTATGGATTCTCCAGTTGAGTTCATTTCTCCACGTCATTTGCTACATGTGGTTTCCCTCCCCATCGTTTGATACTGCCAATCGCAACAGAGGCCTTTTTAGTACGAAAGAACATATAATTATGAAGCATACACAAAATCGTGCTTTAAATTGCAAGTTGAACATGAAGGAACATATAATGTAATGTTAAGGGGATAAATTTCACATTGAACAAACATAATAAAGGAATAGCGTAAGCACTAATAAGTTGTATATTATATTTTATTCGATGAGTAATTTATCCTTCTTTTCACATATTCAACAAACTAAGTCTTGTTTATGATAATTTTGAAGCGAGTAAGTGAATATCTTTTAGTAACCGAAGTCCATATATGTTGTATGTTATATTTATTCGATGTAAGATTTATTCTTTAACATTTAAAAAAAATTTATAAGTGGGTACGTGAATATCTTTATACCATTGTGTTTGATTAGTTGAAATATGTACTGAAGTATTCAATCAAATAGATGTAAACACAACATGTTGTGTTAATTTTGTTAGGATTTTTGGTAAGGTATTGTCTAACAAAATAGGGTTGTACTTGTTATTTTTGACCTCCTGTAATTTTTCCTTGATTTTGAAGTTTTCTACATAAATCTTTCTTTGTTTTCTTCATCTATTTTATGTTTTCTGGCTTCTAAATAAATTAAATAAACAAGAATTTTGCTGACAAATTGAGGAATTGATAAAAATTTCCGGATTTTATTAGATCCAATACAGTATCAGACGATAATATGCGCTCGTTAGGTGGGGTGGGGGGGGGGGGCGGGGGGAATTTTTCCGACTAATGAAATCCCAGTTGATTTTTCGCGTGGTATTCTCAAGAATTTTTTTTTTTTTTTTTTTTTATCAGCACAAAAACGGTTTGATTTATTCTTGGATAGCCATTGTCAATTAGTTGTAGTGCACATACTGTAATATCTATTTGACTGCAGATTTGATATTATGTTGGAGTTTCGCTTGTATTGATGTGGGTTTGCACTTTAAAGTTGTTTATCCATCAAAATCTACACATTTACAACACATTTGATACAATGAATTGGACAGAATAACCATAACTTTATTGTACAGACACTATGATCGAAGAGAAATTGCGAGCCTGAATTATATCACACAATTATTTTACAAAATCTGCAACTAAATAAAAATCAATACAGAAAAAAGGTATAAAACTATATCACATCTTATTTTCCTTCTAAAATCAACATTTCTGTAACAAAGAGAAGCTTTAACAGTAAAATCATAACAGCTGAAGAAAATTGAGGAAGGTTTAACGGCAAAAGAAAGAACGTGCACCTATAAAGTTCAACGGGTTGAAGGCAAAGCGCGCCAATTGTCAGCCAGATGCATTGCTCTATCATGAGAAGTTGCCGATAATTGTTGAACGATAACATTTTTTACATGAGTGGCAGCAGTCTCACCAGCTCGTGTTGCAAGCTCCAAGTATACCACAGCCTTCATCATCTCCCCTTCCTGGTGATAGCATGTTTGGCTAAGATTAAAATTATGTACAAGTACTTTCTATATAGAAAGAAAAAGATGCTTTTCCACAAAAGTAAGTTTGTGGGCCAAAAGAAGTAACTTTGAAACATGTTTGGGATAAAAAGTAGCTTAGAAGTTACTCTAAGCTTAGCCAAACATGTTCCATGTAGTAGCATCAAAGACTTCCATCAGTTTTTCACGCTACTCCTTAAAATACATACAAGATGTCTTATAACACAATTTCACCGAGTAAAATCTTGAAAACAAAAACAGAAAACCCCTTTTTCACACAACTCTCTTGTTTCTTTAAGTCTTGAGCAAAAATGTCGACACATAAGCATCTATCAATTTCATCAACATCACTTAAAGAACTTTACTGTGAAAGAATGGGTTGTATTGCTAACTTACGGAAAAAAGACCCAAACCATGCTCAAACTGTGCTTTGCTATGACCATGATCAGCTGCCTTTTTCATCCATTTCCTTGCTAATCTGTGCGACTGGACCAGCCCCTGGCCCGAAGAGTAGCACAAGGAGGTATTATACATAGCACGCACATACCCCCCTTCTGCAGCTCGTAGATAGCATTGAGCCTGTCAAGATTAGAATTTAGAAATTCACAAGAGTCAAAAGTTATTATAAGAATCCATATCGAAAGAACAATATGCTGTCAAAAGTTATCACAAAATGTATGGCCTTAATTATCTTGACCACATGGGAGTATCACTGTATCAGATATTCCTTGTGCACTATTCAACTCTAATCAAGAGTTTGTTAAACAGCAAATAACTCGACATGATCAGCCAAACAAGGACGTGCCTATATTAATTAGCTGGATAAAAGTAATTTCAGAAAAGGTAGCACTGAACTAAATGAAGCTAAATCTACTGAAGTAGTGTACTTGTACTATAAAGAAGACAATTTAATCCAATTTTGACCATTATTTTCATATCCGTAATAGTACGAAAAGAAGGCCCGGCTCCAAGTTGTTCAAGAATAGTGGCATTGAGTTTCTCAATCGACGAAATGCTTCGGGGAGTTGAAAGTAAGTATAGATCAGAAGATTCCCGAATAGGGCAACCTTTCGAACTACTGTTGAATCCATGGACAGGCAAGAGACAACCTGGCGGAGTTCAAATAGATATTGGTTGTGCTCGAAAGGTCATGAATCGATTTACAAGTCCAATCCTCGGCGAAACTTGGATAAAGTTGAGCCAAAAGTTCTCGATTCAAAATAAATACATGAGGAAGTGGTATCTTTTTGGGATCTACTCCAGCATTTAAAAATTGGGTAATCTTCCCTTCTGAATCAGATAGATTCATATCTAAAAGACGTTGACAATAAGTTCTTTCAAAATTGACTATTTGTCCCTCTGTTAGAGGTGTTCCAGAAATGTCTGCGATCGAGTAAATAGTTCTACAAACGAATGGATCTTATCAACTTGGAAAACGGAAAGATTTGCACAAGTTATACGTTTTGTCACCACAAATCTAGCTGCTTCTTGGAAAAAGGAAATTAATATGAACCAGCCAGCAGGATCTAATCAGCAAAACAAATTGAAGATCAGATTTCAAGATTTATTCTACACTGTATAAATTGATTATCGAGAGTAAGAAAGCTGTGTAACAACATTATACCGCTTCTTTGAGGTTTTGGTGGAGCCCACGACCTTGATGCCAACAAAGTGCAAGTTGGTACTGAGCTCGAACGTGACCAGCAACTGAAGCTTGATATAGCCAAGCAATTGCCTCTTTGGCATTAGAAGGATCAGCTGCACAATTTACATAGCTCAGGACGATATAATAGATAGGGTACTACTAAACATACTGCACATTATTGTTACTGTTCATTACAAATGCAAATACCTTTTTATTACCCTGAAAAAAGACAATATTTTAATTAACCATGAATGTTTGTGCTTATTTGAGTTCATAATTATCAGTTACCTCCATCCCATTTGCACAGTCACTATTTAAGAGCTGTCTTATTGAGGAGAAAACTCATTAGCTGGTAAAGGATGCAAGAAACAGATCTCCAAAATCAATCCTTCAGTTCAACTAAATTACCTTTTTTAACCCTATGTTTGGCTCATGTTTATAAATAGTTTCGGGAGACCCACAAGTACTGCTCACTTATCCACACTCATTTTAATATATTTATAATTTAAATCGTTCCTAACACTTCCCAAAAATGCTCAAATCTCAATGTACATGCTTATCTCCGAAGGCCTCTTGTTCTCCAGTAGCCCAAAATGGAATATTAGTCATTGACAATGACCAGAAGTAACATAATTTTTTTTGGAACCTGCTGCTCAATATCAAAAAACAAAAAAAAAACAAAAAAATTCTCCTTGATTTTTATAAACCATGTACTGTTGACAAATCTAAAAACAAGGCACTTGTTCAACTGAATACCCTACACAAATTAGAAATATACTAAATACATTCTCTTCAAACCTATTGCAAAGAAGCGATTGAGACAGATTAATCACTTTTCTTTAGTTGTATTTTAATTCAGTATATAAGCTTTAGCTACTGAGCATTCGTCTGGAAATTTGTTCAATGGAAAACGGAACAGTTCTTCATTCTATAATAGTTATTCTCAATGTTCATGGCAGATAAGCAAGGAATCAGCAACAAAAGATATTACCTCAGCAAAGGCTTATGAATCAAGGCACACGATTATTAGCTGCTTACACTGAAATATTTGTTAACTTAACATAGATGAAATTTAGCAAAGTCCTAGTCATTCCTCGGGACGGACTTCTCCGACCGAAAACTGCTCAAAACTTTATGATATTATTATATACATGCCAGATTGTAATCAAATGCGGCATAACCACCTCAAAGAAGAAAACATGAAATAGAGTAAATCTAAAAATAATTTTGAATGGACTAGGAAATCTAAAACTTATTACTTCACTGTCCATGAAATAGGGCCTTCTATTCCAATTGTTCTTTTGACATGAATCAACATGAAATATTTAGCAAGGCAACCCCAGCTCGGAATTGCTGGTCAATCTTATTTCCTGACAGGTCTATTATAAAAACTGTACAATTATCAGAAACAATAGAATTACATTCAAAGAACTAAACTTTCATCAAAATTTATACCCGCTCACTTCAAAAAAAATTAAAATCTAAAGTCCTATTGCATATAAAACACAAGTTCAACAAATTATACGAGAATAAGTAAAAGCTAAAATATAAAAAAGCATTGACCTTGCAAATACGAAATACCCAAATTGCACTGACCAGCAGGGTTCCCAAGCTCAGCTGCCTTTCTATACCAAGCAATACCCTCTTCTTTTTTCCCCATTTCCCAATAAATCAGTCCGGCGTCCACCATGGCCATCGTGGACCCACGCGCCGCCCCTTTTAAGAAGGAATCCAAGGCCTTCTTCAAATTGGGCTTCACTCCACCACGGCCGTGCTTGAAACGCTTGCCCCACTTCAAGAACAGCATTGCCTCCCTCAACGGCCGGAGCGCGTCCCTCCACGCTCTGCATACCAGCGACGCCGACTGCAGGTTGGGCAGCGAGAATGACGAGGCGATTCTAGCTAAAACATCGTAAGGGAGCGAAGAGAAATTCCGTTCCTTACAATTCGGCGACGATGAAAACGAGGACGATGATGATGAGTTAGATGATTTTGAAGTGAAATTGAGCTGATGGGTTTTGGGATCTTTGGTCGATTTTTTGTGGGGTTTATTGATGAAAGGGAGGCCGGTGAATTTATGGCTGCCGGATTTGTATGGCCATGTCTTTTGCTTCATGGTGGTGGAACTGGTGATGCTGCGCGGCGGTGGTGGAGGTGGGGGCCTATTTGAAACGTACCGACAAAATTAAAAATGTTACGACGTATCACATTTTGTGCGTGGTTTATTTGCACTGATGTCATCAAGGTGCAACTTGCAAGTGATATTTTGTTCTGGATTTTTCTATACGTAAGACTGTGATAAAGAAAGAAAAGTTATTGATGTGATAAAAAATATTATTTTATTAAAAAATATGTGATTGAAACTTGAAAATAAGTAAAAGAATGAAAATGAAAAAAATAATGTGTACCAAACAAATACCACATAAAAAAAATAGGGAAAAAATTGAATAAAAAAATTGATTGTATTTTAAACTAACAAATGAGAGGGTGTCGTATAATATTAATCTATTATATAAATTTTGATAGATATGTAACAAGATCTTCTTTATCAATATATTTATTTTTAGAGAAAATTACATTTTAGGTCCCCCATTTATTTACGATATAGAAAGTAAGTTTATAATCTTTAATTATAGTAACATAATCTATAGATGACAACAGAGCAAGGCAAGTCTGATCCCCTATAGGGATTTCGTCTAAACGGGATGGGAATTTCACATTTAACAGGCTTAGCAAGGTCGAGAAGGGCAAAGAAATTCTCCCCAAAGTTAATAAAAGGACTAGGACGGGAAAAATAAGCATCGATGAGGATGGGAACAAGGAAAGGTATCATTGGCCCTGCCCTCTCCGTTGCCAATTTCTAAGTTTTGGGATGAGTGAAATCTTGTTGATTTTATTTGCCTCTTTAGATAGCAATAATATTTGTCAATATCTCCTCCACTAGGACATTAAATGCATGATTTCTTGCAGGCGTCAACATTCCAACATTTTCTTGATGCTCCTATGCTATTTCTATGCAAATTTTGAAAATGGGATAGCATTAAGTAATTAGAATTACTTGTTTTTATATATATTTCTGTTGAACAAGTATTTTAGTACTGGATACTGTATATGCAACATATATTGTATATGCAAGACAGATACCACATATGCAACAGATGCCGTATATGCAAGACTAATACTGTATTTACAACATATCGGATTAGCACATACCGTATATGCAGTGAATTTAAACGTTAGATTTTCACATACCAATTTTGCATATAACTTTGAATATAATATATTCAATTATATATAACAGATTTAATAATCTAGTAGATTCAATAATTTGTTAATTACAATAATACGTAAAAAGTAATTTTATGCAAAAAACGAGTAACAAACAAATAATTGAAAAATGAATTAAGCAGTAAAAACTTTTAATCCGAAACCTGTGTTACACACAATTTCCTTAAAACAGATTTGTCCCCTCACAGTTAGTACTTAAAGTTTAAATCGAGCGTCTGTTTCTCAAGATACAACGGTAAACTAGTAGATTCTGAGCACTACAGATACTATTTCGGCGAACTGATTTAGTGTTTGAACAATACCACCAACAAAACTCAAACTGAAATTAAAATGTATGTAGAAAGAACTCGAACTGTATTTTCAGATGAATTCGTGTGTTGAAAAATGGAAAAAAAGACAGATATATACTTGATTGTTGATAGTGTAACTTGCCCATTCACTTAATGGCAATTACCATATGAGTTTCAACAGTTTCATAAAATAAAAAGTCAGTTGAATAAAACAAAAATGTAGAAAAAAATGTGGACACTCCTAAGGCGCCGATTTTTCTCCTTTCGGTCCGACATTCGCGTATGCAGGTCGCACCGCACACAAGTTCAAGGTCTGAAACATATTTCAGTCCATAATTTGCACTCTCATGCGTGCGCACGTGGAGAAAACCTATATACTGCACATGATTACATCATTCCAAAGTACAACCATATTTAAAATGAGTTTTGTTTTCATCTACTTCTTATGTGGGATAAACACATTTCTAATTTTTCCACCAACAAAACTCATTTTAATTGGCATACTTTGAGTTCCAATTTGTCATTCACTTGAGCATCAATTTTGCCAAGTAAATACGTGATTTCAATGTACTCACGGAGGAGAACACAAATCAATCTTTATCTTTATCTTCCAAAATAGCCAAACGAGTCTCACTCAAAACTCATACCAAAGTCAGCCACATACTTATTTTTTCCAACATTTTTCCATCTCAAATGCCATTTCTATTCAACATTTTTCAACATTTTTGGCATTACATGTCATAGACACATTTTGCATGGATGTATAAGAGGGATTGTTATATTTTTTTTTTCCCTTTTTCATTTATTTATTTTTAAATAAAAACAAGTGTTTAATAAGAAAATTAGTCAACTGAATACTGATAAGTGTATTTTATGCACTTATTTGAGTCTTTATTCTTATTCAATTACATGTAAATTGGGCAATTATCTACTTTATTTATGTAAATTATGTTAATTGTAAAAAAAAAAAAAAAAAAAAAAAAAAAAAAAAAACTTGGATACAATTGGTGTGGAAAGGGTTATATTGAGCTTAATTGAAATTGATTCAGAGCAATTGAAGATTAAGCGAATTGCAATTGATCAATTAGGAGTCTTAATGAAATGTTCAATAAAAATTAATAAGTTTCGAGAGTGAAATTCAATATTTAACAAGTTTAGGAACTAAATTTCAAATTTCAAAAATTGCATTGAATCAATTATTAATGTTTTGGGATGAAGGGGGCTTAATTATGAAGATTAGAAGATGAAGGACTAAAATTGTATGAGAAATGGATCAAATTGAAAAATGGAATTGTTTCTTTTATCTTCACAAACTCTTTCTCAAAACCAATTGAAACAAGAATTTTAACTCAAATCTTAATCTATAAATACATGTCTTAGTCCAACCATTGAAAGATACTTGCAGGAATTCATTAAACACATATTATACAAGCCAAAGGCTCCTATTGGGAAAATAAAAGTCATATCGATTGCAAGAAAATAGAGCCCAAAATTAGAGGAAAAATCAAGAAGCTACCATTTCAAGGTTCTTACAAAACAAAGATGGATTCTTGGGGCAAGATTTTCATCTTTTTTCCTTTTTTCTTAAATCCGATGCTATTCTTCTTTTATTTTTCTTCTCCCATGATGTGTAATTAAACAAATAGATATGATGAACTATTTTAACATAGTTTTAAATATTAATTTTAACTTTCAATTGATGCTTGTGAATCGTTTTTACTTCTAGTCTTAATGTTTTGAATTAATTGTCCACTAATTCATTAATTTGTGGACGATAATTACGTCGAGAGGCAAATTATTTGTTTATACCACATAGTAAAAATTTGTAGTTTGAATAAAATGATAGATATACGCTTTTATGGTTGTCAAGATCGTTAAATAATTATTTTGGAGATTGAATGCTCTTAATCAAAGCCTATTTGAATTCATATAGAGATATGGCGTGTTGACTTATAATTGGATAGGATTTGTTGACTTAATTGGATAGGATTGGTTTGAATTTAAAAGTAATTTATAAGAATTTGACTGGTACAAGTAATTAGTTATAAAAATGAGTAATTGAGATTAAAAGGATAATTATGGTGAACTCGTGAATCCTAGCTTTTTAATCATCATATGACTAATTAAATTTTTTGTATATTTAAAATAAAAATAAGATGAATACATTTTTTTTTTGTTCTCGATTGCATTGAAGTTAGGCATAATTAAATCAACGATTAGATATTAGTCTTCATGGGAAAGGTAATTCAGACTCTTAAAGTCCAATTTACTATATGTTACGATTCGTACACTTGCGGGATATAAAATCAATAAAAAAATGCGTGATGTACAAAAACCTTATAAACGGTTTCCGTTTATTGGGGATCAAAGTATTGCAAAGTTGAAAAGTTAGTTAGAAACATATTTGTGCTATTTTGAATTGATTGAGGACCCCTAGCATAAGTATTTCCCTTTCTTATCACTTTATTCAATAACGTTTTGGTGTATATAATTATAGTTTGTTATTTTGTATGTTAAAAAACGAAGAAAGGATAAGAAAAAAAATCAGAGAATAGAGAATTACAATTTGAATAGAAAATTATATAGACATCTAGACGAAACTAGTGATAACAATGGGTCGGGATGGCACTATTGTTCCTACCACCACGGGGAATTTCGCCGTCCAATCTCGCTTGTATCCCATTCTAGGGAGCCCCGCTTCAACATATTTATTTTGGATCAATTCTTTAGTTTCACTATTTCATTTGCTTAAGACATTACTCAATCACTCGATTGGGAAAGAGCGAATGTTGAGACTTTCATTCACTTTTAATTATTTATCTTTCTTTTATAGCCACGTATCTTTCAAAGTCTAGCTAGACTTTTGCATTTGACTAAGTCTCCGTTTGGAAGAATTTATAAAAAAGTTTAACTTATAAATTGATAGAAATGAACGATAGATAAGTGAATATTACTAGTGAGTCCTTTGAAATGTGTAGTTGAAAATAAAAATTAATCACTTATATATAATTCATTAATTTTTCAAACGAAGGCTTAGAATAAACCATCAAAGATTTATTCTCGATTGTTGATTTGCTGTCGAAAAAAAATTGTGAAACCAAAGGGTGAATTGTACATACTAATCTAGTAGTGCTATTCAAATAGCATAGGATTCCAACCCATTATTCCATGACCTTAGGTGTATGTATTTCGTCTTTTGCCTTTTCTTGTCACAAGAGAACCTTCTATCATATGGCGTACTAGGTGGGTCGAGAGTCAATTGTTTTCGAGACATGTGCAACATTGACTAAAGAGAAGATGATCATTTTTTTTCTAAGTCATTGAATAGACAAGATAATCAAGTCCAATTTCATACGTTGTTTAATTGTGAACAATGAATACTAGATGTCGTGTCTTTTTTCTAGTCAATGGATACACAAGGAATTCAAGTCTATAATGCATATTAGGTGGCATGCATATCTATCGGTGGCATTTGCTTCTTTCCGGGGTTAGTGGATACACGCGGAAACAAGTCTAAATTATGCTTAACCGTAAACGATGAATATTATGTGACGTGCGTATCAACCTATGCAATTAACTTCTTTTCCTCGTAAGTGGATACACGAGAAACTAAGCCCCGTTTGGTTTGGATGAAAATTAGATTATCGGTAAATTTTGATAAAAATTGGTGACACGTGTGATTAAAAAGTTGATAAAAATTGTGGGTATCATGAAATATGAAATATGTAATTGAAAATGAATTTTAAAAATGAGTGCCAAACATGGGCTAATTACATATATTGTGCATACTATATATATCGGACAATGTAGATAGGCACATGACAACCAAATATAAATTATGTAAAATTGTTAGCAGTAGATGATATGACTTATATATATGGACATGTATAGTGTTGATTTAATTTTTGGCCCAGATGACCTAATTGATCAATTTGTCCCCAAACACGACAATACATTTTCTACATTCAAGAACTCAGGACCGACACAGTTTTCCCATTCCATGCACCAGTAGATCGAATATAGAGATGTTAATGGGCCGAGTCGAGCCGGCTCAGCCCATACTCGGGCTAGCTCTGCTCGCTGGCCAACGAGCCGAGCTTGTGTTCGGCTTGTTGGCCTTGGGCGAGCTTGGCACCCAAGGCGAGCCGCAAATTTTTTTTTTTTTTTTTTAAGGTAAGATGGCTTTAAAGAGGGGGAAAAAAATATTCAGCGAGCCAACGAGTCGGCCTGCTTGGCTCGGGCTCGAGCTCGCCTTTTTGACGAGCCCGAGCTGCTCGGGCTCGTCTAAAACGAGTCGAGCATACGAGCCGGCTCGACTCGTTTGCCCCCTCTAATCGAATATTGTAAAAAAAGATTCAGCTTTAGCAAAGACACAAGTACACGGATGAATACTTAAAAAGAAAATCAATAAGGGTCCGTTTGATAAGCAAAGGTGGAAAGGGATTCCAATTCCATATTAGTTAGTTGAAAAATAAAACCCACGAAACACATAGGAATTCGTTTTTCATGAAAACAAAGAAAATACAACTTAAAGTGATTGTACCTTGAAATTCGATTTCCATTTTCACGTTGTAATCAAAGGGTCAAAGTGGAATTCGTTTTTTTTTTCTCGGATGTGACATTTTCCATGGAATTCGTTGCAATCAAATAGGCCTAAGTTAAAACTGCAGTTAAGAGTGTGTTTGAGCCAAGTTATTTTTGGAAGATTGTATTTTGGAATAGTAGATTAATGTAGAATATGTGTGTTTGAAAATGAGAAATTATTGATGTGATGGAAAATATTATTTTATTGAAGAATGTGTGGTTAAAAATAAGTAGAATAATGAGAATGAAAATTTTAATATGGCTCAAACATAGGTTAAATAAGAAACTGTGCATGCAAAAAAAAAATAAAAAATGAAGTAAAAATCTAGCTGGAAGAATGAAAAATGTTACAAGGATATGGGAACTTGAAAGAAATCAGAAAGTTGATAAGTTTTAGCAACATACCAAGATATTTCAGTTTGAGCAAACAAAGAAGCACTAGGGTGAATCCTCAAAAGAAAATTAATGAAGCTACTTACAAGTTAAAACTGCCAGCTTATTTAGGCATAAGAGCCATGTGCATTAGACTCCTGGCACCAATTACTGATAAAAAACAGACAAGAACCAAGGACTATAAAGTAGAAAAGAATAAAACTTAACACCTGTTAAGGAAGAAGTTAAAATCTTGTTTATTGTAAGGTTCAATACCGCTTCAAGCCCTTTCGACCCGATGAATGAAAACTGTTTCCAGGTCTGGTGGATTGAAGAACTCCATAACACCAGCAAAATGACATTTTGAAGAAGATTTTCGCTTTTTCGGGGCTGGTGGACATATCAATTTGTTTGGAATTCTTGAATCTGCAGATTTTGGTGTTGTTGAGAACTCTTCTTCATCATCTTTTTGCAGCCCTAGTTTCTCCACTGGATTTGTAGATATTGGCTTTAGGGGATGTCTCAATGAAATTTCATCCATTCGATGAATCTTTTCTGTAAACCCCATTTTTGTAAGATCAAGATTTTGAAACTTTATAAATGGAAACAATTTAGAGCAAAAAAGTGGGGAGTTTGTGTAAAGGATGAAGAGAATAGATTCTCAAAGACCACAAGGAAAAATCTTCAAGAGAAAGTTTTATGATTGAAAATACTCTTTGGCTGTGGAAACTTTATCTGAGGAGAGACAAAAAAACAAGGGACAAGCACGTGAATAACTCTATTTCTAAAGGCAGTGATGACATTGACATTAGATTCCTGGCGACATTTGTTTGCTTTCAGCCGTCAAATTTTTAATTCCCATTTTTACCCTCATCATATAGAAAATTATGTAGTAAGGCCAGAAATAGTACGTTTGATCATCGATGGGTCAAGAGGGGTAAAGTGAATTGATCTTGTGTTAATTGGATTATAATCGTAGGAAAATCAATTCATGTTCATAGGAGCAGATAGAAATGGTAGATTGTATCGAGCCCACCATCACATCCATAGTTCATGTAGATCGTTTTCTAAAATTTCTAAAATTTATTTTACTATACATAAATATTTAACAAAAAGAAATTACGCGGATCAACCTAGCATGGCTGAACATGGTGGCTTGACCTAACATTTGTACGACGGACTTTTTAGGTACTAAGATCCAAAGTCGAGAGGAAAAAACCCAACCTGTAGTGTTAGGTTTCCTAGCAATCATTTATGGGAGAGAGTTATTCGATCAAATGAATATTCGATCCTTTTTTCTTCAACGTGGAATCAATTCTTCCATATCATTCAATAGTGTGAAAACACTTCATGATGTCGAATTTCAAGAACCATCAAGAGGACCAAAACCTAGGTGAATCATGCTACATCTACAATCTTTGTTGACAACATTAGTTGATAACTACACACTTGGCACTATCACATTCACCTATTTTTAAAGTTGTTAAAAACTATTTTTTATATCAATGATTCGGATTTTGACAACATATGATTGTCATATCAAGATTGTATAACTAACATTATCCAACCTAGGTTGACCTATGGCATAGGTTTGGCCACTTGACTCCCCAATCTAGCTTGACAAGTCTAACCTACTTTCAATATCGACGTGATTTTGAAAAAATCTATTTTAATCTTGTGATCATTGTATATTTTGACGATCTTCATTTGTTCATGAATAATATTATTCACTTTGTTACCACAATATCATGAAGTGACCAAATAACTTAAAAGACAAATGAGAGAATAAATATGCTCATATATGGTCTCAAGCATATAAACTGTGGTAATAATTTTGAACAAAGATGTAAAATATAAATGAGGTATTGAGGAAATCTTTTGGTTCAACGGCTAAAGACTATATACGGTAGATTGTCCAACCACGTTTTTACATCCTCGAATAGCCTCTGTAGTCTTCATATTGTTCCATGAAATCGTCATTGAATTTCTTGAAACTGGCCATGATGGCCGGCATGTCTTCCTCAGCCGGCAAGATGGTTGTCCTCAGGTGGAAAACCCTACAAATACAGTTACTATCAGCCTGATTGAGTTAAAAACACTAGCGGCCACTAAACTAATAACTACCAACTTGAAACAAAATGAAGTTTTAATGACCGCTAAGGAATTTAACGCTCCTCAATTGTATAGTAAGTTGCAACTAATAGCAGCATTGAGCTATATCAACGGACCACCCAAAATGTGATATCTTCCCAATACATGATTTTGAGCATTACTTCCCAACAAGAAAACTGAGGTATAATGAAAAAATTAAAAGTATAGTAGACGTACCCTTCCTTTTGACCAAATCCCGAACCTGGGACAGTGGAAATGCCTGTGGCTTCTAGAAGCTTGAGACAGTAGAAAACATCGGGAACTTTCCCGGCCTTTTTCGCAGCCTCTATTGCTTTTGGAGGTAAGCGTATTTGTGGGAAGGAATACATGGCACCTGAAATCATTTTGTTCTTACAATGAATAACTTCCATGTAATGCAGGAAAGTGGATATCTAATTGATGGCGATCAGTATGAGGGATTTAGTAAATCTGCACACTCAAAGAAAATGATTTACCTTCCGTAAAATTGCAGACCACATTTCTACAGCTATTGAATCCATCTGTCATTATTTGTGCTCTCCTCCTCAGGGACTCGAGGATTCCTTTGCTGAAAGTGAATATCGAAAGAATGCAACAATTAATTGCTATTCAATATAACCAAGATCACATACTAAGCAATATTTAAGCCAAAAAGCGAAAACAAAAATCTTATGGGTTCTAAATTTTGAACATATGAAAAGAAAGTAGATTTTAGAAGACCATCTCTTTCGATATCTAATCAACAAGAATGATAGAGTACAAAGAAACATATAGAGAAATTCAAATAGTAAAGCCCCGTCGCAATTGCACATAATCCTACTTGTCATACGACCTGATTGCTGTAATCTACTGCACTCTTCAGGTCCACAGGTAGCATTTAAATGTCTTATTGAAAGCATAGAGTGGCCATGTATATAATAAAAGATATGGAGGTTCTCTTTTACTTAAAAATTCAATTGATTCCAACTGGTTTGTTACCATTGTTTTCTATTTCACAATTCTCCAACCAAAATACAATAAAAATGACTTGTGATTCAACACAAAATTGTGATTAATATACTTCCACGAGAATAAAACACTTTGGTGGTTGGAACAAGTTCTACTTAGATCTAAAAAGGCTTGTGTTCGTAAGAATGACCAATTTCGCTAGAGGCATAAACTAGCATGGCCCTTTGTAGTTACCATGAATCTAGTTGTTTTATATCTTCTAGTAAATCTAGAAATTAACAGAGTGAATAACGAGCACTTATGTAACTGGCCCCAAATATATTAGAAATACGACTTAGTTTGTTGTTGTTTCTGATGACATGAGGAATGCTTCGAGAGTCAATTACTTCCACTGAAAGGGAAAAACATATTTAAATTATTAATGTCTCTTCTCCAAATTCCAAAATGCAGAAGAAAAAATAGGAAATTTTCCCAAATGAAACTTGTAAAGGTAAAAAATGAATTTTGTCCACTACTTTGAAGTCGTAAATAATGTCCACTGTTTGAAATTTTTAACAAATATACCCTTTTCTCTTCAAAAGTGTTACCATATTCTCCATATTCCTTCTGCACAAATTTTGAACAATCTAGGCGTTTTTGCTAATATAGGCAAAGTTAATGAGAACTTTAGTCCCATTAGACATGCCTCTCCCTTCCTTTTTGCATGAATATTGAACCATCTACACGTTCTCATCAAACAAGGCAAAGTTGATGAGAGTTTCTAGTCCATTCAAACATTCTAGCCTTCCTTGACACCTTAGCATAGAGGAGGATATTTTGATAAAATGGCACTACAGAGATTTTTTATGATTGAGTGGCCATATTTAATAAAAATTTTGGCTGGAAACAAATATCCTTTTGGTCAAAAGCAAATTGACTACTTAGAAAATTTCCCAAGAAAAAATCAAACATTGAATTGTACGTAATTGGATATTAGCAGTCGTACCTCTCTCTAACAAATCTTTCATAAGATAGATCTCCAGGTTTAGGAGGATTGACCATAAGCCCTAGCTGTGGAAAGGAAAAGAAATATAATTTAGGTCAGGGACAATGGCAGAAATTAGAACAAATGGGAGAAACTAGTTCAATCAACTTAATACCAAACTGAAGAGACAAAGCTTGTGTACAAAGCAAATATTATTAAATAACTGACTTACAAAGATCTGCCCAGGAACATTTGGACTGAGTGAAATGGAAGCAACCTTGTATATCTCTTCAACTGTCTGCAACCACAGTCAACAATTTATTTGGTGACAGAATTCAGAACTAAGAAAATAATTTTTCTTCCAATGCCAAGGCTCTAAATCCTTATATCTAAACATAGGGTACACGTCTCTGACCGCAGTCTTCATTTTGTCCTTAAGAACTTACAATGTAAATTATCTAACCTTAACAAATAAAAGTATCTCTAATTCTTGTTTGGTGCTTAATCGTACTTTACACTTTTCCTCTCAACTTGTTTTTTGTAGGGGTTCACTGGGCATTCATACATAGGTCCTATCATATATAAAGGAGTTTTTTTTAGGGGATGGGTGCTTGGATAGTCAAGATAGAGAGGATTACGGAATAAAAAACCTTTCTAATCTCTTTCTTTGTTATAGTGACGAATAAAATGATGTGCTTTCTTTGCTTATTTTTTATTTACTTTGCTTATTATTGATCTTGGAGTTAAGGCTTTAATGTTTAATCCATAATATCTATCACATTGAGTCTGCAATACAGATTTGCATGAAAGAACATAGTTTGAGATTACAGAAAGGCAAAACCTTTGCAGGAATGTTGGTCATCTCAAAGTATCCACCGCGTTGTCCACATTCACCCCAATAACCTTTGGACACAGTGTGAAAAGAAACGAGCTGGAGCTCCTTGCTTATGGGTCCTCCCATGTCCATCAGAACCTTCATGGACAGTTTATTAAGGTGGATTAGTCTGAAAGGTGGATTAGTCTGAAACTGACGGCGTTAAGAAAGAAAAAGAAGTTAAAATCTGGACCGTTGTACTGCCAGTATGATCAAAGACTCTGTACCAAACATGTACTAGGAATTTTGAAGGACATTATGCCATCAGTCTGTAAGATCCAAGAGAACTAACGGGACATTTAGAACATAACATTCACTGAATGTATACCTTCCGTGCACTTATGAAGGGACGCTCATCTTGGTAAATATTTTGCTGATAAACTTCATCTCCAAGCAATACCAAATTATTCTGATAACAGAATTTTAATACTTCTTTCAGATTTGCTTCACTAAGACACTGTCCAGTAGGATTCCCAGGGTTTATAATCACCATCGCTCGTACCTTATTACAAATTAAAAGAAAAAAAGGATAAGCTGGAGAAACTTTTTAAGGAGCACCATGTACAAAATGTAACTAAAAAGCACGTATCAAGAAGATTTTGTTTTCCCCCATAAATTATATATAAATAGATTGATAGTGTTCTCTGTTATTGGATAAGATGTACCATGAAAACAGGCCAGCCTGATTCATTGTTTTTAAGTTACTTATTTTTGTAAACATTATTCTCAAAGTTACCTTTTTTACAAATACAAACAAAACTTACTTTTGTAGAATGTAGAGTCTAACCATATTTTCTGGAAAAGTAACTTTTCCGCAAACCCAAGCATGCTCATTGAGTATACATGTACAAGGCATACTTACAGTTATTCCTTGAGAACGAGCCTGGGAAACTGACTGGCGAAGGTTAACAATATCAAGACCCCAATTGGCAGTTTCTTCAAGATAATAGGGAACAAGAGAGCCGCCTAATAAAGATATTGTAGCTGAATAAAGTGGATATTGTGGAACAGGGACCAATATCTGGAAACAAATAAGAACTGTGTCAATAATATTATGGAAAAGTAGGAATATTCTGAAGAAAAAAGGACGTAATGAGGCAAAGAAACAGCAAAGATGGAAGAGGAAATTATGCTTAAAGGATTATTACTCCATCACGTTCACCACGAATAATAGAATTTAAGATTTGCATCACTCCTTTGCTGGCACCATCTGTTAGAAATATGTGTTCTGGATCACTGAAACCAGTTGGAAACAATAAGTAATCAGTTTAAGAATTAGTATAATATCATAAAACTAATCAAGTCTAATTCAAACATAATTAGCATGTTTGGTAAGGTGATTTGATGGCACAATACTTTTATTAAGAAGCTAAAATTTTGTCTACTGTACTGTTTATTAAGGTATAAACTTTCATACAAACTATGCGCAATACGAATTAATCATTGTCACCTTGGATATCCATCACGTCTCTCAATGAACTCAGCCACTTCTTTCCTTATTCCAGGAATGCCACGTGAATCACTGTAGGCACCTGATTAAGTACAAAGTACATGTTAATTAGTCTTTGCTTCATATTGATGATTCTCAAGTCAAAAATTGAGTGCTAAATTTCATTCTCAACAGTTAATTCAGCTCTTCTGATGCATCAATATGCTAGGAACCAAATCTATCAGGACAAATGAAAAATTGACAGCGGTACTATGATGTTTAGTGGAGAAGATATATCCAAGATAAAAACGACTACAGAGGCCTAGAATAGATAGTGAGTGACAAGAAGAAGGTATCAAGTGTCAGATTTGTATTTCCATCAATGCCACCATTGAGGTTTTATCATTCCTTTAAATAGAGAGATTTAAAGCCTCTAATTATGGTAATTTACTAGGTAAATAAGCTATACTAGGAGAAGCCTAATTATATACAATCAAATAATCTTATTGTAGGAAGATCAATGAAATCTCATCAAATTGAATAATCCCGTCGACATCCCCTCAAATTGATGTTGGGCGATAAAAAAGCATGAATTTGTCAACCATAAACTGATGGTGATGACGAGATAAAGCCTTAGTAAAGACATCTACTGTTTGGTTTTCAGTGGAAATGTGAGGCAAATAAATCTCATGACAATCAGGCGCTTCACGAATAGAATGACAATTCACTTCAATATGTTTGGTACGCTCCTGAAAAATCGGATTAGTGGCAAGTTGAATGGCACCCGTATTGTCAGCATGAAGAGGAGTAGGAGAAAGTTGTGGTACACCAATTTTTATTAACAAACCTCGAAGCCAAATGATTTAAAAACAAGCCGTCGACATGGCTCGATATTCGGACTCAGTGGAAGATTTCAAGACACGAGCCTACGTCCTACTTTTCCAAGAAATAAGTGCACCATTAAGAAACATACATCAACCGATGATAGAATGACGAGTGTTAGTACAACCAGCTCAGTCTGCATCACTAAATCCTAAACAAATTGTAATGAGGTACTAGAAGGAAAGAACAAACTATGACGACATGTACCTTTGAGATATCGAAGAAGACGACGTACAACAACCAAATGGGTCTGACACGAAGCATGCATAAATTGACCGAGTGGTTAGACAACAATGAAATATCAGGTCTAGTAATGGTCAAATAATTCAAACTACTCACCAATTATTAATACATTAAGGATTAGATGAGAGATCGCCACCCTATGACGTACCTTCAAATTTACCTCCATAGGTTTAAGAACCGAATTACTGTCTTAAAGACCGGCTAACGAGAGCAACTCTTGTGTATACTTATGCTAATGTAATAATATGCTAGATGACAATGTTGGACATCGAATCCAAGAAAGTACTGTAGGAGACCAAGACCTTTCTTGTGAAATGAAGACTTGAGCCGTTGTTGTAGCTTCTCAATCAATTGAGGATCAAAATCCATAATCACGATGTCATCTAAATACACAGAAAGCATGATAATCCCTGTTGGAGTAGTGCGAAAGAAGAGTCACGCTGACTCCGAGTAAAAGCGAAATCCAATAGTATAGAGCAAAATTTCTCAAACCAAGCTCGCGGTGCCTATTTAGTAGGAGAAGAAAACATGCTCGTTGGAGGAGATATAAATATTTCTTCACCATGCAAGAATGCATTCTTCACATCCATCTGGCGAATCGACCATACTTTTGAGGTAGCAATGGCTAAAATTGTGTAGACAGTAGTCATTTTGCCCAAGAGAACAAGATTTTCTTCATAACCAATGTCATACTCTTGTCAACTCCCAAGTGCTACCAAACGAACTTTATACCTATCAATAGTTCCATAAGCTTGCAACTTGATGGTATAAACCTATTTGCATCCAAGAAGTTTAACACAAGCAGGACAAGGAACGATATCCCAAGCGTGATTGTCCTGAAGAGCCTGAAGTTCGTCTATCATAACTTGTCGCCAACATTCTTGAGTAGAAGTCTAAGAGTAAGACTTAGGCACAAAGGTATTATCAAGAGTGGCCTGATGAGCAGAATGTGAAAACCCATACCTATTTGGAAGTCGAGAAGTCCGAGCTGATCGACGAGGTACATGTAAGACAGGATCAGGTGTGGGATCAGTTGTGGGAAGATGCAGTGAGCTACGGCATTGATACACAAGACCGGCTTAAAAGCGATTAACTATCAGATACATCATCAAAGAAAGGAAGTGAAGTAGAAGAAGAAACAGGATCGGGACTAGGCGAGACGAAAAGAAGTATTGATTTTCAAAGAAAACAAAATTTCTAGAAATACGTAACTTGCTAGCATTTGCATCATAACACACAAATCCTTTATTCAAATTACTATAGCCAAGAAAAGCAAACCGAATTGCTTAAGTAGCAAGTTTATGAAGTTCAGGGAGAGGTAAACGAATAAAGCATACGCAACCAAAGATATGCAAAGAATCATATTTAGGAGGGATGCCAAATAAACGATAATATTGGGAATCAAGATTAAGGTTCAGAGATGGCATGCGATAAATTAGATATACAATCGTAGATAAAGCTTCTACCAAAAATCTAGAAGGAGCACAAGATTCAAGCAGCAAGGTTCTAACAACATATAGAAGGTGTTGATTCTTATGATCAACGACTTCATTCTGTTGCGTAGTATACGGACATGAACGCCGAGAAATAATGTCCTTCCGTCGTAGGAAAGATTGAAAATCACGAGACATATATTCTCCACCAGAGTCAGAGTGTAGGATCTTAATAAAAGTTGAAATTGTGTTTCCACATAGTCTACAAAAGTTTGGAGGGTAGAAAAGACATAAGCTTTAGAGCGAAGAAAATAGAACTAAGTGAAATGACTATAATCGTCAATAAATATCACTAAGTACCTATACTGAGCATGAGAAAGGACAGACAGTATAAATAACTTCAAAACACGCAGAAGCTCGACCACCATGTAAAGGAAATGGTAAAGATTTGCTCTTACCAATTTTACAGGATGCACAATCGAAAGACAAGCGTAAAGAAGAAAATTCATTCGTATTATTCAAACATTCGTGTTTCATAAGATGTCTGAAAATAACAGAATTGAGATATCCCAACTTTTGCCACAAATGACCATTAAAAGGAATAGGCAGAATAACCAACATAAATAGAATGAAGAACAGAAAATGATGGGAGGAAAAAGACATCCCACCTTAAGCCCCTTCGCTATCACCGGCCCCGACACTTGATCTTGGACATGACAACCATCACGATCAAAATGAAGAGTACAGTTATCTTCTACCAATTGGCCAATAGAAATTAAATTGGCAGATAAATATTGAGAAACAAAAACATTATTAAAGGAAGACCCCAAATTCCCAACCACAGTGATAGGAATAGTACTGCCATTGGCTATCTGGATATGTTGCTCCCTATCATACTTACAAACATTATTTAGAGCTATAGGACTGTCAATCATGTGATTGGCTGTCGGACTATCAATCATGTGATTGGAGGCCGTAGAGTTAACTAACAAAGGAGATATAACTACATTATGTTTACCTTGAAGGCCAAAGGCCAAGAGAGTAGAAATAATCATCTGTGAACGTGTTCGGGATAAGAGTAGAAGAAAAACCCGGGGCACCCAAGTGGTCTGAAGATGCAATTGCAAGATTAGACTAAACAGCAGTATGAAAAGCAGGAGTCGATCTCTGAGGTCCTGTGAAGCACGGACACGCTGTCGGCGACAACGTACCGGTGTTCGACACGTATCGGACACTGATACACCTCCGACACGTCGCCGACGCATGTCGGAGTTCCTTGCGGCGTGTCGAAGGTGAGAAAATACAGACAGCTTGAAGAAAATAGGAAGAAAAATAGATGGGAGGCGAAGAAAGCAAGATTGAACGGAAGAAATGCTTCTGAAAAATACAAGGTATAAGATGGGAAGGAAGAAATGTTAGCTTGAATTGAAGAAATCACGGTGGGCAAGAAGCCGTCTGACTGTTCTGGCCTTCTGGGCAAGAAATGCATATAGGGAAGGGAAGAAATTCTGGGAAAGAAGGAAAGAAGAAAGGTGGAAAAGAAAAATGAAATGAAGAAGAAATGCTGGGGAAGGTAAATGCCTGGAAAAGAGAGGAAACATGGGGAAGGAAAGAAAATTGGAAAATGACAAAAAATTTGACTCCTCAGGAAATGTAAAGTTATTGGGCCACCATTGTAATTTTCTTTTTTCTATGTAATTGATGTTCTTTTCCTCAACCAGCTGTATTATTTGACCAAAAAAATAGGTAAAATTTTATTTGAATCAATTTTTTACCATTTTACCCTTCAATAAAAAATCACACTCGTATAAGAAGTCAAATACATTTTATTCCTCATTATAACCTATGAATTTAATATCAAGTTTGATTTCTATTTATCATTTAATTTATTATATATACGATGCAATAAGTATAAAAAATTATTACTTTACACAGTCAAAATAAAATAAACTAAAAAAATATTTTAATTAACGTATCGGCGACGTATCATGTCGAAACTTTTTCAAAAAATCGCGTGTCAATGTGTCCTACACGTATCGTGTCGGACACTCGTGTCCGTGTCGATGCTTCTTAGCTGAGGTCGCACACGATAGTCTTTGATAATATGACCCTCATTTTTGCAAAAGTTGCAGAATTTCCTGTTATAATATTTTGCAATGTGGTCGAATTCCTTGCAACTATAACACTATGGCGACGATTTAGATTTCCCTTTACCTTGTGCGGCACATGCCTCATTAACCATCTCATTACTCATAGTGTCTTGACTGATGCATGCTGAGAAGTAAGACACTGTTCTTCATGCAGGAGTTCCTCCAAGCAGACATACAAGGACGATACGTGAATGCGATTGATTAGCCCAATTCGTGCACTTTCAAACTCATGTCGCAACTTTATCAAAAATTAATCCCGTTGGCTTTCAAAATGGACCACTTGCAATGCTGCTAAGCATCTTCAGGAACCTTGGACTACACCAACCCATAATAATCACTCCATAAGTTAATAGAGCCTGAATAAAATTGTTCAATTGATATATTTCCTTGTCGATAATTTCCAATATCCAACTCCAACTGAAACTTTCGTGCAGAATTATCCATATAATAAATTCGTCAAAGATAATCCCACATCCCTTTAGCAATCGTAAACGAACGAAGATTATTGACCATATGTGGTTCAATAGAACTTTGCAACCAAGAAACAATTCGAGCATCCTTGTTCTCCCATGAACTAAGCTCCTAGGGATCTGTAGGAGCTTTAGACGACCCATCCACATTCACAATTATTTACCCTTGACGAACATCTTGAACTGAAATTTCCATGGGGGGTAATTTTTACCATTAAGACAAACACTTGAATTTTCTCCGGCCATGATAACTAAAATTATAATCTAAGCAAGCAAATAGCTCAGCACAAAACAAATAGCCCAATATGAGCACACAATGATCAGCCCAAACAAGCAGCTTAAGAGGTGTCTATTAAAAACAAAAGGGCCCAAATAATTGAATATCCAGTCAAAAATACTCAAACCCAAGAGTAGACGATGGACACAGTTCCAGAAGCAAGAACACGGTCGCCGACAAAAAGAGAAGAAACCTTCGACAACCCAAATCACGAAGATTGTCCAGAGCCCAAGGACACAGATCGCCGAATAGAGTTTTGATTTCTCCAGTCAAATGTCATAATCAAATTCTTTGGTAGTCCTGGTCCACAAGCTATTCCACACACCAAATCCTTTGGCAGTCCACAAATTGACTCCGAATAGAATCGCTGGCCAGAAACTTTGGACAGGGAGGCAAGAAATCGGCAACCCAAGAACCAAAAGGTTAGTCTTTAACCTAAAAAAATATTGCCACCGGATCAAAATTTGATCCTCAATGACTCCAAATACTAAAAAAATCAAGGAATTTTAGTTTGTAAGCTCGAATACTAGGTCAGATTTGTATTTCCAATGATGCCACCATTGAGGTTTTATCATTCCTTTAAATAGAGAGATTTACAGCCTCTAATTATGGTAATTTACAAGGTAAATGAGCTATACAAGGAAAAGCCTAATTTTATACAATCAAATAATCTATATATTTTTCCATAGCCTATCTCAAAGCTATATAAAGAAGGAGGTAGCATTTGGTAGACAGCCATACACAACTTCATTGTCTAACCTAGCATAGATAGATCAAAATGAAAAGTTTAGACTAGGTAAAGTAGTCCTAAATAAAATGGACATCTTCAGACAAGGTTCCTGAGTAGTTGCCGAGTGTAACCACTGAGAAGTTTTAAGTATTTGGCACTAGTAATTTGATGCACCTAGAAGAGTTATTACAGAATAAAAGAATAGAAGTAGTACTCATGGAGAGAGAGTATCAAATTGTGGCAGAGCCTAGCAACTTCACATTTTTTGTCTGAAAATGAAATTTTTGTATATGTTTAACCAGTGAGTCAGTGACCAAAATAAAATCAAGAAATCTGACTTGGAAATGGTAAACCAGCCACCAAAATAAGTTAATATCTCTCTTCTATTTTTTTGGTCCTGGAGTTGAGGTTGCAAGCAATGGAGAGAATGGGGAAAGGAAAATAATAAAGAGATCTTTGTGGCAAAGAAAATAATGAGAAGTGGAATCATGAAAAGCCCATCCATTTTTCATAGTAAAACTTTATAGGGGTTCTATATTTTCTCAAAAAAAAAAAAAAAAAACAGAATGAGATGGTGAATTACGTAACCTAGACCCCCTGACGTCAGTGAAAGATAATGTTTAGCTCTTGCTATAGCATCGGCAGGAAATACAAGTCCCACATTAGGATCATCCAGCAGAAATGGAGCTTGGCAGAGAGCAACCACCTGCAACATCATTTTTTCTTACAGTGAATTCAAACTACAGCATCAAAAACAACATAAAGAAAGATGCATGCAAAATATGTAAATATTTATAAAAACCTGTCGAGGAAAAGTCAGAGGCTTCTGCCCTAGGGCATGAGGGTTGCCAACATTTGTGAAGATAATCTGCAGTAGAATCATGGAATGATCAAATGGCAAAGAAGTAAACAGTCATTGGCATGGTGGTATAACTCTTTAATTGAAGTCACTTTCACAAAGAGAAACTAAACCAAGATAGCCAATATGAAACTGAATGTTTCATAAAATCCGTGACTATATATAAGCATTCCATTCTAAACTATTGCAAGTTAAAAGCAAGACGTCAGAACCTCAACCGTGGACTAGGGAGACGTGACTAGTTAGCTAAACATACCTTTTTACCCTCCTTCTGAAGCTCAGAAGCCCGAAGATACAGCTCACCTCGAACAGCATACTGGCATTTCTTAACATTTTCATTCAAATTTTCATAATCCAGTGACTTCAACATGTTGAAGTGTATATTTCACTTAAATCTAGACTTGATGCAAACAACTACTCACGCCACTAGCAAGATGCCGTACAACAACCAATTAACTTGGTCCCCCGCCTGAGAATAAACAAAAGAAACTTTATGCCATTAACAGGGAATTTAGTGAAAGGCTTGATAACTAAAAAGTAACAAAATCGGAAAAAGCAACGCCTAATTTCATTTTTTTCCCTTAAACTCCAAGATTACCCAATAGCAGAATTTTTAAAGAAATCAGGATCAATAGTTCAAGAGTCAATGTATCATGGTGATTACTCTAACACCATGAAAACTCGAAGCAAAATAATTGATTGATCAACATTTCAAATGTGAACATTAAAAGATAATACTGGGAGGGGTGGGGTGAACATGGACCAAATCAAAATACAGCCGTCAATGCATGTGGTACCATAATAATCCAAACAGAAGTCTACTTCTGAACTCAGAACTACGAAAATAAGCACCTTTTCCTTGAAAATAAACGCGCATGTACCAGAAGTCCATCAATGACACATCAACCAAGAAACTTCATACGAGCTAATTCCATGAAAAATTGAAAAAAAAAAAAAAAAAAAACATTGCAGATAATGAATAAACAATAAGCCACTGATAATTGAATACAGTATTGACATGAAATTCTTTCATTCTAAACAAACCCATTTATAACCAGCAGAAAAGATCAAACTTAGACATATCCCATTTCAACAAAGAAATCGGCAATCCCTCAATGCATCACTGTCTAAATTCCCCAATTAATTATCAAACGTGTTATTTTCTTGAGAATAATTACCTTTGAAATGCAGTTGTAATTCTCCTGACCAGAGCAGCCTCTGAAAAGGAGTGGGCTCTGTTTGAGTTAAAGCCCACTTTATTATGTTTTTCTGTCAGTGATTTTCTATTTCAAGATTCCACAGAAATAAATGGGATTATTATATTACGTGGGCAATACAGAAAGACAAAGATTTGAAAAAAAATAAAAAAATTCACAGCCACTGGATCGGTGGATAGATTTAATTTATTGGAATTTTTTGTAGTTTTGGATAAAGAGGATTCAGGGAGGAGTGGTTCTGCTTCAAACTATTTATTTTGTGGCCTTTGAATGACAGATCACATATGAATTTTGTGCAATTATTCATTCAGAAATCTCTCTCGAAAGCGTGGTTTACAGAGCGCGATCAGATACACACAATGCAGGGGTGGGTGGGGGGTTTTTTTTTTTTTTTTTTTTCATTTTCTATTTTGGTGGAGCCCACACATGTCAGTGAATGTAAAATATCTGTTAAAAAATAAATTTTATGTACACGTGATTTTTCCCATCTCTCTATCATGGACTACGGTTGTAAGCAAAAATCGTCAAACCGGAAAATCGAACAGAAATTGCATTTTAGAAATCGTCGATTTGGTGCCACGTGGACCCGTCAACGAAATAGTTTTGAACCAAACCAAACCGGTTAAAAACGGTTTGGTTTAGGTTTGAGAATTTTTATTGCGATTTAAAATCAAATCGGACCGACGAAAAAATATATAAAAATAAAAATACTGATTTGTTTTTTAAAATTCATCCAAATATGTAAAATTCAATAGTTTTGTCGTTTGTGTGTGTTTTTATCAATTTATAATTTTCTACTATGTATATATTATTATTACCAAATAATCATAATTTATATCTAATAATTTCAAGACTAACCCAATCTATCAAAAACCATTTTCCTCTTCAAAATTCAAATTTCTACAGTTACTTCTGAGTCTGCATTCTCAACTGGAGGTCGGATACTTAATTCATTTAGGAGTTTATTAGGTGCAATGATGATTGAGGCTTGTATATGCGGAAATAATTGGTTGCAAATTAGGAATGAACCTATAGTGCTGCGCCAATATTTAGATGAAGTGGAAGCATTTGATGATTTAATCAAAGTTGTGGTAGGTGGTTTATATTTTCTATTACCATATTTTTAAAGATTCTCTTATCTATCTAGTATCCAATACTATAATGATATAACGAATGCATTTATTTGACAATTGAGACTATGAATCATGTGTGACAACAATTGATGTTTGAGTATATGTGAGAAACTGAATTCATAACAATATACAACAGTAAGCTTGTGTAATTGTTATGTTTAGATATTATAAACAATTGATTTATTATTATGATCGGTTATTCTCTCTGTCTAATTAGTAGTTTTGTTTTTCTGATATGATGATCACGAGGTCTTGTTAAACATCATTATGTCTTTTTGGCTTTATATTTAGTTTAGTAGACTTGTATTGTAACGTTATCGTAACGTCTTACCTAAAATGACAAACAAAAGACTATATTTTAGTTTATTGTGATTTCACTTTGATTTAGTTGGTATTTAATTTGTAGAGATATATTTAGTTTGTTTTAGATTTATTGCTAGTAAGATATAAATATATATTGAATTCAATGAATTAATGTCATAAAAGTAGATAGACAAAAAGTATACGGCGAAACCGACGGTTTAAAACCGGACCAAACCGTTAGGTTTATATTTGAGTTTTTTTCAAACCGTTCAAAATGGTTTGGTTTAGATTTGGATTTTTCTCAAACCGATTTAAATGGTTTGGTTTGAAAATTTGTCAAAAATCGATAAAATCGGACCACTTACACCTCTACAAAAAGTGAAGTGCACGAGGCAAATGACAAATACTCTGTCTGATTTTTTTAATTTTCTTATCTCAATTATACAGTTGAGTTTATTTATTTAAAATATTTTATTTTATTCGTTTACTAATATACTCTTATTTAATTTGTCTAAATATAATCATTTTTTCCCGATTTACTACTAGAGGCCTACTTGAGCCCCATTTTTTTGGAATAAAATGTAATTTGGAATAATAGATTAATGAAAAATGCGTAGTTTAAAAATTTTAAAAATTAAATTTGAGTTTAATATTATTTTATTAAAGAATGTGTAGTTAAAAAAAATGTATTTTGAAAAAAAGAATAATACTAGTCCCACTAGAATTGCAACCACAATTTAGATTGCACTAAATGATAGACTAAATGAAAAGTAAAATTAGGTGAGTCATTTTAATTTCGCTTATCATTTAATGTCACACTGGCGTCATCTAAATTGGGATTGCAACCCCACTGGGACTAAAGAGAATTATTCTTTTGACAAAAATTGTTTTCTTTAATAATATTAAAAAAGATTTCTTAATCCGTATGAAAAATAAAAGTAACATATATAAATGAGACTATGGGAGTAATATTTTTTGTCATTTGATGCCTACTTTCTTTTATCTTTAATTTTCTCGAGCAATTTACTATATATTTTCCTTAGTTCTTAGTTGAAAAGGTTATCACACAAAATCTTCTTTTCCCGTGTATCGTGTAGAAGTTACGTGAATAATGCTATTTATAGTCGCTTATTATCATAATTGTCTTATGTTGCATCACCGTATGAAAATCTACAAGTGAATGAGATCGTGATTAAGTAATATAGTAGTGTGTAGATGGTCGAACTCACGAGAACTATGTGTTTTATTGAGTTAAAGTTAATAATACCCTTAATTGAATAACAATAATGACTTATAATAAATCTATGTCTAACTTATCACGTACTAGAAATGAAAGTAAAAGTTTATCATATTTATGCGATGTATTGCTAAGATGTAGAATCCCCCTTATTCATCCATTTTTAGTATAACAATTAAAATGACTATTTGTTATCATGCGAGTTGGTCGAAATTCCAAATTTATTTAAAAGCTTCTCTCGATAGTAATTAATTCTAATCCTATATGTGACATTTTTATATCTCTATAAAATATACTAACATATAAGAACGTATTAAATGAGTTAGAACATCTAAAAAAACATGCTAAGCATAGAGGTATATTTCTATCTATCGAACCTCACAATACTTATTACTACGTGTTAACGATCCTATTACCACTCTCAGTGATAATAAAATCCATGAACAATTCAACTAATGGCCAATTAATTGAAAAACAAACTAAACCATAATAAATATTCACGCATTCAAACAAATTAACGTCAAAATAATTAATTAATACTAAAAATTTCAAAACAAGGGTTCATCAATATCTTAGCAATATAAAAATCTAGCTTAATATAATATTGAAATTAAACACGTAAAAGTGGAACGACATTATCAAACATTGATGAAACGTAAAAATTTCTGGTGTTTGCCTTCCTTCTTAGTTTTTTTTTCCCTTCTTTTCTACCATTTCTTTCTCCATCCTGCTTTGACTTCTTCTTTCTTTTTTTCCCTTCTTTCTTTCTTTCTTTCTTCTTTTTCTTTGTTTTTTTTCTTCTGTCTTCTACTGCATTTCCTTTCTCTGTTTCTCAGCGCCGTAGTTTTCCTTCTCTTCTCTCCTTTTCTTCTATTTTTTTTTCTCTTTATGCGTTTGTCTCTACCTTTTTCTCCAACTGTCGTGTATATCTATATATATTTGATATATAAAACCTAATAATTTTTTAACCCAACAAAAATCCATCTAAATTGAGGCTCAATTAATTAATGTTTGATTTCCAAATCCTCAACTCTTTCACATAATGCAAATTAGTCCTTGTACTTTGAATTTAGTCATTTTTTGTAATCTTTTGCTTCCATCCTTCAATTCATTTTCCATTCAAAAAACTTCACCTATTAAATATAAAATAAACAATTTAGAATATATTTTGTCAAAAGAACGATCAAATGCGTGTCTCTCTCCCTGCTTTGATTTTTTCTTTCCTTTTTTTTCCCTTCTTCTTTTTCTTCTTTGTTTTTTTCTGTCTTCTATTGCATTTTCTTTCTTTGTTTCTCAGGCAATTTTCATTCTCCCCTTTTCTTTTACTTTTTTCTCTTTATGCGCGTGTCTCCTCTTTTTTCTCCCGCCGCTGTGTATATCTATATATATTTGATATATAAAACCTAATAATTATTTAACCAACAAAAATCCATCTGAATTGAGGCCAATTTAATTAATGTTTACTTTCCAAATCCTCAACTCTTTCACGTAAAGCAAGTTAGTCATTGTACTTTAGATTTTGTCATTTTTCGCCATCTTTTGCTTCTGTCCTTCAATTCCTTCGCCATTCAAAGAATATCACCTATTAAATATAAAATATAACAATTTAGAATATATTTTGTCAAAAGAGCTATCAATATTGCTATTTTAGGTCACGAATAAGTGTAAAAATTACACTTATCAAATAAACTCAAACTTAAACATTTGTTTGTCTTCAAACAAAATTATAACATAAATAACAAAAAACACACAAGCATGCAAAAGTATTTGGTTAGACAATCTAGTTTTTCATCAGAGTATTTGAAATTATAGTACTAAATCTTCAATTCGTTTCAAAGTTATAATTCTAAACCAATATCCACTCTTCCAATGCAAAATCGATGTGTGTGTATGAAGAATTAGTAGACAATCATGAATTTACGAGTTACTTCAATTCCCGACCCTCTATGGTCAAATATATCATTTCACCACTCGTATGATTCACACACTGCCAAACTTTTTATGTTTTCCTTCTTTTCCCAGTGTTTAATCTAAGGTTGGATTTTTCATTACTATCATCACCATCTCTAGTTTAGGTGGACTTTACCAATTGCAAGTCAACGCATCAATAAACAAGGATTCTCCAATTCTTTGACCACTTCGACATTCAAGACTCAATTGGGCTAATTATCCTTTGTTAAAAGTCAAATTCCCTCAAACAAGTGTTTGGAGCTTAACCAAGACATTTAGTGCTTTTTTCATGCATTTTCTTTTTTCTGATTTTCAAATGTATTTTTTTTTGTATTATATCCCTTAATCTTTCTAAATGACCCATGTAACGGGCTTTAGGTCGATAACTCCCAAATCAGATGAATTTATGGCACTAGATTTTAAACATCTTTATAGGCTTAATAACTTAAGCAAAAAGGATTCAAAAAGAATTTTCATATTTAAAAATTTATGCTTCGATCAATGCAATGCTCCTTATCAAATACATATTCAAGTAAACTGACCTCCAACTTAAGATTTTCGCCAAATTTTATCTCATTAATCTAAGACAATCCACACAAAAGTTTTCACACATGGAATCTATGTCCACATCCGTATCTTCCTACAACAAAAAAATCGCCCCAAACTTTGCTAAATTTGGTCTAAGGATAAGCAATTTATTATGGGTTGGGCAAAGCACCTATGTTCAATCTATCAACATATCCAACATATGAATCAACATAGTGCATCATGATGAAAAACTTAATTCTAGTGTACATATAATATCAAGTTTTTAAGGTTAAGTCTCAATCAATCTAATATGTAACCTATCCACAGTTCATAAACCAACACCAAATTTCAAATTTAATCATCACTGACGGCCAGTCTATCTAACACACACAAGCATACAACCTAAAACAAGAAAATATAATTTTTTTTTTTTTTAAATTTGGTGTTGAAAATTTTCGATTTTTTGTATTTTTCTATTATATACTAAAGTAATAACGAAAAACAAACACACAAACACTAAAAAATACATGAAAAGTAAAAATTCAAAGTTTTTCCCACCCCCAAACTTCAAACCGACATGTCCTCAATGTCATAAAACATAATTTGAATATAAGGGGATGGGGAAGAAAATGAATAAAGTACTCCTTGAATTTTTCTGATAAATGTATGAGGCATTATGTGTAACGCCTAGACAATATTCGTTATCATGTTTTTCCCTTGGTCTATGTTGGTGTGAGTATTCCGCGAGACGTCATGTTTTTTCACATATCGGTCAAATCAAACATTAAAGATAAATAACCTAGAACATGTGTTACTTTGCCCAAACAATTGAAACAACTAACAATAAATTCAAAAGCCTAAGGGAAAACATGATAGGACGGTGATATCTTGTAAATTGAAAGATGTCTATAACTAATGTAACATATTAATCAAGAATAAAACTACGTGCAATGAAATACGAAAAATAAAATAAATAAAAGAATTAGAAAATTATGTTACCTCCCAATAAGCGCTGAATTTATAGTCTTTAGCTAGACTGTATGGAGGGAAGGATCATGGTGGTTCACGTTGGAGTCTTGCAACCTTACATTCCTTGCAATTTCCAGCTTTACATTCTCTTTTTACCCTCCAGACTTTGAACACTTTGTTCTCATTTCGATTAAGGCTTCCTAGGAGTTGTTTTTAATACAAACAACTTTCCCACATAATCACCTCCTGTCACAACGTCTTCGACACTGCATCTAACTAGATTCTTATGGCAAAGTAGTATTATTCTTATTCTGAATCATTGCTCTTAAAAACACATCATTTGTCTAAACTAGACATCTTGGCAACCATGATGGTTTTTCTAAGGCAATAAAAAAGGGCATTGGAATGGGGTTGAAATTGAAAAGAAACATAAACAATTACGACTTTACGTTTCACAATTAATGTAAAATTATTTTTTTATTTAAAATTTATCGACCATATATTTATCATAGCCGCACTTCAACATTTTCAACAAATTTTAAATCGCTTAAAACACATATTTGTAACTTAAAATACTGAACGGAACGTTAAAAAATTAGCTTAATTTAAGATAAAAAATGAAAAAAAATGAAATTGAGAGAAATTAGTGTGAGTATGGGAGTTGAGGGTGGGTAGAAAAGAAAAATTAACGATTAAGATTTTACGTTTAATAATTTAAGATAAAAAATTGAATGAAATTTTTTTTTGGCTTAATTTAAAATAAAAACTGAAAAAAAATGAAATTGAGAGAAATTAGTGTGAGTATAGGGGTTGAGGGTGGATGGAAAAGAAAAATTATCGATTATGATTTTACGTTTAATAATTTAAGATAATTTTTATATTTAAACTTAATCGACAATATATTTATTATTATCACATTGTAAGTTTTTTTTTTAATTTTAAACAATTCAAATGGATATTCATATCGTGAAATATCGAATCAAACGTTGTGAGAAAAATAAAGTTCGAAAAAAGGACATTGGAATGAGGTTGAGATTGAAGAGAAACATAAACAATCACGACTTTACATTTCACAATTAATATAAAATTTTTTGATAAATAAAATTTATCGACCATATATTTATCATGATCACACTTCAACATTTTGAACAAATTTTAAATCGTTTAAAATACATATTTGTAACTTAAACTACTGAATCAAATGTAAAAAAAAAAAGTTTAGACGGCTTAGTCGAGCCGAGCCGGGCCAGAAAGCCATTTGGCTCGGCTCGTGGATACTTTTAAAAAATGGCTTCGCCGAGCCAAGCCATCGGCTTATGAACAGTGCCACCAAAGTGATTCTTTTATTAATGTAGGAAGGATGTAGGATAGGATATGATAGGATGTAGGAAAAAAGAAGCCAAACAAAGGAATAGGCCTAGTAAAAGATAGAATAGAAAACCATCTTAAGAAACTTTCATTAAAAATAGTGGTAATTAGTATTTAAAGATTGATTTTTTAAAATCAGATCTAAAATCTATTTATTCAAAAATCAAGTGTTATATTAAAATCCTAATTCATAACCTAATTTATGTATCTACTCTCTTTTCCTCTCTCGCGACTCCGTCTTCTTTCCATTTCCGGCAACGCTTCCCTTCTTCCCCTTTTCCTCTCTCCCTCTTCCACTCCCCCTCTCTCTCCTCTCTGCTATCAGACGATGTCTAGAGTGTTGTTACAGGGAAACCCAAGCCTCAATAAAACTCTTATCTCGTTGAATCGCGGCGGATCTCTGTGTGTGGGGGGAGGGGGGGTGTGGAGGATCTCTGTGTGTGTGGGACTGTGGCGAGCGGATGTGTATGTGTCATGGAAGGTGGCGAACATCGGCGGTTTAGGTTCAGTTTTCATCCTGTCGTGTTTTTTATGTGCTGGTTCTTCAATTTCGGGATTCAATATTGGGTTCTGTTTTATCCTGTCGTTTTTTGTTATTGTTGTGCGGTGGTGTGGTGGTGTGGTGGCAGGGTTGACGGCGGTGGTAGTGGTTTTTTTGATGTTGTGGTGCAGATGGCGACGGACGATGGTAATGGTTGTTTTTTGTTATTATTATGGCAGTGGTTGTGGTGGAGTTGTGACAAGGGCGATGATGTTGGTGGTGCTGTGCAGGCAGAGACGATGGTGGTCATTGGTGTTATTGTCGGTGGGTGGTTGTGTCGGTGAAGTGTGTATGTGACCAACTATTTGGTCGATTTGTGACCAAGTATTAGTAGTGGATTCAGATAGGGAGACAGGTGTTTGGGTGTATGTGACTAACTATATGGTTTTTTGTAGCTAACTATTAAACGGTGACCTTAAAATCCAATAATCTGTGATTAAAATATGTGATCTTTGTAATCTATAGCTTTTTAAATTTGTGACCAAATAAAAATTTGTGACCTATAATTTTTTTTATTCGTGACCAATGAAGTAAATTGTAACCTATAAAATTTTTGATTTGTGACTTCAAAATAATTTGTGACCAATTAATTTGATAAATTGTGACCGAAAATTAATTTTTAACTAATTAATTAGATATCTGTGACCAAAGTGCATATAATTGTGACCTTAACATTGCCGAAATTGGAGCAATCGTCGGAATTAAGCGACGATGGAACAATCACTGTAATAGTTGTCGAAATTAAGCGCGGCATATGAACAATCGTCAGAGTAGTCACCGAAATAGAATGGCCACCGGAACTGTTGCCGGAGCAGTAGGGATGGTGGAGGTGGAGGTAGGTCAATCATATTTATTTACAATTAAGGCCCCGTTCGCTAGGGATTAAAATCTAATTAAAATTGAAAATATGACCGTTATTGGGTCTCAGTCATCTAATAAAAGTTAACAATAACGACTAGTTTTTCAATGTTAATCTGATTTTAACCCCTACCGAACGGGCCCTAAATATTTAATTAATTAATAAAAACCTGATTTTTGCAATTTTGAAATTTAACACCTGATTTTTGCAATTGTCAAAGTTAATACCGAATCCATGAATTTTTCCCTTAAAAATATTAATATTAAATAAAAGGGGCATTTTTGCAACTAACTAACAGAACAATCCGAAAACTCAGTACTCTTCATCTCCGCTGCGCCACCGCAATGTCCGTCGTATCACTGCCCCATCCCTCCCACTAGCTTCAACAAAACCCTCGAACGAAACCCACGATACAATCTTTTTCCCCTTCATAAAAATACCCACTATTTTCACTATACAGTGCGAGTTCAGAAGCTTCGAGAATAATTCCTCCTCTTCTTAGAACTTGACCATAGACTCAAGTAACCGCATTCCCATTATTCTTAATCCCCCATCATTTTCTCCTCTCACAATGGCTTTATCTATGGACCATTCAATCAAGAATTCGAAAAGGGTTTGCTTTTTTTAGTGCTCGGAAATGAAGGATCTTGCTGAAAGAATAGTGTCAGAATTTGACAGTACTGAGCTCCGTGGAATTACCTGGAGGTACCCCTTATTGATTTTATTTTTTAATTCGAGAAAAATTGGTAATATATTTGCACAAACTTATATTATTCATGTATTAGTTTTGTACTTTTGAGGGTTGATAAGTGTAATTTTTACACTTATTCAAGACTAAAAATAACATTTAATACTTCTTTTGATAAAAATATATTTTAAATTGTTGTATTTTATTTTTAATAAGTAAAACTCTATGGATGAAAAGAAATTGAAGAAAGGAAGCAAAATGTGGTGAAAAATGGCAAATTCAAAGTACAAGGACCAACTTATGAAGTTGAGAATTTGGAAAGCAAACATTAATTAATTGGGTCTCAATTTGAATGGACTTTTATTGGGTTAAAAGAATTAGGTTTTATGTATATAATTTATATATATATACACACACCGAAGCTGAAAGAAAGAGGAGACATAATATATACACAACCAGAAGACAACACGTAGAAAGAGTGAGATAATTTGCTGGGGAATTGATTATCATATACACACATTGGCAGCCTTGGATATATATATATATATATACACTAGTTTTTGTCCGTGCATCGCACGGGCTAGGTTAATTTGAAGGTGGTGTTAGCGTATTAAACATGTTAGTGTTAGTCATTTAGTACATGTTCCATAGACAATGGACAGTAGAATTACAAAAGAGAAAAGAATGTGCTAACAGATTTACGAGGCATTTGGATATGAGAAATGGGGGAGCTTCAATTTGATTGTAAAAGAACAAACAGAACTCGCCTTGAATTACAAACCAAAACATTAACTTTCACAATTGGCTACTCGTGATTTCAGATTTCTCACTTTCTAAAACCGTTCATATATAATCAAAGTTCTTGGATTTCTTCACTCAAGAATGCAGGTAATACTGAAATGTATTTACATGTACATACAAGCAATAGGTGTACACAGTTTGAAAAACCAACTCAAGTATGCATACTAATTTAGAATTGCAAACTTATGAAAATTATCAATAACTGAAAGCAGAACTAAAAGGATGATCATACGAAGCTTTGGTGAAGCAGTTTTGTTGTCAAATCAAATGAATTCCCATTGGCATCGACTCCGGGACTTTCTGCACATGTACCCGTTATAATTGTTCAGAAGTGTGCACACATTTCATAAGACCTTCAACTTTTAACTATTTTTTGAACACACGTTCCTTGGAACCCATTAGTTATAAGTAATTATAAGCTTTGAGAAACATGCACTAAATGTTTTGTCAGATGCAAAAAAATTTGAACAGATGTGATGCGACTAAAAAAAGAAACTTGAGTGTACCTATAAGAACCAGTTGCTACTCTTAGACCATTACCACTCAGGCAACACTCAAATTTGTCTCAAATGGATCATTCTTGTATAAGTCACATAGCTAGACAATATGAAATTATAATGTAATATTAGCACAATAAAACAACCTTTGCACTAAAATGTAAAAAAAATTCAGAAAAGGTCATCACCTTGGGTCTAAAATACTCGTGAATCTAAAATGTAGCTACTGGTCCGAATTCCATATTAATGTCGCATTACTAAAACCATTTTGAGCATCAAGCGATGGACCAAAATTAACGTCATACACAAAATTGTATACTACAAAGCCAATCATGCAAAATAACCATGTATCTTCTTAAGAGGATAACAGATGATGGGAACGTTCTACTGTCGGCAAGAAAAATGTGCTAACATGTTACAATGAGTAGGATGAAACTTTGCAGATGTTATGACCTCTGTAATAAGAAATAAGTTAATCAAGGGAGCAAAATGATCTTCCAGAGTACCAGTCATTCTTGAAAATTTAATAATATGATTAGCTGTCTAAAAAAATACTCACGTGAAGAAAATTGGGTATTGATAATTTTAATTCAGAGAGCAGGCAGTAATATTTTTTCCATGAAAATGAATTCAATACAGTAAGAAGTAAAATTCAATATAAGAAATTATTACATCAGAGTCTCAATTCAGAGAATAGGCAGAAATTGCAATCAGTTTTCGCAGACTTCATGGTGTAGATAATATTCATTGAAGCAGATATCAACATCAAGTTTGCGTCTGTATAAAGCAATTTTATTTGCAGAAATTATTTCGATCGGATAGTCAAATATGAAGCACTCTATATACTTGAGCAAAAAAACTCCACAATTTGGCCTGATGAAGAAATATTTTTGTGTTTAATGTAATAGATATGGTAAATATATAATTATGTAAAGTGAATAAATAAATATTGTAGGCAGTATTAAGTGGTTTATATACTCACCTATTATTTATAGTAGGTTGGTATGGTATGATTTCTATTTGCATTGGCTTGTTTACATTTTTCTTGATGGAGCGTTTGTGTTGAACAAGTGTTGAAGACGTCAATAATGCTGCTGTCATATTAACCACTCTAGATGAATGTGCTTTGATTTGATCTGGAGTATGACGGTTGTTGCTGCAGTCGTAGATTTGGACTTTCTATTTAGGAATGTCGACAAAATATAAATACCATGTGTTGCTTGGATATGAACATGGAATTAATAGATATTTACATCGTAGCCACGATTGACCGGCTATAGGCAAAACACCATTTATGTATTGGTGTAAAATGGGTCCATTTTGTATTCGTCTTATAAGGTCTATATTCTGATTGTCTACGTGGCCCCTTATGGAATTAGTGTTCGTAATTGAAATCCAGGACTGCATACTTTTTTGAAGTGGGGGATGTTTTATCATTGATGAGGCGCCATAATAATGTCAACTTCAGATCAAGACTCTAATAAAAGAAGATGTAAAATTAATATAATATTTATGGAATTTAATTTGTTATGAGAAATGAATGTAACTAACCAGAGTGGGTATAATTTCAGTTGTATCTGTGATATCTTTTAGGAAGTCTCTTCCATGCTTGTTATTACATTTATCATCCCACAATGCTCTGCATAATATACTTTTATTTAGTTTGAAATGAATGAAATTAAAATAAAACTATTGAAGATGACAAAATAGAAATAGATTGGTTACCTCGAGTTATTTTTTTGTATCCAATCTGTAACTGTTTTGTATCTCTTTATACAATAGTCTTCCAAATGATAATTTATTGATGGTATGGGAGATTGTACCTTTTTTCCTTTGGCTATTTTCTCTGATGCTTGTGTGGGAATATCGTGAATTTGTTGAGACGATTATGTATGCTGTACAATAGGGCTTATATGGACAAGAGCACCTTCATGAAGAGAATGTACAAGAGACTCCATGTTTGATTCCCATGTGGATAATTTGTCGAGAAAATTGGCATTTTGTTCGTTAATGTAACCTCGTACTGAATTTAAATTGATATCCACTTAGGTCTGCAAAGTAGAATGCATGGTTTGGTATTCTTCTTGCGATTGTTGATGTTGATTAAATAATTCTTTTTGGTGTTGAAGAATTTTTTCGTAGTGGTGTTCCTGTCTATTTAACTGTTCTATAATGGTTGTTTCTAAATTCTTATGTAAATGAGATACATCTGATGTGATGCTTGTTCTCATGTTGTCGCATAACCCAAACACATTTGATACAACTTGATGTCTATATGTGCCTAACATTTGTTCCATTTCTTCTCTTGTGATGTAGTTGGAATTAATATGAATAGAGGTTGAGGTAGATGGAACGAAAGTAGGATGAGTAGGTGGTGTGGTATCAGGTTCGTGGACTTGTTGAGGAATATAGTTTAATTCTTCTGTGAGAATTCTATGAAGTACACTGTGTTCATTGTCTTCTGGCATTGAAAGAGTTGTATACCAAATTGTCTGTAATTCTGCATTTGTGGGTTGTAATATTGTTTTTGCTACAACCTGTGAATGTAATAAAATAATTAGATAATGTGTTCTAATTTTTTGTACAAGTCGAAAGTTAAGTATGTGTATAATGTTACGGTATAAGGAATGTAATGAATACGTAAAATACCTCTCGGGTAGACAAAAAATGTCTAATTTTATTTTCTACGACTGCTTTATTTGGCCTCCATCTATACATCCTTGGTGTTCGTGGTGTTTTACCTTTAGGTTGTCCAAATGTGCGACCCATTTGCGAAAATGCTTCGTATATCCAGTACTAAAAATATATATTATATTAGATATATAAAGTACTAAATTAGCGAATAAAATTATATATTAGAGTATTAAAAACAAGAAAAAATAAAAATAGTACCTGAAATGCAAGTGGGTATCCATGTAGTGTATATTTGGATTCGAGTTGTTCATTCTGATGCATTTTCTGTATTCTTTCTGTATGCGATGCTTGTAATGATTTCAGTAGAACAATATATGCTTCACGGCCCTATGGATATGCGAGAAATACATCAATGTTTTCAACCATAGATAAAGTTTTTTGGTTAATACATCTTGTCGTAGGTTTTAAAATACATTCCACGAACATTACTAGGCCAAGTTTGAATTTATCTTCTTCATTTTGACAAAGGTGAAATGCTTCAGATAGCGTTGTCATTTTGATTTTGCTCATACCATTGAAGTATTCATTTTTAAGTCGATTATTAGTAACTTGAAATTCTGTAGGTACTTCATGGCAAGGTAAGCCTGTTATGAGGCAAAATTCATGCATGCTGAAGCGGGCCAGCTGGTCATTTAACTTTATCCAGATTTCATGATTTTTACCACAATTGACAAGACGCATTACAAATTCGTGAACTAGTTTACCGCTAAACTGTTGTTCATCTTCATATCTTTGGTAAACACTGCATATAAATGCATGGAAGTTACTACTCATCAAATATGCCTGTTGTTCTGGATTGATGAGCTTTATAAAATTTCTAAGGTATTGATGGTTAGGGTATTGAGTTATGCCAGCAGAATACCACTGATTTGGAGGAAGTATGTATTCCAAAGACATCTGTACAGAAAGTATAGAAGGTAAGGAAATACTATATAAATATGTTTAAACGTACAACAAATAAAATTATACTGAACGTTAGAATTTATGTTTGGAGTTAGTTTGTTTAGTTTTTGAAGCAAAGAAGAAGAGGGAAAAATAGTAATTACAATTTTTTGTATTATGTGTAATACTGGACACTCTACTAAGAGGACAGATAGAGTTTTACAATAATCAAATCTGGCAACGTGAAACCTAAAACTGAATATTAAAGCTAAAACTGAATATTAAAGTTGCTCAAACCATATTATTATGAGCAAAAATTTGATGAAAGGTACAATTATAAAGATGACATAATTCATAGTAATTGCATCTAATTTTGATACTTGCACATATGCAATCATGCTTCAATATACACACACGAGACCAAAGAAATACTATTGCATTAGTTATTGTGAGAAATCTAAATTATAGCATACTGAAATACATAAATTTTAATTTTTAACATGGTGCCATGAAAGTTTCCTTTAAATTTTCAAGATAGAAGTGTATTTACTGACAGTATTCAAAATAAAATTAGAACTGCAATACAATTAGAATTTACAGTGTCGATTAACAAATAACGCATTTTGTACAGGGGTAATAAACAAATAATATATTTTGTACATAGTCACATACTCACATACAAAACAGAAATAGAATCTTGAGTATAAATAAAAGTTTAAATGGTAATTTAATATTTTCAGTATGTAATCTATAACATTTTGTAAATGGAAATAGTACCTTTAGACGTTGAATTAGAAGTGTAAAGAGAAAAATATTGGAACGAAACCAAAGATTGAGATGAAATCAGGAAAAGAAGAGATGGATTTGCGCGTAAATTGGTTGAGCACACAGACGTTTGGGATGAATTTTGTCTGTTTAGGTAGATATTTGAGTGGTAAGAAGAGGTGAGTTAATGGTTGGTGTTGGTGGTGGTTGTTAGGTGAAAAGTGGGTAGGTGATTGTTAGTTAATGTTGTTGTTGTTGTTAATAGTATAATTTTTATATTTAGGTTTATTAATAAAAAATAAAAAATAAAAAAAAAATGTGTCTATTCCCGTGCTGGCACGGGGAGAATTACTGTCCCCGTGTGTGCACGGGGATTTTGTTATCCCGGTGATATTTTTTTTCTTATTTTTTTTTAACTTTTGTTTTTACTTTTATTTTTTAACTATTTCTTTTATTAACAAGATTTATAATAATTTCAAAGGAAATTTTTTTTTAATGCATGCATGTTACCTTTATTTTTTAAACACGCCATTAAAAATATTATTTCATTAGTATTTGCTGGAGAAAAAAATTATAAATATAATTTCATTTATTAATTATTTAACGCAAAAAAATTAGAAAATATTGAATGCTATATATAAACCTCGTAACACCAACGCCCTTAATTTTAAGGGTGTAAAACTTTTATTTAAATGTTAATTTAATCCAGTATGGATTTATATATAATAAATATAATTTTAAATGACTTTTAAATGAAATTTTATTTTTTCAAATTATGCATGAAGTTATTGTAATGTACAAAAAAGATAGTATATAACCGAAACAATTTGTATTTATGGCGTAAAGTATTAATATTTTTAACAAAACCATTATGAACTGACTTAAAATGTATAAATTAAAATTAAAATATACGAAATTAGTAGATTGTGAAGCCACAACGTCAAAAGTATATATACAGTAGTTGAAGTAACAAAGAGGATACAATAGCGGATGATAACGTTCCTTATAATTTTTACATTCATAAAAAACAAAACCCCAAAACAACCTATTCACATATTTTAGTGTCAAAAGTAAGAACTTATTTTTAACTGGAAAACTTATACATGGAAGTTTTATACGCAGTCGGTGAGGTTGTTTTTTTTTACAAAACAAAAAGTAAACTTCATTCATATTTTTTTTGAGCATGCGGAGATTGGTGTGTCTCTACTTTGAGAACCTTTGTGAGATTTTTTTTGTGCCTTCATATCTGTTTGAACAGTATCATCTGATCGGAAGAGAGACCTTTTTGGATTTGTTGCAATTACTTCCTGTGTATTTCCAAACACTTCAGTAGTTGAGCTACGTGGCTTTCCTTTGCTTTTTGTAGGTTTGTTGTCTATGTTTTCTTCTGAGTCAGCTGAATTTCTCACAGTAATTGTGTTAGCCAAAGGGTTTATATCATTCGCTGGAATCAAAGGTTGGTTTTCAATGATTGTTCCTGAAGAGTTAAATGCAAAGATAATTTCAAAATGGGATTCAGAAGGATTTTGCCGCTTTTGTGTTACTTTCAGATAAAATAATAAATCTGCGTCACTTTCAGTTTTCATGAAAGTCTTGATGTCTACATCTGGTTCCTGCAATATGATAAATATGTTTAAATAGGAAATACTCAAGTGTAAACAAAATAATATTTACGCAAGTTACAACTTCGATTTTACCTCTTCGAAATGGATCATTATGGCATTACCAGTAGTGTGTAGTAATGTTTCTGAAGCGTTTCCTATGATACTTGCATTTAACAATCCAGATTTGTCTTGTAAGTGTATGAAAGCATTTGTTCTGGAAATGAATTATTTGAAAAGTATATATTATGTAAGTTTTGAACTATGTTGTAGTATTAGCTAAAATTTCAATATATGGTGAACAGTGTAAATTACCTTGGAATAGCTTTTGCATGTTCAGACTTATAGAATCGACATTTGTGAACTTCTTCAAAGTCTGCATTGGATAATTTGTTGCAGTTGTCACAAGACATATACCAAAACTTTTGATTTGTTGAAGTGATCTTCCAACGTGCCTTTACCCAATAGAATTTTTTCTGGAAAAAAAAATATTATTTGAAGTAAATGTAAAAAATAGTGACATGTACTTGTGAAATATAGAACTATATTAGATTAAATGACTTAGTACTCCTGGATGAACTTCCAGTAACTCAGCAATCGGTGTGAATTTCTCATCGGTTGGAGCCAATACTTTCGGTGGACTCACAGCAACAAAAGGCTTATTTTGTGTAAGTGTGTCAAGTGATTTTTTATTAGTTTCCACCCTGTAACAAGTAAAAAGAAATTTAGTTATAAAAATCATGACTAATGTTTTTTATGTTTGGTTATTATTTTAAGTACCAGTTTTTGTAATCTGCAATGGCCAACAGGTCAGAATTGATGAGGAATGTACTGTTGGCTTTGGTTGATAGAGTGATACCTACAAAAGTGAATAAAAAAATATGTAATATATGAGTGAGCAATTTTGGAAAACTGTAAATGAATTTGGATGAGAAAAATTTCGGATTAGTATTTATACCATCGAACGAAGATACCTTAAGATTAGTAGCCCATATGACTGGTCTGTTGGCTAAGTTTGCAACAATCGTAAGGCATTCTCGTTCGACGAAACTATCCCATAGGGTTAGTATTACAGTTTGGAATTCTTTATCTATTAACGTGATATCTTGGAGAGTAGCCTCGATACCAAAATGGGTTTGGATAATTCTTTTTTGTCTAATATCTATAGCTACACCTATAACACATGAAAAACAAATGTTATGATTTGATTTATTTATAACAGTAGAATATTTGATAGGAATTTTACTAATGTTGTTGTTTTTATCCATATGCTGTTCTAACTTATGAAATGGAGTAAGTTGGTATTGTGAGAAAATGAAGTTCAGGTTGTTCTCGTGCAATTCTTCAATTTTAGTTCTTCCTGTTATCGTCCAAACTTTTTGATCACGTGAACTTTTAAACTGATTTCTGTTCTCCTTTACTGTTACATTTGAAACAATATATGTTTTCCCTAATTCAAGCTGGTCGTTAAGCGCGGTAATATTTGTATCATACAAAGTTGTTGTAACCTCGTTACCCTATATAACAAAAAATGTGAAATTTCTTACAAAGTATACATGCATATTAATTAAAAGTAAAAAGTCATTTAACTCTTAAAATCTATGTACCTCTAAATCCATGAGAACAACAGTTTGATATTTAGTACTGGAATTGCGAGCCGTCTTTGGTGATTGCTTTCCGATGATGACTACTTTTGTAGACCAAGTAGTTTCAGAAATTGCAATTTGTGGGATGAGTTTATAGTGTACAACCACGTTTGAGAGAAGTGAAATATATGTTGTGTGTTTGATATGTGAAATCTGAAGTATAAAGTGAGTATTTATAGAAGATATAGGAAATCAAATAGATATTTTTAGTTGAATAAATAATTTATTACTTTGAGTCTATAATAACTTAAAAAATGTTCGAGAAGATAATGTTAGAAATCTCAATTTACAATGTAGCTATGTGTCTAAGAAAATATATATTTGAAGAAGATGAGTTGTAAATGTTAACCATTTACAACAAAACATATGTCCTTAGATATTTAGTAAAATAAGAAATATATATTTGGGGTAATAAAGTGTTGTAAATTTGATTATATATTTTATTCAATTGAATTTTGTTCGTGTCTATTTGTATTATGAAAGATTTTTTGTAGAATTTGAAAAATTAATGTGAAGAAATAATAATCGAATATGTTTAGGGTTTACGATGGACATTTGACCAATATATATTTTATTTGAAAGTGCGCAGTCGATAGACTTTATTGTTTCGAAACTAATATTCGGGAATAGACTCGTGTTTTGAAAGTAATATTAGAGAATGTTATTAATAAACTTTGTTGTCTTGAAAGTAATATTAGGGAATGTGATAATAAAGGCTTTTTAAGAAAAAGGTATATGTACAATTTTTTTTATTGGGTAAATATTCAGATTTTTGAAGTTATATTTGAAAATTATCAGTAGCTAAAATATTGTTATTAAAAATTATGAAAGTATAAGAAGGAATACTTTCATTTGAACGAAATAATAAATTTAATATGAAAAAAATACATCTTTGATTATCGATATCATATTTTTGTGACATTTGAATATTTATAATTGAAAACTTGGAAGGAAAATTGAACAATATAATATTACAAATATGGTGTATATAAAAAAAACTATAACATCGTACATGAAAGAATAATAAAATATTTGTAAGTAAATAAAATTCGAAGTTTAGATCTATTGAATATATCTATAGACCCGTTGTGTAAACATGATACACTGAGATTATTGTAATGAGTGCATTAAAGTGGCTAAAAAGAAAAATATGCGTCTTCAGCAAATATTGAAATTACTGTTCAGCAAGTATTCGATTCTTCACTTTGTACTACGCAGCTACTGAAAGAAAACAAAAAAATTGTCATTAGAAAGACACATGCAAAAACTTACGTATATAAAACATCTCTCATAATAAAAAAAGCTCAGTTATTTAAATTTTTGTTGTGCTGTATTGTGACAAATAAGAATTTATTTACCAAAGACTGAATTCGGTAGAGAAAACATATATATTTGTAGAAAATGTAATTACAATAGAAATTAGAACTCATAATGTTTAAAATGAAATATAATAATTATTATATATATATATGAAAAAAACAAATATAATAAGAAAAGAAAAAGGGGGGAAAATACTTACATGTACCCTGTGGTGAATTTGTAGAGGTGAGAAGTCGGGGTATCCTTTTGTTATCTGTATGTATACAGTAAATTAGAAAATACAAAATACGAAGGTAGTTGAACAAAATATAATGGCTAAAAATAAATAATATACACATTATGCAATAACAGAAGTATCATGAAAATATAAAAGTAAAATTTGAAATTTACCTGGTAAATCTATTATAGTTGTTGAATGATGTTTTTTATTAATGTACACTCAAAGAACTTCTTTGTATACTATATTTTTGGTGCATGTCATGTGCAATTGTTCAACGATTGATGGGTTAAGTAGAACTTTTAAACACTTGCTTGTTTTAGTTCTTGATAAGGCTACGTAAAGTTGTCCATGACAAAAAACTGGTTCGGGAAGATATAAACCAACAAAATTAAGTGTTTGTCCTTGTGTTTTATTTATCGTCATTGTAAAACATGGTCGAATTGGAAATTGAGTTCTTTTAAATGGAATTGAGGTATGATCACTTTGAAGTGGTATAAAAGGAATTCTTGGTAAAAATATATATTTTCCACAATATTTGCCTGCGTAATTTCAGCAAGAATTACATTTTTCTCAAATTTTCGACAAGTAAGTCGTGTTCCATTGCATAATCCTTCAGAAGGGTTAATATTTCGTAATAACATAACATGATAGTTTACTATAAGATTCAGTTCATGCGGTGGAATACCATTTGAAGTTAAACTGTTTAAAAAATCTTCTTGCAAGTTATGTTCTGATTGATCAATAACTTCATCAAAGCTATAGTATGTAAAGATTTGTTCAGGGATTTGCTCCAATAAGATCTTATTAATATGATCGACACAATTATTTCGAGGTGTAAGAATAACTCGATTTGTCATCGTATGTAAGTTGTCAGCATATGTTTCCATATTTGGAAATACGTTATGGATAAGAAGTTTTAAAGATGTGATTTCATCCTGAAATGGTATAATTATATCGTTTGGAAGTTGAATGCAATTACAAGAATGTTGTAAGTAATTACAAGAATGTTGCTCTGTTCCATTCCCAATTCTTAATAAGTAATCACAAAAAGTATGATCAAACTTTACCCTCATATTTTCAGTTAATGATAGATGTGTCAATAAAAGCCATAGGTAAGAGAAGACTAAACTAGCGTTTATTATATCTTCTTTTTTTCCTTTTGGTACTATCGGTAGAACTTGTCGAAAATCTCCTCCAATGACCATTACTTTACCACCAAAAAGCAAATTAGATTCGTTATCTTTTAACATTTTATCTACAACTTCAATAGCACCTCGATTGACCATGGGGGCCTCATCCCAAATAATTAATTTGCACATTTTTAACAAAACTCCTAAAGCATATTGTTTACTAACCGAACAACTTATTTCGCCTATTATTTCCAAAGGAATTTTAAACCTTGAATGTACAGTTTATATGTACATTAAATGGCACCATTTTATAGTCATTTATATTTTTACCTCCAGATTCTAAAATACAATTAATATCTTCTAAAGCGTGTAATTCAGCATTATGTGAAGAAATATCTTTATGTACGTAATCATCAATCATATAAGATTTGAATTTATTCCACAATAATTTTGGATTGTTAGGATTACAGAGGATAAGAAGTGTAGCAAAGAGACGTCTTAAAGAAGTGGGCATTTCATAAATAATAGCTTCAGATAAACATTTTTCGCAATGATTATCTCCACTTAATAAACCGTGTAGAAGTTCTACTTCTCGATATGTATTAACAGTAACTCCATGTGAAGTTCGTAAATCTTCAAATGATATAGAACCTTGAATATGATTCATAAGAACACGAAGAAAATAACGTTCTCTTCAGATGAATTTACTGTAACAATTCGTCCAATAACAATTTGTTTTTTTCTACGAGTCCAAACTTTCTTATGTGTATTCCAAACAAAATGTGTTGAAAAATCACGATACAAAAGTGTACGTGCAAAATCATTTACCTCATTCATTCAAAAGAATTCTGTCAACATTGTTTTTTTTGTATTTTCTTTCTCAACAATAGTAGATAAATTATCTTCATTATTATACGTTACATGTTGATGATTTTCGATATGAAGTTGTAATGAATAAACGATTGGACAAATTTCTGATAGGGTAAAAGAATAAATCCTCCACATAAGTTTAGGTGGAGATATCCATCTAACAGATTGATAAGCAGTAATTTCATCAACGTTTTTATCTTTTTCGTGTGTAAGTGAAAAATTAATACGGTCATATCCTTTATAAACATATTTGTATAGATATTTTACCGCTTTAATAGAAGAACATACCTCAACATTGAAATGACAATTAAATTTTGCACTTAAATATGGATTATATGGTACAATCCATTGATTATTTAACATTTGTCCTCGAACTTTAACAGATATATTGCTATTATGACGTTTATATAAAGGATATGAATTTTGACCAAATATAGTATTATTACAAAAATCTCTAGGATATTTATTTTTACAACCTTTATCTGCCTCCATACATATATTTTTTGGATTTAAATTCCCACAAGGACCATGTATATTATGTCTAGCAATAACAGAATGAAGATAAGGATATTTCTTTTTGTCAGGAATTTCACAAGATACTATTTTATCAACATCTTTAGCACACGTGATTTTATTCCCAGGGGTAAATATTAATAACATATGTGCATGAGGAAGTCCTCTTTTTTGAAATACGATCACATATATATGTGCAATAATAGGGCCTAATATATATATTTTTTTGTATAAATCTTGTTTTAATTCTTCTAATTTTGCTCTAAATATACGAACAATTAAATCAGGTAGATTTTGAATCTCGTCATTCATTTTCAGTTCTTGTCTAATCTCAAGCCAATTTGGATTACATGTTATAGTTAAAAATATATCCGATTTTCCATAACGTTGCACAATAGACATTCCATCCATATTTCTTCTTAACGTATCACGAGGTCCACATGTAAAGGATTGTGGTAAAACAATTTTTTTTTCCAACTTTACATCCTCTCGTTTCTCCATTTTGAACACTATCTACAATACCTTGATATAATTCAGCACGAATTTGTTTTTGGTTATTACGAAAATAGTCTAATCTTACAGTTTCAATTTTAACATACATATCTACAACATATTGTTGAAATAATCTACCAGCATGAAGTAATACAGATTTATCAGAAGTCCTGATTTGTAGTTTATATGAATAATATTCTCGACAGGATACATGTGTACGTGTTTTTGCATGACCAAGTACTACGAAACCAAAAAAGAAAACAAAATAAATATATTTTTATTAATAAAGTACAATAAATAAACAAATATATATAACTTTAGTAACAAATATATTTACTAACCTTGATTCTCTTGTTCCATAAATTCAACTGCAGTAGTATTTGTGTTGGGGAAAACATTAAATGTGGACATTTCAAATTGAAAGTGTGTACTTTTATATTTTTCAATACCTTCATGCCAACCGGATTCTCCATATGGAAAAAGTAATGGATATTGTAACGGATCATAACATCCATAATAGTAATGAACTTTATGTGAATCATTAGAATGACCGTATATGATGATATCACAAGAACGAATAATAGCATTTTTATTATTTTCGACCCATACAACAGCTACTTGAGATGTTGTTGGAACATTAAAAACTCTTTGATCAAGTCCTGGATCGTATCGTATTTGTATTTGATGTTCATGCAAATTAGGCATATCAATTAACGATCTAAAAAATTTACTGTATGGATTTTTTTTCAAGATGTCAAGTAATAATAGTAAAGTAGATTTGACAAAATTTGATGAAATATTCATTCGGTTTTGTAGTTCATTTTCTGTATCATAAAAATATAATTGCTTATAACAAGGCATATTGTTATTTGGCATAAGTTCACTTATATAGTGATGTACTTGACCTTGAATTCTAAATGTGTAAATACATTTATAAGTCTTAAATAGATCTTTATCGTATTTTACACCAAATGAAGTAAAAGAAAGATGATTATTATAGCCTCTTACAATTTTTTTAAATTCCTTACAATAATGTTCCGTAGAAGTAAATAAATTATATAAGTCAAATGGTGAATCACATATGAAAAGTTTGATTTTTCCATCGGAACAACTAAAAACTTTACTTTCTTTATAAAATTTGCGTGCATTACAATGTATATAATAAGTCGAAGATGGTAATACATATGCAGCAAATGGGATATGAAATTCCTGAATATTATCATCTAATTCATATTCAGAATTGAGAGAATGAGATGTTTCTTGATTCGAAGTTGAAACATCATGGAAATTTTGATGGACTATGGATTGATGTGTTTGCGTAAGGAATGAGATTTTATTTCCAGATAACATATGATCATTTAACATAGGGTCATTTTTCTTTTTATGATAAGTACTGTAGTTATTTTTTAATCTATTTCGCCTGTCTCTTTCTCGTTGATTTCGTTGTTGACGAATGGAAGATCTGTATGTCTCGTTGTTATTTTTTAACATAGTATTAATGCTAGTAACAATACCGTCTTTATGAGAAGGAGTTTCCAAATTATCCATCACAGCAGCAGCAATAATTCTTCAATATTTCAACTCCATAAGAATTATAAACTAAGAAAAATCAAGAATATTATATTATATTAGTAAGAATATTAAACAATTCATGCACAGGAATGTGGGTAGATATTTATTAAATAAGACAGACGTATATTTCTAAACGAATAAATATAGATTTTTTAATTCGAAAAAAAATACCAACAACGTAATGAAAAAAAATACGAGCAACGTATTATTATTAAACGATATATATTAACTTGAAAAAGAACTAAATATGAAATCAACATATTACAAATAGACTAACATAATATTACAAATAGAGTAACATAATATTAAACGATACAATTTAAAAAAACTTACATATGAGATAAACATACTACAAATATGGCAAGAACTTGTATGGCAAAAAACGAAAGCTTAAATCATAAAAACTGAACAAATGAAAGGAAAATAACATAAAGGAATAAATAATTTTAATATGCAATAGTTATGAGATTGGTACCTTAGTTAAGTAGTAACCTATCCAAATCGTAATATCTCCGTTTTTTAAACAAGTGCACTGAAAATACAAACCAATCAACAATTAGAAAATCTTATTTAATACTAAATCGAAGAAGAAAATAAAAGTACATATACTGAACGAACCTATAACAGAAGAAACAAAGGCAGCAGGTAGTCGAAGGATTAGAAGGATGAAAAACGTAGGGTGAAATTTTTGTTTCCTATCTTTCTGTACTTTATAGGTTCAAATCTAAAACAAAGGTCGGCAAAAAAAATAAACAGAAGTCGGCAAAATGAAGTAGATATTTATTTGTCATGCTACAAAAAATGGAAAGAGGTTGGCAAAATGAGGTAGATATTTATTCGCCGTTAAGTTGACAGTCAACCAACTTGAGTGAATCAAAAAACAAATAAAACAAAATTGACAAAGGTTTTACATTCAATGCAGTGGGCCATTTGATGTTTAATTTCTTTTAGTTAAGACTTATCAAGCACGCAAGAAACAAATAAAATAAAATTGATAAATTTCTTTTAGGTAAGACTTATGAAGTACGCAAGAAACAAATAAAATAAAATTGACAAAGACGGCATAATTAAATTCGTATTGAATGACATTGAATTTTTTTAGTGAACAATAAACTAATTGATGTATCAAATGACAAGAAAAAAAAAAGCGCCAATTGATATTTTTACATTCAACGAAATGAATTTTTTGTAGTGAACAGTAAACTAATTGGTGTATCAAAAAAAAAAAAAGACAAATCTAATAGATATTTTTACATTCAACAATGTAACAATGCAGTGGATATTTATTGGCCATGCAGTTGAATAGTAAACCAACTTGGGTGAATCAAAAAACAAATAAAACATTGATAAAGGTTTTACATTCAATGCAGTGGGCCATTTGACGTTTAATTTCTTTTAGTTAAGACAAGCACGCAAGAAACAAATAAAATAAAATTGACAAATTTCTTTTAGTTAAGACTTATCAAGCATGCAAGAAACAAATAAAATAAAATTGACAAAGACGATATAATTAAATTCGTATTGAATGAATAGTAAACTAATTGGTGTATCAAATGACAAAAAAAAGGGACAAAGCTAATATATATTTTTACATCTTAACCCAATTTACTTACTCTTTTCGATATCATGTTCAGGAGAAAACTTAAATCGGCTGCAGATCATTTTGATTCATTGCTTCAACTTCAAAACTAAATGGAAATTCGAAATTGGAAACTAAATGAAAGCTCTGCCAACAAAATCGGAGGTTTTTTTTAAACGAGCAAAAAAATCCATTGAAACAAACATTTACATTAGGAATTCTTTTTTAAACTAAACTTTGAATCATAATAAACAAGGGAAAGAATACAAACGAAATAACCAAAGCAAAAACACATAAACAAAAATATACTTTTTTAAAATACATGTTATACCTGCAAAGATTATAAGCTGTAATTTGCAAAAATTGGGAGATTAGAAGCTGTAATGTTCGATCGTATTGGAAAGGAATTGGATATATGATTTATAAGTCAACAAAAGCAACCATAAATATAAATATCTCAACAAAACCAACCACTAAAAAAATCACCTCATAAGTCAACAAAAGCATCTATAATATAAATATAAATATCTCAACAAAAGCAACAACAAAAAATCACATCATGAACAGTAAACCAAATGGATAATGGATAACAACTGAGAAAATGAACACGCCAATTGCTATAAACATTAAATGAAGTCGATCGGTGGTGAAATAACAGGTTCAAGTGTGAAAGAGAGGACACGAGGTGAATAGTGAACTTCGGATTCTCTCTTTTAAAGGAAGTAGGATATACGTACAAGAGAAAGGCAAAAAACATCACAGTGAGGGAATTGGACAATTGGGGGCAATATTTTTTATATATTCACATGGAAACCGAGGCACAAAGATTCAAAGTCTTGCTATTATTAATTATCTATACACAGCAGCAGAAAGACAGACACGTAGGAAAGGGGCTGGAAAAACAAAAGAATTACTTCCAGATTTGATTACGTTTCGTCAATTTTCGTTGATGTCCTTCCACTTTTGTTTGTTTGATTTCAATATTATACTAGACTAGATTTTTAAATTTCTAAAGATATAGATGAACCATTATTTTGAAACTTTTAGTATTAATTAATTATTTTAATGATAATTTGTTTGAATGCGTGGATGTTTATTATGGTTCGGTTTGTTTTTCAATTGGCCACTAGTTGAATTGTTTGTGAATTTTATTATCATCGAGAGAGGTAATAAAATCAGTAGCACATAGTAATAAACATTGCGAAGTTCGATAGAGGATAGAGATATACTTCTATGCTTTGCATGGTTCATAAAGATGTTCTAGTTCGATAATACATTTATCATGTTCGTATTTTTTATCGAGAGATAGGAAGGTGAATAAATTTAATTGTTATCGAGAGAGGCTTTTAAATAAATTTGGAATTTCGACCAACTCGCATGATAACAAATTGTCAATTTAATTGTTAAACTAAAAATGGATGAACAAGGGGGATTGTAGATCTTAGCAATACATCTCATAAATTTGATAAATTCTTACTTTGATTTCCAGTACGTTATAAATTAGATTTAGATTTAGTACAAATTATTATTGCTATTCGATTAAGGTAAAATTAGTTTTAACTTGATAAAACACGTAGTTCTCGTGGATTCGACACTTTACACACTATATTACTTGATAACTACCTCATTCACTTGCGGGTTTTCAAAAGGTCAAGTCTTTGACGCCGTTGTCGGGGACTACTGCTTTTGATACGTTAAGTTAATTTTAACTTTAATCTGAATTTTACTATTTTTTTGGTGTTTAGTAAAAAAATTGTGTTTTCGCTTACTTTTTCGAGACATTGTATGCGAAGTTCGGGAACTGGTGATCTTGCTCAATTTGATCCGGAGATCGAACGACCATTCAACATTCGAAAAAGACAACAGTTGGAAACACACCAAAAATATAAAGAGAAAGATATAACAGAAGAAAATCCGAATCAAATAGCCATTGGGGCGAATCAGAGAGTAGAGTAACCACATGAAGTTGTAGCCAATGAAAACGCTAGGCTAATGGGAGAGTACATGGTCCCACCGGTTGTGAAAAGCCAATCCAGCATAGTATATCCGGCGTTTGGCCGGGCAAACTTCCACCTGAGGATGGACGTGATCAACATGTTCCAAAATGCATTACAGTTCTTTGGGAGACCTACTGAAAATCCCAATGCCCATATCTCAAGATTCTTGGACATGTGTGCTACCATCGAATATCCGGATGTTTCAAGTGAAGCAATCAGGATGAAGCTCTTCTTTAAGAGATTCAGCTAGGGAATGGTTAGACACATTTCATCCTCAAAGCATCATCAGTTGGAACAGCCTAAGTCAGAAATTCCTGAAAAAATACTTCTCACCAAAATGGATTGCCAGATTGAGGGATGAAATCACTATATTTTCTCAACTTGACTCAAAGTGCTACTATGAAGCTTGGGAAAGATACAAGAGATTACTTCGCCAATGCCCACAACATGGACTGCATTTACTCCAAGTGTAATATTTCTACATTGGGCTAAATTCGACAAGCATGGCTAACGTAGACTCCGTTTACGATGGATCAATTACGAAGAGAACAGAGGACCAAGTCTATCAAATCATGGAGGACTTGGCATTCACCAGTGCATATGGCCAACAGAAAGAAAAGGTGTACAGAAAGGAGCTGGGATACATGAGGTGGATCAATTAACAGCCATCTCAGCACAACTGGCAGTTCTAGCTCGGAAAGAGGAACAATTGAATGTAACTCAGACAGTGGGACCAAAATGCAACCATTGTGGAGGGAACCATGAGAGCGTAGATTGTACTGTAGGTAGTCCATTTGTCCAATCAGTGGAAGATGTTAACTACACATAAAACTTCCAGAGGTAAAATAATCCCTACTCAAATACATATAATCCAGGATGGAGAAATCATCCCAATTTCACATGGAACAATAATCGGGAGGCTCAGACTACACCACCAAGTTTCCAGGAACCTAAGAAGAAGTCTTCATTAGAAAACCTTGTGACTAAATTGGCTGAGATATCTACTCAACGCATACAAAGAACAGACAAAACCTTGCAAGTCCATGGAGCTGCCATCAAGAACTTAGAAAATCACACGGGACAAATAGCGAATACATTTTCAGAGAGATCATCAGGAGCACTGCCTAGTGACACTGAGATAAATTCCAAATAGCAGATAATGGCAGTGAAGGTTATAGAAGAAGAGCAGATTGAGGCCATCGCTACTCATAGTGGGGTACAACTACCCGAGATAAATGTGAAAAGACACGTTGTTACACAAGAGAAAGTACCTACCACGGTTGAGGAAAAATCAGAAGAGCCCGATCAGAACGGGGAACAAGAAAGATTATCAGATGATCCAAAGGTTAAGGCTACCACTCCTCTTAAACCCAATGTGTCTCATATCCCATTTCCTCAAAGATTGCAAAAAAGAAAACTCGATGATCAATTCGAGAAGTTCTTGGATATGCTGAAAAAGCTCCACATCAATATCACATTCATCGATGCTATACGACATATCCCGATGTATGCAAAGTTATTCGTTATTACTTTAATATATAATAAAAAAATTGAAAAAAGATTTCAACAAAATATATATTTTCTTGTTTTAGTTTGTGTGCTTGTGTGTGTTAGATAGTCTGGCCGACAATGATGATTAAATTTGAGATTTGGTGTCGATTTATGAACTGTGGATATGTTGCATACTAGATTGATTGAGACTTGATCGTGCAAAATTTGATATTATACGTGCACTAAAATTAAGTTAGACACCGTGATGTATGAGTTGATTCATATGTTGGATTGATTGATAGATTGAACATAGATGCTTTACCCAAATCATAATAAATTACTTATCCTTGGACCAAATTTAGGATAGTTAGGAAGTGATTTTACCGTTATAGGAAAATGCGGATGTGGACAGGGATTCCATGTATGAAAATTTTTGTGTGGATTGTATTAGATTAACAAGATAAAATTTGACGAAAATTTTAAGTTGGAGGTCGGTTTGCTTGGATAAGTGTTTGATAAGGGGCATTGCACCGATCAAGGCATAAAGTCTTAAATGTGAATATTCTCTTTGAAGTCTTTTTGACTTGGGTTTTAAGCCTGTAAGGGTGTTTAAAACCTGGTGCCCTAAAGTCGTCTAATATAAATTCCATGCGATCGCATGGTATAAATTCCATGCGGTCGCCCAGTTTTCAACATGAACATTTTGGTGCAATATATTTGGCCAATGCGATAGCATGGAGGACTACCATGCGATCGCATGGTATGTTTTGTACGCGAAAAATTTGGTTTCCTTATTCAACTCAATCACGTATGGAATAGTATCTTGAGACCCTATTTAACTCTAATCTAGTCCAGAACCAGGGGGCTACGCATTCCTTAAGAGAAAAACACATTGGAGAGCTAACAAGAAGACGAGAACAAGAATTTTCACTTCAAGCTTTAAGATTTCAAGATTTAATTCAAGTTTTTGGCGATGTTTTCTTTTTATTATTTTTATTGTTCTTTTATTTTATCCATGTTAGGCTAAACTTTTTATGTACTAGGTGAACGATGAACCTCGCATCGTGATCTTTTAATTTCTATTTTTGCAATTTGATATTTAAACGCGTTTGATGGATGTTGAATGATTTATACACACTTTCTTGTCTCTGCAATTATATATGCGCAATAGTTGTATGAGTTTGGGTGGTTTATTTTATGCATTCGAAAGAAGTGAAATAAATTCAACAAGGTATAAATCATCGTAAGGTCCGATAGGGGATAGAAATATACTGCTATACTTTACGTGAATCTTTAAGTGTTTACAAAACGTCATGTATTCTTGTATATTGCATTTGTCATAGAATTATGGTCAAATGGTACGCTAAAATAGATTCAATTCTACTCGAAAGAGATTGTTGAATAAGTTAGAAACATTGATTTTCAACCAATTCATCGTGTTATCAAATTGTGAAATAGGGGTTAAAAGGGAACTTTTCTTGGTGATTCGAGATCATAGTACGTTTTTTCATACATTAATTTCATTTAAATCTTTTACATTGAAACATCATTTTTTATTTAAATTGTAATTTTAGTTTAATTTGCTTGCAAGTTTTAGTTTAATCATAGAAATTGAAAAACTCATCTCAATTTTAATAGATTCGGTTAAGGTCGCAATAATAAAAATCAAGTTAAATCAATCCTTGTGGGAACGATACTCGAAATTTTAGGATTTTCACTTTATTACTTGTCAACAAACCGTACACTTGAGGTGATTTAAATTCGGAACATATTTTCGGGAACAAGTTTTTAGCGCCGTTGCCGGAGATTTAACTTTAGTTTGATTTTATTTACTTTGACACTAATTCGAAGTTGCCTTCACTTTTATTTTTTTTACATTTTCATTTTATTCAGTTTTTCATGTCTTTAGGTTTTACATGCGAAGATCAGTTGGCGGTGAACTACTCCCAACAGATTTAGAGATTGAACGGACTTTTCATCGCCGTCAAAGACTAGCTAGAATAGCACATCAGGAAAATCAAGGAAACACACAAATGGCTGATCAACAACTGGAACCAATAGTAAATCATGGAGCTCCAGCCAATGCGAAGGCACAATATGATGGGAATGCTCTTCCTGGGGATTTTTTTATCATAATTCATCGGTCGTTCAAAGTCAATCCAGCATTGTCTATCCCGTATTTGAACAACCAAACTTTCAGCTGAAGATAAACATCATCCAACTATTCCAAAATGGGCATCAATTCTATGGGATGGCCAACGAGAATCCACATAAACATGTATCTCGCTTCTTGGATATGTGTCAGCATTTCAGGTACCAAAAAATTTCAAAAGATAGAATCAGACTGAGATTATTTCCACACATTATGCGGGATAAAGCACTTGAGTGGTTAGATTCACTCCCTGTGGCTAGCATCACTACTTGGAACGATTTGGCTCATAAATTCTGTACGAAGTTCTTCTTACCAGCTAAGGTTGCAAGATTTAGGCATGAAATATCAATATTCAGCTGAATGAGTCCGAATCATTTGATGAGGCATGGAACAAATTCAAGAATATGCTTAGAAAATGTCCACAACATGGGTTCAAAAAACCATCACAAATCAGGTTTTTCTACACAGAACTACTTCCAACATTCAAAAGAATAGTGAACTCGTCATCAAATGGATCCCTAACCACTAGAACGATTGATGGAGCTTGGGAATTGTTCGAAAGAATGGCTAATACTTCAACTATGTGGTCTTCAGATCGAGGAGGTCCAAAGAAAACAATTGGAGTCTATGAGGTAGATACCTACTCGGCCTTATCTGCAAATATTGACTCCTTATTTCATAAAATGGAGAGCATAACACAAATCGTGAATTCAGGACAAGTCAAGAAGTCCAATTGTGAGGTCTATAGAGCAGAACATAGCACAGCTGAGTGCCCAATTCTTTCATAGGGAATAGAGCAGGTGGAATATGCGTAATGGGGTCAACATCAGCAACATAACCCACATTCTGACACTTACAACCCTGGATGGTGAAATCATCCAAATTTCTCATGGGGAGGAAATCAAAATCAAAATCACAACATGTCTTAAGGGCAACTTCAACAGGAGAAGAAACCCCACTCGGAAGAAATGTATGCAAAACTCATGGAGAAGACGGACAAATACATGGAAACAACCAACCAATTCATGAGAAAAACTGAAATGAATTTCCAAAATCAGGGGGCTGCTATTAAAAATCCGGAGACACAGTTGGGTAGATAGTTCTTTCTATGCATGGAAGGGCATCGGGCACTCTACCAAGTAATAATGAAGTAAATACCAGTGAACAGTGTCAAGCCATGACCACTAGAAGTGGGGTTCAGTTACCAGATATCATGATGAAGAGACCAGATGTAGACAAAGAAATAGTACCTACTTCAGATGAGGAGTAGGTAGAACAGATAGAGCACCTAACAGAAGAAATTGCAAAGAAGAGTTCGGTTACACCACTGGTTGAGGCAACCCCTCAATCAATCCTTATGAACCTCTTATTCCATTCCCTCAGAGGTTGATGAAGCATAAATGGGAACAACAATACAAGAAATTCCTCGGAGTCTTCACGAAACTCCACATAAATATCCCATTTGCGGAAGCACTGTTCAAAATGTTTGGCTATGCCAAATTCTTGAAAGACATTCTATGCAAGAAACGAAAGCTAGAGGAACATGAGACAGTGATGCTAACAGAGGAGTGCAGTGCCGTAATTCAGAAAAAACCTCCTATCAAAACTGAAATATTCGAGGAGTTTTACTATACCTTGCACTATTGGTGAATACTACTTTAATAAAGCTCTTTGTGATCTTGCTGTTTTCAGGAAACTCGGACTAGGCGAAGCCAAAGCAACCACGGTGACACTGTAATTAGCAGTGTTCTAAAACGCGGCTAAATGCGCCGCCTACTCGCGCCTAGGCGCGACACGCGGCCAAAACGCCTCGCATTGAACCTATTCGTGTAAAAATGCTGTCAACGCAAGCATTGACCGCAAAAATGGGCGCATTAACCGCAAAAACGCGCGCCAACGCGTCCAGTTTTTAATTATTTTTTTTTTTTGTTTGACTAAAAAATTATTAACTGCTCAACTTGCAACCCATCAACGAAAAGGCCCAGCAAGTATGAAAAGAAGTAGTTGGCCCATTTACTTATAGGAACAATTTCTTGTGGTTCATCTCTAAGGTTCCGATGTGGGATAAGTGATAACTTTGGCTGTGGACTGTGGTAGTATTTGGGGAAAATCATCAACTGAATTTGGAACAATCAAATAGGTTTTAATTCCCCTTTGGAGGATAAGCCTGAGATCTTGATAGAATCGAGGCCTCACCGTCAATGTTAACTATGAAGACGATTTCGTTGGCTGAGTCGGTGACGTAAGCGTTCCCAAAGAAATCGACTGCGACGTCGTTTGGAACGGTGGAGTTTGGAAGTGGGGCGAGGAAGAGTTGATTGAAGGTAGGGGTGGGCGTGGGTTGGGTTTGGTCAGTTTTTCCCCCAACCCATACCCAACCCAACCCATGTAAAGATTGAAACCCAACCCAACCCAACCCAACCAAATGTCGGTCGGGTTGGGTTGGGTTGGTCGGGTTAGGTTGGGAGTTGGGACGACCTATGAACAAACATTAAAGCCACCAAAGTACTAAATTTAAAGCAACATGAATATATTGCGTTAAAGAGAGATGTATTGGAAGATAGATCTCATCCAAAATCACAACCAATGTTGATAATTTGGTGAGACGACGCCCGCCGCGTGAGAGAGATGATGGAAGATATGTTAGTATTTTTTTTTTGTCTCCCACTTTTTTTTTTACCGAGTCTCTCACCTTTATTCTATTTTAGTTTGGCAAAGTTTTTTAATTTTTTAATTAGTAGGTCGGGTTGGGTGGTTTTTGTCGGGTTGGATGGGTTAACCCACAACCCAACCCAACCCAACCAACTTAACCTTTCCACCCAACCCAACCCAAGAAAAAAATAGAAAAAACCGACCCAACCCGGTCGGGTTGGGTTGGGTTGGGCGGGTTGATCGGGTTGGGCGGGTTTTTGCCCACCCCTAATTGAAGGCGGTGAGGTAGGACCGTAGGAGGCGAGGGCGCTGAACGATGGGGTGGATGGAGTGGCGGGGCGATGAACAACGACGAGGAGGCGGTGGTGAAGATGGTCTAGAGCGACGCCAAAAAACGAGGAGTTTTCAGGAAGGGAGTCGTCGGAAATAAGGGAAGCTGCAACGCCGGCATCTGAGATTGAGAGTAGCTGTTTCTGGCAGAGAGACCAAACAATGAAGTGATCCAACTTTTGGTCCCAACTCCCACGTGAAGGACGCCGGGTAGAGATCTGGCCACAGGAGGTTGATGACGCTGGGCTTCCGGCAATGAATTGGGCACGGTGAAAGAATCAAAGCAAAGAATACAAGGATTAATTTGAACATTGTTTTGTTGATGGGATTTTTTGTGTATTTGGAGTTCTAGCAGGCCGTAGGGTGGTCGCCGGCCAAGTTGGGAGAAGATCATAACAAATTGGAAACAAATTGCAATCAGAAAAATCTGGAATTAGCAGGGGATTCACGTTTAATTACATGGAGTTAATTAATTATTTTTCTATATTTCTTTAATTAATAAAAAAATTAAAATCCTTCTAACATTAATTAGCAATATTATAGTATTATATCCATGTAATTAATTATTTTTCTATATTTCTTTAATTAATAAAAAAATTAAAATCCTTCTAACATTAATTAACAATATTATAGTATTATATTAAATGTTTAGTAAGTATTATTTTTAAATATTAAATGATTTTATGATATAGTAAAAAATAAATTCTTTTATGATATGGTAAAAAATCTATTTCTTTTTATATAAAAATATGTTTAAAGTCTTAAAAATAATTAAAATAATATTAAAATTACGAAACGTATTATGACGCTTATTCTTCGCATTGACACGCCTAAACTTGTGATTCTTGATTCTCGACCTTGACGCTTCGCAACGCATTACGCCTTTTAGAACACTAGTAATTAGTTGATTGATCATTGGCACATCCGAGTGGATAATTGAGGACGTGCTAATCAAGGTGGACAAATTCATTTTCTCAGCCGATTTTCTCATTCTGGATAAGGAAGACAAGAATATCCCACTTATCTTGGGTAGACCATTCCTAACAACTAGCAAAGCTCTAATAAATGTTCAAAATGGACAGTTAAATTTTGAGATTTGGCGAGGAACAAATCACTTTTAACGTTTTTAATGCTATGGACTATCATGTCGAGTCAGATAGTTGCTATCAAATTGATGCGGTAGAGGAGATGGTGCAGGATAAAATTGTGTTTCAAAAATTTTCAAACACTGTTGATGACCATAATGTGCATTTTCAACCCAAACAAAATCATGAGAATCAAGAAGTCTACATTATTGAGTTCGAGGCAATTGACAAGGGAAAAGCAGATGACACGGATAAAGATAAGGCTAAAGTTTGGAAGAACGCTGAAGTAAGAAAGAAAATGTCAATAAAGAAGCTAATCAAGACCTCCAAGGCTATATCTAATGTACATTAACAGACGAACACAGAATAGTCAAACTATAGACTATAAACTAGCGCTGGATGGGAGGCAACTCATTGTTCCTACCATTTTATCCATTTTACCTTATGCATTCGATTGGTAATTTCTTCTTCAAGTTTTTTTTTATCATTTTTAATAAAATTACTTTTTCATCGTCTCTATAGGTAATAAAAGAGTATATGCATGATCCACACTTCTTTTTCCTCCACCATCTTCACCTTTACATTTTCATCGATTAGGGGAGTATTCATTACCATTTGTTCTCTATCTTATGTGAATTTGTCTTTAATTTTATGCGCTACTAAATTTGCATTTTATTATTCTTTAAAAATTGAGGACAATGTTCTATATACGTTTGTGTGGAAAAAAGAAAGAAAAAAGAAAGAGATTTTTTCATTTGTTGTTGAGTTATTCTGAGTCTTGATGTTGCATCTTTAATAGTAGTTTACAATTTTGTGTGCTTGTGTGGGTTTAACAATTCTACTGATTATGATGTTAGATATTGGACTATGTACGGGCCATGAATGATGAAAATTCTACACTATTATCTTGATCGATACATGTTAATGTGAAACTTGATTTATTTTACGCACAACACTCATGCTTGCATATTGGGCTAATGATTTGACTCATTACTTAGAGATAGTTGAACATAGAGATTATACCCGAAAAACCTCTTTTATGCTAAACCATGACCAATTTTTAGAATAATTTAGATGTGATTGAACTGTTGCAAGGGAACATTGAAACGAGTAGGGGCTCCGTGCATGATATGTTGTGTGGATTATCTAAAACTAATGGGATGATAACTAGATGAAAGTTTTAAGTTAGGGTTTGGTTTTAGAGATTGTGTGTCTAAAAGAAAAGGGACATTGCACTAATCATGGAATAAATAAAGACATATGTTTGAGCATGTATAACTCAAGTGATTAAGCTTGTAGGGGTTTAAAACCCGATGCCTTAAGGTCATCTGACTTGGGAGTCATCGGCCTAAAGCTCGCTATATGGGTTATACAGAAAGCAAATGAAAGATGCCATTAAAAAACACAATTTCTATCTGCTGATGAATAACATACATACCCTTCTGTATGAAATGCATTGATTAGCCCCAGATACTCGGTTGATAAGACTATATCTCTAATGCGAGGCAATTAGCTTAAGTGTAGTCTCAAATGTTGAAGAAATAAAAAAATTAGGAGAGCCTCTATTTGATGAAGTGAGAACTTGTGACGGTGTGATTCATCAAAACTAAGAGAGGGGAATGAGTATTTATAAATGACTTCAACTTTAGAATACAACTCAGGACAATTGAGTGAAAAGAATAAGTCTGGGTGTGTATCTTTCGAGCGATGAAAGTGAAATTCTGACTACATTTGGTCGGGTATGAGTCAGTCATGAGTCTAATATGTTGGTATGAGTTTTCACACACACACACACGTCGAGTTATACATGTAACATGTAGAGATTGATATAATTTTGCACGGTTGTAGTTGTTCATGTTGTTTCTTACTAAGTTCCAATCCAAAGACAGCAAATTTTTGAACCATGTTTTACTTAGAATTAAGTTATGATTTTGTTTGAGGACAAACAATAATTCAAGTTTGTGGGAGTTGATAAGGAAGTTTTTACACGTTTATTTTGGTTCACAAACGTGGACAACTGTCGATAAATGTGCGAAATATAGCTTAATTCGTTGTAATTTGTGTTTGCAGGACAATAATGATGATTGAAGAGGAAATTAGGAAAAACAAGCAAAATATGGCTTAAATGAAGCAAAAATCAAAGTTTAAGGACTCAAGTGCAATTACTAAAAAGTTGTGTCGATATCACGATGAAGATTTGAGAGTGCTAGACATCAATTGGATGAGGAAATAAGCCAAACGGATGAAATATGGTGGAAGTACTACATATCAACTTCTAGCCGAAAAAGTTATACTTCGAATTTTCAGTCTTAGTTTGAGACCCATTTTTGGAGTAGAGGACGTTCGAATTTGAAGATTTATATTTCTGGAATATTTGTAGTCCTTTGAGTAATCTTTCTAACACAATTTGAATCACCTCCATCGGATATTGGGAGAGAAAAATATGACCAAAATATCAAAAGTTGTCCGACGGGAAAAACACATTGGAGAGCTAACAAGAAGGCGAGAACAAGAATTTTCACTTCAATCTTCAAGATTTCAAGATTTAATTCAAGTTTTTGGTGATATTTTCTTTTTATTATTTTTATTGTTCTTTTATTTTATTCATGTTAGGCTAGACTTTTTATGTACTAGGTGAACGATGAACCTCACATTGTGATATTTTAATTTCTATATTTGCAATTTGATATTTAAACATGTTTGATGGATATTGAATGATTTATATACACTTTCTTGTCTCTACAATTATATATGCGTAATAGTTGTATGAGTTTGAGTGGTTTATTTTATGCATTCGAAAGAATGGAAATAAACTCAACAAGGTATAAATCATCGTAGGGTCTAATAAGGGATATAAATATACCGCTATACTTTATGTGAATTTCTAAGTGTTTACAAAACGTCATGCATTATTGTATATTGCATTTGTCATAGAATTATAGTCAAATGGTATGCTAAAATATGTTCAATTCTAATAGAAATAGATTGTTGAATAAGTTAGAAACATTGATTCTTCAACCAATTCATCGTGTTATCAAATTGTGAAATAGGGGTTAAATGGGAACTTTGCTTGGTGATTCGGGATCCTAGTGCGCTTTTTCATACATTAATTTCATTTAAATCTTTTACATTGAAACGTCATTTTGCATTTAAGCTGTTATTTTAGTTTAATTTGCTTGCTAGTTTTAGTTTAATCATAGAAATTGAAAAACTCATCTCAATTTTAATAGATTCGATTAAGATCGCGATAATAAAAATCAAGTTAAATCAATCTTCGTGGAAACGATACTCGAAATTTTAAGATTTCCACTTTATTACTTATCAACGAACTATGCAATTTCAGTGATTTAAATCCGGAACATATTTTTGTAAACACTCATCGATGATGTAACAACATTCAACGATATTTTAGACTCCACCGGTTCTATTCCAACTAATACCACTAACACCAAGGGGTAAGAAGGAAGGGCAAAAAGTAGATGGATTTGAGGTTGAGCAAACGGATCTTCATCCTTCAATTTGTAGAAATTGGGTTTCCAATGGAACCGTTATCGCATGAAAAATGTCATGTTCAGTAGTCGTATGTTTGACTTCTTAAAGGCCAAAACGGCGCACACACAATCATCAAAATATAATAAGGAAAAGAGATTTAAAAAGAGCAGGAAAAGGTCAAAAGAAATGACAAAAAGGCCAAAAAAAGACGTCGCCCCAAGACGACGTATGAAAAGTTTCCTAGGCCACTAAATGAAGAGATAAAAAGTAATTTCAAATTTAGAAACAAAAGTAGATCTTCTAAGGTTTTCCTTCTAAGGTTGTGGATAGCATTCATCAGTGTAAGCAAAAGGAAGAAACTAAAAATCCGAACTCTATTTATACACGTGTCTACTATTTAAAGGTTAAAAAAAGGCAATAATGTTGGTACCTTCAAAATACCAATATATCTTTCACTTTCTTGCAAGCAACTATAATATTATGCATAATTGTATTTTTGGAAAGTGTTTATTAACAATTTAAATTACAAATAAATAGAAATAAGTGATTGATAAGTAAGTAATACTCTTGAATCCCTCAAAATATGTAAATAAACGGTGACTTTAGAGCTCCCGGCATTGAATTTTAACCATCCACTCTTATCGGTTAAAAAGCAGAATCTTCTGTTAATGTTAATTTGGCAAATTCATTTCCATCTGCAGCACGCTTTTCAGCTTCTTCAGCAGCCGATACTCTCATGCCAACTCATCTGCATCTTCCATTGATTGAGAAACTCACTCCAGTCTCAAAGCAAATCTTCCGTTCCAGTTAATTTTGCATATTCATTTTCATCAATAGCACCCTTTTTCAGCTTTTTCAGAAGTCGGTACTCTCGCGCCAAATCATCTGCATCTTCCACAGATTGGACAGCACGCCTCTGCTTAGCCGTTTTCTTTCTCATGACCGTGGTAGTAGCGGCTTTGGACTTCTTCTGTTTTTGTTCTTGCTCCTTTGCAGCTCTCTTTGCTTCCAAATTTTTCTTTCTTTGTTTCTCGCGAGATTTATCCCTAGATGGAAAACAATTCTAAATACAAGGATATATATATGAAAATATGAAATCCAAGATGACAACTGGCTGCCACTGTTATCAAGTTGGGTTAACCTTAAAAAGTTCACTTGTAAGTTTACTTACTAGTAAATAAGTAGGTTTTAAAATAAATCAAAGTAAGAAGCAAGCAAGTTTTATTCTGAACACATAAAGATTACTTTCAAAATAATCAACTTGTTTCCTTAAAACTAAGAAAAAAGTAACTAATCCAAAAATGTTTTGAAACCAAAACTTACTTCAAAATAACTTATTTTTAGGCTTAGCCAAACATGATATATTCAGTCCATGCTTGCATAATGATACATGCAATTCAAAACAACTCAAAGCAGTTTCAGAGAATTCACAAACACAAGGCATTGTGTTTAAAATAATTGAGCCATACAAGAATCAGATATTTGTGGAGAACTCATCTCTCATGTGATAGACGTTTTGTCAGCCTTGACAAGGCCACAGATCATGGAAAAATGAATTCAGAACACACCCAATCAACAAAATAGATTATTAATTTTGGGGGATTCTAACTAAAGCATGAATTTATCAGCATTTTGAATAAAATATTTAATAAACTATTTTTCTCTGCTTTTTGAAGCTTCTGTCAGTTCATGAAAAATTGTTAAACATTAAAAAAAAAAAAAAAACTTGACTGTGATATGGGCATGTTTGGCAAAAAAGTAGCTTTCTTACAAGCTGGGAGACTGGACCAAAATCCCAACTCATCTGGGTTACAAGCTGTGGGAGCCACATTTGTGTGGATTTTGGTCCTCACAAATTGTGGGTCCCCCAGGTTATTAGAAAGTTACTTTTTGCCAAACATGTCCAGTCATACATAAAGAAAACTCAACTAGACAATATAATTTGCAAATAATCCTTACTTGTACTTGATCTCTTCCAAGTTTATATCTTTGACCGGAACAAAACCGTCGGTAGAAAGAGAGTAATGCTTTACCTCAGGCACCGAAGGGAGCTGCAATAAGCCATACCCCATGCCCAACTTCCCAATTTCAAGTTCTTTCCACCTTCGCATAAAAAGACGATTAGTCACAATACAGATGTACTATTAAAAGAATTTTTTGAATATCTCAAACAACCTGAAAATATAAGAACAATGATGCTCTTTGTAAGCCCGAATATAAGATACAAAAGCTCTGAGTCCTTTTTCCATAATGTTCCGATCTTTTTTTGCAGCTGATCGTATCTGGAAAAAACAATTTTCACCCATTATATTAATATATAAGAAATTTTCTTGTAAAGAGCATTAATGCAATGTCAATCAAGTTACAAGAGCAATAAAGATGCTATATACCTAATAGTTTCTGGTTAGGAATTGCAACAAACAAATAGCCATTACAATTAAGCAGTAGATTACAGATTTCATAGCAAAAAGCATAGATATACATGCGTGAGTGGGTACAGAGGGATAGAGTGGAGGTCACCTCTTCCATTTGATATGCACAGCGAACAGATTTGCACATATTATCCAAAGACTGCTAGACCGGTTAAAAAAATTGAATAAACTAGTATTAATGATAGACCAAGAGGAAGAAGTCAATCATCATATAATGAGGTATATAATAAGGATTTGGGTCATTGCATTTTGACTTTGAATATGGTCCTCGAGGGAGTGGAAAAGTAGAATAAATTGTGGCATAGATTTTTCGAGATCGGAAACAAGATATCTCACATCATCATAAGGAATTACAGGAGCTGTTACATAGGTACATGCCTTGGTGTGCACATTTATGAAAATTTAATAAACATTATTACCTAGATGCAAACACGTAGGCAAAGGAAAAACAGAAAATAACATGACATTAACACCAGGTTTGGTGTGTCTGAGAAATTATCTCTGCCTCTATTATTATGGCATGGAAAAGTGTCAACGATGAATGACTATAGGCTATAGACCCATCATTTCATTCAGTCATATAAAAACCAAAAGAAAATATATATTACATGGACCACATGCATTCACCCAGCCATACAGCAGAGAAAATTGGAGTGAGATAAAATTATGATTTATAGTTAAACAAAGTGCAGTCTTCACCTGAGAAATAATATCAGGAGCCTCATCAGAGCATTTTCTCTCTTCAAGTGGAACTCTTCTTATCCGCAGGAACTCAACATATGCTTCCTCCTAGGTGATATACAAAAAAGATCATAATTCTAGTAGGCACCAGAAACACTTTGCCGTAATGTAATATAAAATTTAATCAACCAGAAAAGACCATTTGTAATCATATCTGTAAGATCCAAACCTTTGGCATCAGGAAAACAATTGCACTTCCTTGACGTCCCATCCTAGCAGTTCGACCAACTCTGTGTACAAACACATTTGGGTCCTGAGGGGGATCATACTGCAAATAGAACACATGAAACAATTAGATGCTGTTAAAGGTAAGGTAAAAGATTAAAGAAGATTTACTAAGAATCAATTATTATTATCCTAGGTTTAAATTGAGTTTTGAACCGATGCTGATAGCATCTATTTTTAAGTAACATAAGCAACTTACTTTTCATCCCATAACGTAAAATAATTGCATAACAATGACCTCCTCTGCTGAAACAGTCTTAGCAGTAAAAAAAAAACCTTCCTTGCAGCTATCAATTCCTCCATATTCATTTCCTTAATTTAGAATATCTTTGACATTCCTTAGAATATTTTGCTTTTCATTCAAGCAGAAAAGTGATGTGATTTTAAAGAAAATTGCGTGCATCAGATTGTTACTCATGAGATCAACTTAATTGAAAGATGAAATTTCTGCTACACAAGTTGCAACTCCTGTATCATATACAACAAAAATAATAGACCGACATAACAGATTTCACTAAACTACCTGTACTATACAGTCAACGCCAGGAATGTCAAGTCCACGGGCTGCTACATCAGTGCAAAGAAGAACGCCACTAGAAAGAGATGTAAAAGATGCTAGTGCTTTTTCCCTTGCAGCCTGCAATTCACAATGTTGGAAAATGTGTATCATGGATAAGCACAGAACTCATCATGTACAAACTTTTCATGATAATATTCAAAATTACCTGTTTCATTTTTCCATGAAGAGATATTAAAGTGAATCCCTTCAAAGAAGAAAGACGTGGAAGTACAACATCCCAATAATCGACAGAGGCACAAGTCATGAAATAGCTGCAAGTGTAAGGAGATCATACAACCACACAGGATGTCTTAATGTTTCAACTTCGGGAAACGCATTTATCAAAAAAATTGAGAAAATAGAATCTTTAACTCACATTATAATTTTTTTTGTCTTGTTCTTAGTTAGAAGATCAACGAGCTGTGATAGTTTCTTGTCTGCTTCACATTCAAGATACTGCAGATTTTATAACCATGGAGGGGGCAAAGCACCATTAGGTTTAAGATACTTCAAACATTTATAAAACCAAATTATCAAGTGTAAACTTTTAAATGTGCACAATCTAAAAAGAATGATGTACCTCAATGTGAAGCCCCGAAGGTGTTTTCGAGGAGGCAAGTTGCTGTGAGGATGTCAATTCATTCGATCTTTTTACTTCAGTTCGAACTTCAACCCTCACAGGATTCCTTAACCCTGCCTTTGATAGCTCTTCAACTGCCTCAGTTTGAGTGGCAGAAAAGAGACCAGTTCTACGTAGCTTTGGTAAGCGAGATATAATTGAATTTATCTGCTTCTGGAATCCCATATCTAATAGCCTATCAGCTTCATCTAAAATCAATATCTGTTCAACAAATCCCATATAATTTTCAAAAAAAAAAAAAGGAAACAACTCAAATGTCACTTGATCTTCATAGTCAATAGATATATCTATGCACCTAAAGAAGAAAAAGAACCCCTCAAAACTGAAGGAAAAAGGGAAAGAAATAAAATAAGTTTAGTGCAAAAAACTCCTAACCTCGTCCAACAAGAGAAAGTACGAAACAATGCATCACTGTTTAATATTGTTATCCCAATCTCTTTCAAGATGTAAAGTTTCATAAACCTATTTGAATATGGAGAAACACCATACAAAATATCAAGATTTTCATAAATTCTTCATTGCTTTTGATCATAAATTCAAGAATTCTCTACAGTTTACTTTAGCTCACTGTTCACCCTCTAGATTCATTGCTCAACAAATACCGTTTTCAGTACTAACCAATTCCATTTAACATTTCCATTTTTCTATGATTTATTCAAATTTGAACTGTAGGTATGTCTATAATGTCATATAAAAATGATCTAGCTACTTCACAAGCACTATATGAATTTTTAACTCTGAACGCCATAATACCATAATGAGAGCAATCAATTGACGAATGGCCTGCTATTTATGGTTCACGAAGAGTTAAATCATAACTTTCTCTGAGTTTAACTAGATACAAAACAACAACAAATTGAGGTTCCTAATAAATTGGAGTCGGTCGCATATATCCTTATTCGCCACGCCATTCTATTTTTTGCTAGATTTACTGGAAGATTCAAAAGGAACTAAATACTTGACAACCAAAAATAGCCACATTATTGTTAGTCTTGCCTCTTCTAACATCCACAACAATTTCATCACTGCTAGACCTATGCAAAATATGTCCTAACCAACTCAGTTGTCTTAACTGGATTAATTGTCAATCGTTGCCACCCCACAAAAATAATTTATACCCTGAGTTGCCAAAAAGTATAAGAAACAATAATCTACAACAGTTTACACATTTAAATGCAGAGGAGCATGAAACCTAAGCATTTCGTGTAAGGGAGGGAAAAAATGAACCACCTCAAGGTTGCGAAAGTCCAATATGTCCAAGCGTTCCATAATATCATACATTCTTCCAGGAGTCCCAATCAACAAATTTGCACCTTCGTCTTCTATTTTCCTGATATCAGCTTTCACTTCCACACCCCCTACCAAAAGCATTGGCCTCACATTCGACAACGTAGAAATAAATGGCTCTGCAACTTTAAATATCTGTGAAGACAGCTCCCTCGTTGGCGAGATAATTATCCCCAGCACCTGTACCCATTAAAAACAAGTAAGCTGCCTAAAGAAACAGAACAAAGTTTAATCTAAACATAATAGTGATGATTTTCTTTTACAATTAAATGCTGTATAAATATAATCTTCAGTTCTCATTATATCCCAATATTAGACTAGCATAGCTAATGCAAACTTGCCATATTGATTTTTCTTAAAAAATATTACTTTATGCATTTTATTTAATTTTATTGTCATATAAACTCTCGAAAAACATTGAACACACAAAAAGTTAATAACAGCATAATTAATAAACAAGATAGATTCAAGTAAATTTACAGTAATAGCAGCATAATTAATAAGCAAGACACTAATTTGTGTAAATTATGTGTATGCGTGACCTGATGAGGTTTCGGAGGGGCGGAAGAGCGGCGGAGGAGCTCGACAAGAGGGACGACGAAGGCAAGTGTTTTTCCGGAACCAGTGGCAGCGTCCACGGTTACGTCTTTGTAGCTGCAGAGTAACGGTATGGTGGCAGCTTGAACCGGAGTGCAAAACTGGAAACCGGAGGCGGTAAGGGCTTCAAGGACCGGTTCTGATAGCGGTGGGGTCAGGTCGGAGAACCGGGTGCTTGTTAAGGCTTTGTTCGAGTCAATGACGTCCGCCATTATTGCAGTTGGGGTAGAATCGGCGTTTTCAATTCCTATTAACGACCGATTGAGGTTGTAGGGTTTATGAGTTCAGAGCGTGTTTGACGGAGCTAAGGATGTTTACGGTTTTCGAATATTGCACTTATGGTCATCAACTTATTATTTTAGTAGTAATTTGGTCTTCAATTTTCGAAAAGGATGAAGCTGTTCTCCAACTTTTCATTATATTTTCAAAATTTGTCCCCAATTATTGGAAATGTTCAAATCTAAGTTATGTGTCTAACTTTATGAAGTTTTGTTTTGTTTCCCCACTTAAGTTGGTATCAAAAACCTTGAAATATAGTATTTTTAATGAGAACCGCGATAATAATTTAACAAAAATTTGGACAATTAATGTTAGGGCTGTTCGTTGGTCAGTTCAGTTCCGTACCATAATTAAATTTTTTAATATTTACAGCAACACTACATAAATTAACTAATGGCATTTCATTAGTAATTTTTACAAATTAACGTAGCCCAATTCAAAAATATATAAATAACTAGCTGTCAAATAACATTAAATCAATGCATACAAATACCAAAAAATAGATATTAAAATTATAATGTCGGTGATCCATATCAATAATTCATTTGCTTTAAGCAGTCAGCCTGCATAAAGAAAATGAAATATAAATTAAAAGTTATAAAGATAAAATATTTTTAAGTATTTGTGTTTTAAAATGATTTGCGCTTTAAAATTAAAATTATGAAATGATCTGATTTATTTAATTAATTTGTTTAGAAAAAATAAAATAATTTAATTAATTCAATAAAAAAATTATTTAGTTTCGGTTCTTATTCGGTTCTTGGTCTAAACACGAGATCCGACATAAACTCATCGATTCTCGATTCGGATATCCGTTCGGGTATTTAACTTATGAAAAAATCGCTCGATTCGATTCGGGACTTTTGGACACCCCTAATTAATGTTATTAAAGAGTAATTGTGTATATATAAGGAAGGGTTAATAATCAGTCTACTCTTTTTTAAGGGTTTAGAGTTAATATAGACTAAATAATTGTTGATTCTAGATTATTAGCTCTAGACTATTATTTTGAGGAATAATTCAACTTATATATAAAGAGTTACGAAATTTTTTACAAATAGTTGAGGAGTCTGAAAAGAGTGGAGAATTTTTTTTTCTATTAAGTTAAGGAAATGAAATTCTGATCCATTCATATCTCATCACATCATGTGTATGTAAATCAATCTGTAAGTGATGATATACATGTAGCAGATCCCATCAGTGAGTTAACCCTTATTTTTTTTTTTTGTTTTTTTTGTTTTTTGTTTTGTTTGTAAATATATGATAGTTAAGAGTTTATTATAACATGTGTACTTATTGTATACGCCAAGGTGATTATTCCTTTTGCTATATACTAGTTGGCGCCTCGTGCGATGCACGAGTTTTGTACTTATTATATGTTTATTAGCGTGTATATAATGATAATAACAACGTAAAATAAAAACCTTAAATATCATATTGATTGATCAAAATAGAATACAGGATTAGGAGATACAATAAAGAGCTGAAAATATCAGAACTACAGGAGAACTGAACAATTTCATTCGCATAAGAATTTCTGACAGTTCCACCATATCCAGTGACTAAATCACGAATGAAAAACATGAGCCTATGAGTTATAGTCCCAGAAACATCAGCATGCCCGCTAAAAAAACATAAATACAGTGTATATCAGTTCAGCCCATCTTCATCATGGGACCAAAAGCTGAACATTAGGAGTAAAAGGCCTTATATATCGTATCCTAGATAACATTATACTCTCTTACTTCTAAACAAAATCTGAAAAATGTAAGAGGTTATTGTGTTATTTATGAGTATCCAAATCATTTACTTAAAACGAAATTAATGTTTCACTTCCAATGAGCATTAATCGAATTTCTAAAGATGTAGTAAGTGAAAAGAAACAAAAGCAAACAGAACTTATTTAGGGTTCAGGTCCCTCCCCCGCCGTCAATCATCATCAGAATGTCCGACCTTTAGCCGTTTTACACAATTCTATATATTAACCCTTATTGATCGGACAACGCTTTTAATTTCCCTTCTTCGCAACGAAATAACTATATTTTAACCTTGAAAATACGCTAATCATTTGAAAGAGGCCTCAGAATACGAGAACATAACACGAGTATTATCAACACGAAAATCTATCAATTTTCTTCCAATGAAGATCTCTATCAAGACTTTTTTATGCTACATGATCCATGAAGAAATAAGTAACTAAATGCCCAACTTTTCATTAAACTACACGTTGACGATTTAAGGATGGGACACTAAATGTCAATGCTCAGGTAATTACAAATAAACATCAAAACTGAGTTAACGTGCTAAATAACAAGTTAGTTGAACCATATTAATTAAAATTCATACCACTTTGATGTTTAGAAACAAGATGAGTAAATGAACTTGCCTTTGTGGGGTCAATTATGCCAGCGGTCATTAGATCCTCGTATGTTCCAGTTGCGGCATTGTAACCATACTTAGGATTATCATTGGCCAACACCTAAACAAAGAATCTCATGTCAATTGAACACAATTCAGATACAAGTTCTAGAACGATTAATTTTGAACATGGCACGAAAGCAGTTGAGTCAAGCCTCACCTTCTCTATCACAACACTTCCATTTACCCAAACATTTTTGGCTATTAACTTCAATGGATAACTGAATGCTCTCTTAACAATATCTGCTCCAATCTGCCGCCATTCCAATTAATCCTTGTTTATCAATCATACAAAACCCAACCCAGTATCACATCTCCCTTGAGTAAATTATTAGCACAAAATTAGAAAAAAAAAAAGGCAGAGAAACAAAGTAATTAGCCTCCGCGCGGAGTCCCAAACCTCCGCACGCGGAGGATCTGGGCCTCCGCATGCGGAGGCTTGGAACCTCCGCCGAAGCCTCCGCACGCGGAGGCCCAGATCCTCCGCGTGAGGAGGTTTGGAACCTCCGCACGCGGAGGCTGTAAAAAATTATTTTTTTTTAATTTCCTCTTCAAACCTCTGCACGCGCGGAGGTTAAAATATTTTTTTTTTATTTTTTTTTCCCTCTTCAAACCTCCGCACGCGGAGGCTTGAAATTTTTTTTTTTTTTTTTCCAAACCTCCACACGCGGAGGCTTTAAAAAAAAAATTTTTTTTTTTTTTTGTGCTGCTTTTTTTCTTCTTATTTATATTTAATATCCAATTCCAAAAAAGCGGCGAAAATCGACGACCGACTAAAGTAAGAAAATACAGTGAATTTCGGCGCCTACATTTTAATTGGTAAAAGCAAATTCTCGGCGCCTATTTTTTTTCTCGGCGCCATCCTTTTTTTCCTCCGAACAGTAACTCTTTTTAATATATAGAGGAGGAATTTGTTAAAAAACTGGGGATAAACATGGAAACCAAAATAGGCCATAAATGAACAGTAAACTGCGGATTCCCTCTTTTAATAGAGGAGTAGATATTTCTATAGACTGTATTGCATCGCTGGCTAAGGAATTATATTAAAAAAGATCTCTTTATTCATTTACCAGTTTCTTAAAATTGGCTTCAAATATCACAACTTGTCATGGTCATGTTGTAACATATTTCATGTTAAATATAAATAATCGTGTTAGTTACATTTTTTATTTTTTTATTCTTATTTTAATTAATTGATTAATTATTATTCTCAACATTTAAAATTTATAATAATAATAATAATACAAAGAAGAATAATAATAATGATGATAATTGTATTAAAATTATATAACACAAATGATACAAATACCTTAATTATTTTTTTGGACAAATAAAAAGATGGACAAAAGGGACTTTGCACCATTTGGGGTTTTGGTGCATTGCACCAAAACATCAAAATTGTGCAAAATTTGGTGCTACATTGGAGTGACTTTTGCACCAAAATGGTGTTTTGGTGCAAACATTGGAGATGCCCTAATGTCATCCTGGGACAATTCAATCTAGATGACAACCATGGTGGGTCCACTACATTCACTTGTGGAGGTCAAATTATGAACGGAGCAACACCATCTGGCATAAATGTTGGTACAAATTGTTTTTAAATTATTTTTTTAAACTTTTTTCAATGTGAAAACTATCAATAAAATAATTGTGTTTAGATTAGACTAAAATATTTAATCCTGCATTGTTTAGAAAAATCCAACCAATATCAAAAATAAGAAAATAATATATCATTTTGCAAATTGTTATTATTTATTATAAGTACACTATGAGTCCTTGATATCATGTGTGTCTGATTGACGTTGGGCAAGAGAAATATTAAGCCCCGTTTGGCCTCCATTTTGGGGTATTGAGAAATTTTGAAATAGTAATTGATGAGAGAATGTGTGGTAGAAAAGTAATGAAAAAGTTTTAGATTTGTGTGTAATATTATTTTTTTGATAAATGTGTGATTGAAATGAAGAGAATGAAAAAATTAATGTAATGTAATTTAAAAAATGGGGACCAAATGGGAGCCAAGTGAAGATAATTTTCGACATTTTCTTGTATAGCTTGTGTGAATGTTTCGATTTATACACACTATTACCTTTTTAGTAAACATTTTTGAACATGAAATAAAAATGACATCGAGGACTAACTTTTATATAACTGGTAACTAAGAGCCCTACTAAATTTTTTGTTGTACTTGAACCTTCGAACTTTTAAATTTGTAACAAAAAATTTGCCATTGACAGATTCCGTTCACTTTAATAATTAAAGTGTTATGTACACAAATTTTGATTAAAAAACATTGATATTATAGTTTGGAAAATTAATCGAAAAGCAAAAAAAAAAAAAAAAATCTTCTTCTCCCTCCTACCGCACCCCCATGGCCTCGTATAAAAGAATGGGCGATGATTGTCATTTGAGTCAATGTTTTAACCCAAAAAAATAAAAAGGTCTTTTGAACCTATGAATTACAAATATGGTTAGTTAGTCTTTATATGACCCTCGTTTTTCAAATTCATTTTCAATCACACATCATTTTAATAAAATGATTTTACATGTGGATCAATAGTTTTTCATATTTTTTTAATTACACATTTAAAAAAAAAAAATGACTTTTCACAAAATTTATTCTCAATTTTTTTTTTTACTAAACAGTGCTAAATAAATTTCATTGATCATCACAAAGAACATTGTTTAGAACAATCATGCTACATGAATAGAAAGTTTGACATAATGGTTCATGATATTTTATCATTTGATTATTTTAAACACATTCAACTTTCCCACCTAATCACCTCCCGTCACGACGTCTTCGACATTGAATCTAAAAGATTCATTTGACAAAGTAGCATTATTCTTGTTCGGAATCGTTGCTCTTAAAAACACATCATGTTCTAGAGTAGACATCTAGGCAACCATGATGATTTTTCTAAGGCAATAAAAGAAGATAAAAAACTGACATTGATTTTTTATTTTCAACATTCCATTAATTAACTCATTCCATCTATCACAATGGTTTCCGTCCAAAAAGTTCACTGGAGGGCATAAAACGTAGTATAAGTTTCTTAGCATTCCGCTCCCCTCCATCACATCCTCGTTTGAGTTTGCTTGATGGCTTCTAAGGAAATTCAATGAAGAGGGTAAGGAATGAGAAATGAAATATAGAGTGTGAGTGACTAGGTTGCGAGTAGGGATGGAGATGAGTACAAGAGATGATTGTAAGAAGAATGTGATATTTTGAAGAATGTATTTATTTAATCAAAACGTATTGTGAATGTGCAGCCAAAATTAAAGTTCAATTTTATCTGAAAATTATGAGTTCCTAATAAATTCATTAAAACATAGACTTTGTTTGCGTTTCCATAAAAGTTGCTTTAGATTTATTGATTTATTTTTAAACTATCATTAATTTTAATCACATATTTCATATATCCACAACTATTATATAATTATCGATCACGCGTTTCTACCAACTTATAATTTTAGCAATAAAAAAGGAAACCAAACAAAGGAATAGGCTTAGTAAAAGATAGAATAAGAAAACCATTTTGAGAAACTTACATTAAAAATAGGGATATTTTGAAAAATGTCTACTTTTATGAGTGTGAATTGAAAAATGTCATTTTTTAATAATTCTTGCAAAAATGTCCAAATTTGATACCAAATTGTCTAATTTACCCTTAATGAAAAGATTTCTCTCTCTTCTGTTTGTTTGTTTTTTTTTTTTTTCAATTTAACACATCTTTCAAGAAAAGCAAATGGCTTCCATGAGAAGCCACCATACTTGTAGCTATTATCAATGTAAGTTCATTTACTTAAATTTTTAAGTAAATATGAACCAATTATTATAGGAAATTGAAGAAACAAAGAAGTATATGATTCCAACTTTGAAGGCTTAATTTGATTTCAAGTCAACAAATGTAATCTCGTCCAACTTTGAAGTTGATTCGGCTCTCATTATTTCTTGGTAGAAGGTATTTTTCTTTGAAATCTTATTGTGTATTGATAAGTTTAGGGTTGAGTAGTTTCATTGAATTGGATTGGATTATCCAAATAAGTAGTAGATTCACTCTTCAATAATTTAAGTAGATAATAATTTCAGGTACCTGTGTGTTGAGAATGTCATTAATGGTGGAATTAATTCTTTTCAAAAATGGTGGTTGAAGTTGAAGAAGATGATTAAATGCATATGTTGAAGTGATTCCCGTCTCGACAGTTTATAAACGTCGAGAATGATAGTTTAAATGTAATTCTCGAAGTGTCGAAGGTTCAAATGTCGAGAACAACATTAAATAGTAAACAAAATTAGGGAACATTTTGTATACAACGTTTCACGTCTTGCATGCAACTAGATTCACTCTTCAATAATTTAAGTAGATAATAATTTCAGGTTCCTGTGTGTTGAGAATGTCATTAATGGTGGAATTAATTCTTTTAAAAAATGGTGGTTGAAGTTGAAGAAGATGATAAAATGCATATGTTGAAGTGATTTCCGTTTCGACAGTTTATAAACGTCGAGAATGATAGTTTAAATGTAATTCTCGAAGTGTCGAAAATTCAAATGTCGAGAACAACATTAAATACTAAACAAAATTAGGGAACATTTTGTATACAACGTTTCGCGTCTTGCATGCAACTATCATCTTCGTTTTCGATATTCATTATTAGCTGATAATATTTTCATTTACGACATGCAGATATGGGAGATGTTATGAGATTCATTGTCTCGTACGGTGGTACATTCGTCAACGTGGACAACACATGGAAGTGGTTAGGGGACCGAACAACATCAATTGTTATTCGACATGATATTAGATATGAAGAGCTTGTACACAAGTTATTTGAGAAATTGAATGTTGACAGAATGAAGTTCCGAATTCAATTGAAATTTAAAGTTCCGAACATGAATATACCCCCTACTGATGTAGCCGATGATGAGGATTTGCAATGGTACATTTCTGTTTGCACAGAAGCGGCCTTGTGTGTAATTATAGATGAATATGATGCTCGAGAGCAGGACGTGCATGTTGGAATTGACCGTTTCTCACCAATAGACGATGCATTATGTGGAAGTGACGAACTGGGTATGATCGAACTACAACAGCCACAACTGATTCATAATACGGAAGTAGGTTTCGATGAAGGGAATTCGTATATTAGAAATGAAATTCAGTCGATGGATGAAGAGGACGTTGAAGAGAATCAGATCTTCTTTAGCAAGAAACAACTATACACAAATCTTCGACGGAAGGCTTTGACAGAGAAGTTTCATTTCAAGGTTAAAAAGTCGAATCCTAGATCTCTTACTGTGTGTTGCGTCGATAGCACGTGTCATTGGCTAGTACGAGCTTCGAAGATAAAAACTTCAGACATATTTAAGATTCGACAATACATACCTGAGCACACATGTTCTTTAGATGTTCGGAGGAATGCACAAATTCATGCAACGAGTGCACTAATTGGGCATCACATAATGCAACGATTGAATGATGCAAACCAACCATACGTTCCTGCCGGTATTATTGGCGATATGGAACGTGAGTTTGGTGTACGGATTAGCTACAATAAAGCGTGGAGGGGTAAGGAGAAGGGTCTTCAATTTCTTCGTGGTTCACCTGAAGAAAGTTTTCAGAAATTGCCGTCATATTGTCACATGTTAACTGATAGAAACCCAGGAACCGTCGCACACATTGATCTCGACATCAACAACAGGTTTTTGTACTTCTTCTTAGCGTTCGGGCCTAGTATACGTGGTTTTCGAGAGTACATGAGGCCGGTAATTTGTGTTGATGGGAGTCATTTGAAGGGAAAGTATAAGGGAACACTACTAGTAGCCGCAGCGCAAGATGCCAATATGCAAATATATCCTATTGCTTGGGGGGTTGTCGATGGGGAAACAAATGCATCGTGGTATTGGTTCTTCACTAAATTGAAAGAGATCATTGATGACTCAAATCAGCTAGTGTTTGTGTCGGACAGGAAGAAGAGCATTCAGCGGGCCATTACGAGGGTATTCCCGCTTTCTCACCACGGTGCTTGCATATGGCATATCGAGAAAAATCTTATTGCCAGGTATAATAGTAGCAATGTCATTTTTTTGTTCAAGCGTGCAGCCCTAGCATACCGTATTTCGAAATTTGAACATTTCATGACACAGATTAGAACTATTCGACCAGCCGTGGCTTCTTATTTGGAACGTGCTGGTTTCTCCACTTGGTCACGGGCAAATTTCGTTGGTAATCGATACAATGTCATGACAAATAACAGTGCGGAGTCAGTAAACGCAGTCCTCAGGCGACAACGAAGTTTTCCTATAACTTCGTTGGTCGAAAACATTACGTCGTTACAACAACAATGGTTCTTCGAGAGGAGAAACGCACCTACGAATTGTCATAGTACCTTGACACCAAAAATGGATGCAGAGTTAAAAAAATCGTTTGATGCCGGTGCGACCTTGCAAGTACGCAATTTGGATGAATTCATTTTCGAGGTTGGAGTAGGTGCAGAACTGTATACTGTTGACCTTATAGGAAACACTTGTTCATGCCGAGAGTTTCAAATGCGACAAATTCCGTGTGCACATGCATCCCGAGCAACTTGTTCTATTGGTAAATCACTGTATGACTTGTGCTCCCCATACTACACCACAGATTATTGGCGAGCTGCGTACACAGAAGTGCTTTACCCCGTCGGAATGGAGTCAGATTGGGTTGTTCCTAATGCCATTCGTTCCATCGAAGTGTGGCCCCCAAATATACGTCGAGCACCAGGTCGCCCTCCTATACTACGTAAACGTTCAAGAACTGAAAGGTCGACCACCACACGAAAATGTGGCCGATGTGGGAGGTCCGGACACAACAGGCAAACATGTCGGAACCCGACACCTTTGAGTAACACGTGCACTTGAATAACATTGTGTTGATCGTGAAATGATTAGCTGCCATGGATTATAGAGGTTTTGGATTTTTGTTTCATGCATTACATGCTTTCCATCGTTTTTGTATCCAATTTTACTTTTCTTAGTGTATTAATATGGTGGGTTTCCTTTTATTGTAACAATGTCACTACAACTTTCTCCGTCATTGTGTATACAATTTGCTATTGCATACGAAGGAAGCCATGAAATGACTCGTTTTCATAAGTCGCTTTACATACAAAATGAAAATCACACCAAAACATGCCATAACTGCCTCCATGATGAAGATCACTTCATATACAAAATGGTAATCACACAAAAAACATGTCATCACTGTCTGCATGTTCTACATCACTACATATACAAAACGGTGATCACCACAAAACATACCAATCGGGTTGATGGATTTTTATGTCACTACATTTACTTCAACATTTGAAATACGACGATTGCATCGTCTACATATGTTCCACACAGGACAAAGTGGACATTTCACTGTCATCCTCGTCGTCTGAGCTTATGATGATCACCTCTTCATTTCTTACTGGAACTCCTGCGACATTGTCATCAAACAATACTTGGTGTGCTTCCGGTGGGACTTCTACTTGGACGATCTCACGCTCGACGATACGATCACCCACTCCAACTTCTTCCGGATCAATTTCTTCGTTTAGATCCGGAAACGGAATGGGGTGAACGCTTACCCTACGACGACGGTTCCCCGGTTGAGGAACATATGGAACAACAATGTTGACATCTTCATCATTTTCCGAGTCAATGACGATCGGATTGTCCGCGGACGACCCGGGTGGGGAGAAGTTAGTAGCAACATCAACATGAATCTGAGCTGTTTGGGTGGAAGATTCTTGGGTGGATGAAGACATAATAAATGGAAAGACTTGTTACTTCTAGTAATTTCATGTGCAATGCAAGGAACAAATGTTTTATATAAGACTTGGACGTCCTGTGCAATGCAATGTGAATGAGTATTAATCACACCAACTCCCACCAATATCATTTATATTTGATTGACACTTTTTTGACATCATTGGGTCTACACCTTGTACTTGTGATATAAGGACTTTCTTGGGTGGATGAAGATATAAACAATGGAAGGAAGAGCTAGTTAATGCTTGTCATTTCATATTGAAGACAATGCCAATGTGTTATAGTTGATGAGCATGTCTAGTTCAATACATCTATTTACATTTAATTGATACATCTTTCACAATGTACTTGTGAGATGATGAGTTTTCTTGGGTTGTTGAATACACAGCGGATGGAAAAAGTTGTTATTGCTAGTACTTTCAAATTACAACCCATTGAATTGATGTATGGTTTAACTTTACGTTTTTTGCCAATTCATTTTCTCGACATTTTATGCATTTCACGACACTTGAACAATCATGAAATGTCTAGACCGACATTTCGTCCGACTCAGGAAATTTCTCTACATTTCATACGATTTCTAGACATTTGATCTGTCATTCTCAACATTAGATATCTGCCAATCTCGACACTTGATATTTGAACTGTCAGGAACAACAGTTCGTCCATGTACACGTAATTGATTGTACCCATTCTTTGCAAGTCGAACCAACTCATTGAACAAAATGCCTACAAAGCTTATTCTAAAAATAAAATTCAATGATTTACATTCTAAATACAAGCTGATGCGATAGAATGATGGAGACAGCTATTGGGAAAAGTCTTTTGGTCAATATGCCAACATCTAACATTTACTTAATCTCATCCATTTGCTTGCAAAATCAAATAAAGCATTAACATCAAAATTAATTCTCACAAAAAGGGAAATATTGGTGTACTTGCAAATCCTCATTATTGTAAATATTGGTGTACCTGCAACATTCTTCAAAGATTTTCCACCTTAACAAAGACACAACCTAAATTTTAAAAAATATTGCTCAATCAAGAACTGTTGCAAAGACAAGATTTAAATTTCATAAACCCAATAAAATCAATTTTTCTAAAATTAACAACTTCTCACAACCTAAATTTTAAAAAATATTGCTCAATCAAGAACTGTTGCAAAGACGAGATTTAAATTTCATAAACCCAATAAAATCAATTTTTCTAAAATTAACAACTTCTCATCGTCATCAATTCGTGCAAAATATGAAAATAACAGCAATAGAAGAAATATTTAACCCTCTTGTCAAATTTCTTCAATAATAGTTCAAAAGATAGCAACATATGTACTTCGACCTGTTCTACATGTAACTGAATGACAAAATGTCCAATATTTATCCATTGCAATTAGACAAAAAACATGACAACCTATACCATCAACCAAAATATGTTCCTAACGATGGTAAACAAAGCCACAAATATTCATGTAACTGAATGACAAAATGTCCAATATTTATCCATTGCAATTAGACAAAAAACATGACAACCTATACCATCAACCAAAATATGTTCCTAACGATGGTAAACAAAGCCACAAATATTCATGTAACTGAATGACAAAATGTCCAACATTTATCCATTGCAATTAGACAAAAAACATGACAACCTATACCATCAACCAAAATATGTTCCTAACGATGGTAAACAAAGCCACAAATATTCATGTAACTGAATGACAAAATGTCCAATATTTATCCATTGCAATTAGACAAAAAACATGACAACCTATACCATCAACCAAAATATGTTACTAACGATGGTAAACAAAGCCACACATATTCATGATGTTTCCAAAAATAATACCATGCTACGCCAACAATGTAAAGTAGCTACTCGTTCCTCTTACTCTTTCGACGACCAGATCGTGTAAATGGAGTCCGCGTGTTAGCACTGGGCATCTTCACTCTAATAGATCGAGGTTGGGATGGCGGTGGAACATTCATGTTAGGAAGATCCACGGGTGGGGCGCTCACATCTGAGGACCTCCCGATCAAGCCATCGACGTTACAAGCATTCATGTGGCTTGCCTCGACGAGCTGTTCGTCGTACAAAGTGTTCGGCAACGAGACATCATCACAATCATCCCGTACATCATCACAATAATCCCGTACAGGCATCGCTTCATCACCCATCTGCTCACAACCAAATATACCATACTCATCACTCACCTTCTGTCCTCCAATTTCAGTCACTACATCCTCAAACCTCCGTTTCATCACATTTCCCTGATCTGTAACATGATCCTTCACAGAACACACATGATCTCCTATTTCTTTCTCTATACCATTGAACCTCATATTCATTTCCCTTCTCAGCTCGCCCAACTTGAGATCAAGCATCTCTCTCTGTTCAGCGAACAGAGCTCGGATGTCATCCAAAGAAACATGACTCACTACTGGTCGATTTCTCATTGTAGAAGATGATGGCAAGTCGTTGACTGGAGCACGATGCCCTTCTTCTCCACCCTCATCATCACTGAAATCACACGGTCGAACTCCACTTCTGGTAGATGTCTTCGATTTCTTGCCTCGGTTGTTCTCATTAGTTGGTAGGACATCAACTTCTGGTGGACAATCTTGTATTTCAATACTTTGAAGAACCAAACTATCCAGAACCGAGTCTGCAACATCTTCGAATGGAACTAACTCGGAGAAGTATGGCTGCAATTCTTCTTCAGCAGAAGCGCGCAACGTAGCCCACAAATGTAACTGCGAATGGGAGGAAAAGACTGCAAAATCAAGGATAATGTAGGCAGACAGCACTAGTTCACTTATTAAGGTAAATTGCTCACATGTGTCTTGTCGAAGAAATCAGAATATGTTCTTGCTTGAGGCTGTCTTGTGCCCGACCATCGCAACATCCTTGGGATGTCGTCACCAATCTTACTCGAGAATCGAGCTCCCAACTCTGGGATTGCCTCGTACACCCACAACTGCAACACATTTATAAAAGTGGTTACCATATACGGAGAAGCGTAAAAATGTGCAATGCATATAACTTAAATAAAATGCGGACACATGTATACCTGCACGGCAAGAGGGAATTCGTACAACGTGTACGACATTCTGTCGCAATCGTTTACCTTTGCCAAGTCTGCCTTTCTCCCCCATCCACGGATTAGTGATTTGATCAGAGGCGTAAAACATACTCTCCCCCATGGATAGACATTGAAGAAATCCAAATCATCAACAATGGAAAGAGTATCGGGATGTATCCCAACATTTCGGTATCTACAATGGAAAACTCCTTCTATAATTAGTGCCAACCCAAGCTTGTAACGATCGTTACGGTTGGCACATTTCAAGAAAACCTTCTCTAGGTCGCCACAAGTAATTCGGTCTCTATTGGCAAATAGTTTGTCCCATAGTCGATTTTTCCCCATGATTTTTTCGGCAGCCGGCCCTTTGGGTAACTCACCACACTTCAAGCCAGTAACTAATGCGAACTCCGGCAAACCGAATCTTGCAAACCGTTGGTTCACCTTGAACCAAGCCTCGTGAAGTTTTGGACAAATAATAGATCTATTTACCATTTCATGAATTAATTGGGCAGATAGTTTGACATCGGGCAGCTTCGCAACATGGCCTATACAGCTTTCCTCAAACATATTCTTTTGCTGGTCGTCAAGCTTGTTGAGGACAATCGATATGTACTTTGTGTTGCTTACTTGGGAAATTTGGCCAGGAACGCGCTCTTCCTCCGGTATTTTATAGCGGTGTGAGGGAGACATCTACAAATAAATGAAACAAACAAGACGAAAAATATAAGAACGTACAAAGGAATAGTGAGAGAAGAAAAATAACTAAAGACAATGTAAATAGGTAATGAAAAACGAAGAAGAATCCTGAAGTAAATACCTCAAAAACTACAAAACTGAATAAATATTGAAAAAGAAAAAGCAAAAAATTAATTTATTCAAAGTAAAATGAAAATTTATCAAAAGTTCACATAAAAAAACATATTGCACTTCAAAGTTGTATTCAAAGGAAAATGAAAATATACATCCCAGACATTATTTGCAATGTGAACAATATAAGCTTCATGACATGCAGTCAGAGATAGAACAAGCTATTGAAAACCACCTACTCAGTAAAAAAAAGAATAAAATATCAACGATAAATATATTGATTCTGTTCATTCTTATATCTCATCGTAAGCACATGTGAATATACTGATTCTGACATGCATTAGGAACTAATTAAATAAGAAATTGCAAGTTGACACGTTCATGGAGATTAATGTACAACTTATAGCAACAGCTGCAATAGGAGGAGTTATTCTTTCAATTGCTTCCACACCTTCTCTTGAAAGGCGAAGTTTTGTGTGTCCAGGATCAGGTTCTATAATAGGAAACCTGCAATAATAATGGGTCGCATCAGAATTAATGAAAACGTAGGTTCATCTCTTAGTGAGATTTGACCAGCAGTATAAATCAGTCAGGTAGACTGCCTAGTGTATGTGTCTCCATGTAACAAAATGAACGAGGCAGCATAGAGTAAATTACAGGAGGATTTGGTTTAATTTTAATATATTTTTTTACATATTAGGAGGGAGAATTAGCCAAGAAATATCTAAAGCAGATCTAGTAATCAGACGAAAAGACGATAGTACATGGAGACACATCACATGTTGATTCAAAAAAAGATACATGTTCAAATGGATCTTGCCCTGTAAGTGTAATTTCACTATTGACCTACTATTAATTAGCATATGTTCGTAGAATATTCTTGAAATTGTCACATATGGGTAAGGAACGTGAATTCACTCCATAAGTAACAAGGGTATTGACGTGTCACCTGAAACTTTAAAAAAAAATGAAGAATGTGTAGGTGAATAAACTATGCATCATATGCCCGTGTTAAATCACCAAAATAAAAGGCTAGCTCAAGAAACATATATAAGAACCAGATTCTCATGTAATGTGTGGTTCCTTATGCAATTATCATCAGAATTTCTTGCTAACTTTAGTCAAGCAAATTGTTAGGGGCAAAATTTCACATATATATAGACATATTGGGTTAATAATCAGAACAACTCCTTTATGTGTTTCTGAGTTCAATCAATAATTTGCACCCGACAATACAACAAAATTTTTTTGCTCCTCTTCATTTAGCAAGTAGGATAGAGGGCTCAACAACAAATATCTCTTATTCACTTTCTTTATTTAGTTTATCATCTGCAAAGGTAAGTTTTTATTTCAAGACATTTGTAACACGAGTACAGTCCAAGAACTATAAGGCTCTAACTGATGACCACCCGTTTTTTGGATTTTAATGGTCTGGTTTAAAAAGATCCTAAAAAACTCATCATCGTTTCCACAATACTCCACTCTAGGTCAGGAAATACTACACTTCTATGGGCTCCCTGATGGTAGGGTCATTCATTTCGGGCAGACAAACATACTATCAAGTCTGCAAAACCACCCTTTTCAGGTTGAAATGGCTCAGCAATTTAAAGCCAACTCGCCTTTAATAGGTTTGGAGAGTAATCTGATATTTACTACTACTTGCATTCCAGCAGCTTATCTAGAATTAATTAATGCATTTTTAATTACAATTATTTTACAACAAACCTAAACTAAAACAAAACCAAATGAAGTAATCTTATTTATTACACGTGTCTATTATTTAGACAGTGATTCACACAATTCAAGCTAAAAACAGAAAGAACCCTAAACAATGGAAGAAAAGGCAGAAAGTTGGGGAAAAAGGAGATATCCCCAAGAATACCATGCATCCCTCCCTGAAGTATCTCCCTTGACTGAATCACCAATGCCTTAACTCTAGAATTTGCCTCTCACTTTAAAATTCTTCACCTTTATTTGGGAACTTGAGCTTTAATTGATCTAGATCAATTTGCTCCACATATAAGTTTGATTTTTCTGTTGCAATTGCATCTTGGAACCTCTTTCTTGTCTCAATTACACGACACTTGAAAGAGCAGTAATGCCCAAAAGGTAAACTTAAAAGGATTTTGAAAGTAAATGGATGCAAGTAGTAGAATTTGCATCACCCATCCAAATGCATTCTTATCCAGAAAAATTCCCATTTTTATTTAATTTTTTTGCTTAGTGACACTACAAATTAGAAAAGTCCCCTTACTCAAACCTCTATCACACAAGTTTAAGAATGCAAAATACAACTATGACTACCATATAGCCCCAACAAGGTTTGTGAAGATCACTAGGGAAACAGAACATTTGAAATAAACACTGCTACTAAGAACGATTTTCTCTACAAGGTGCCCAGATTAGATTTTTTTCACACCAGAAATGAAGAAAAAAACAATACACCACCAAGATTAAAGAAACCATAACGAACCCATATCAAGAAATTAGAAGCAAATACACATGTTGCAAACAAAAACTTACGCCTGACTAAGGTTGACAATAATCAAAGAGCACCCATATACGAAAAAGATAAAGATCAACAATGAAGAAGAACGAAAGCTCTATGATTTTACCGAAAGTTTTCGCCTCTAACGAGCAACTCTCCGTTGCTGTCGGCAAAACCATGGAAAATTTCCAAGACAAACAAGAGTAGCGATAATGAAGGAGAACGAGCAAACCGTCTGCAATTTTACAACGTATTGCAATTGAAATCGATGAAACTTGTGAAATCTGATAGGATTTGAAAAGAGCTCTAAAAGGGGCGAGAGAGATGGTAGAGATGAAGTGAGATTTGAGCCCTAAGTTCACACCTTTTTTTGTATTTAACTGACCCGACCCATGCAATTTTTAACTGATCCGACCCAAACATTTCATTTGGAATTAAAAAGTGTTTAAAGGGGCATTTTCGTCTAAATAATTGCAAAATGGACAATGATAAATTTTTGGACATTTTTGCAAATGACCATAAGAAAATGGTCAATTTTTCAAATTTCCACTTAAAAATATTAATATTAAATAAAAGGGGCATTTTTGCAACTAACTAACTAACAGAAGAATCCGAAAACTCAGTACTCTTATCTCCGCCGCGCCCGCCACCGAAATGTCCGCCGTATCACTGCTCCCACCCCTCCCACTAGCTTCCACAAAACCCTCGAACGAAACCCAAGATACAATCTTTATCCCCTTCATAAAAAAACCCACTATTCTCACTATACAGTGCGAGTTCAGAAGCTTCGAGAATAATTCCTCCTCTTCTCAGAACTTGACCATAGACTCAAGTAACCGCATTCACGTTATTCTTAAACCCTCATCGTCTTCTCCTCTCACAATGGCTTCATCTATGGACCATTCAATCAAGAATTCGAAAAGGGTTTGCCTTTTTTACTGCTCGGAAATGAAGGATCTTGCTGAAAGAATAGCGTCAGAATCTGACAGTATTGAACTCCGTGGAATCACCTGGAGGTACCCCTTATTGATTTTTTTAATTCGGGAAAATTGGTAATATATTTGCACAAATTGATATAATTTCCTGTATTAGTTTGGTACTTTTGGGGGTAAATTGAGTATATGTAGTTATTGTGAATTCTGGAAAATGGGATCTCGGGAATGCCTAGTTACATGATAACAATTAGAGTTCACGTGTCAATATCGTGACCAAAAAAACATAGTCGCTTAATGAGCCTACTTGAGTAAGTAGTGGTAGGCTGGCAGCGAATTGCACTTTGAAAAGATCGAGTCATTTATTGTTTTATCCTGGAGTATTCAGATCTCAGATAAAATTGAATTTTAGGTCATACAGGGAGGAGAAATTGACATTTACTGATGAGCAGGTTGTCTATCAAATTCTTAAAAATTGAAATAACCGCTTTACTGTCACACTTAAGATTTGAAATGAGCATTGAACTGTCCTGCGTGTTAGAAATGCTTTAGTCTTTGAGCTCAAGTTGGCCTCCTCAGATTGGCTCTGCCTTGGACTCTGTTGGGAATATAGTAAAGTTTGTTTTGAAAGTGGATAACAAAAGGCTAAGTTAACAATGCAGAAACGAAGTAACAAACAGTAGAAATGAAGAAGAAGAAAGGGATGAAATGATCCGAGGCAAGTAAAAACATTCTTTCCTTAAGACAAATTTGCCTCGCAATGGTGCTAACGGAGTAACAGCAATTGTCTCCTAAGATACGACGGATTACTTCTTTATAGTAGAAGCACTTCAAACTAGAAGGCAACAATGAACTCGAACTCTCTACAAGAAAATGTTTTTTGGGAATGATTTTTGGGGACTTTTTGCAAGAGTTTTGATATAATGCTCAATACAAATGATATGTGATGCATAATGGACGTCCAAATGGTCCTATTTATAGAAAATGAGAGTTTGGGAATGAAGTGTTACGCCCTTAACTCAGCAACCTTCAAGAAGGAAAGCATCCCTTCCTATCGCTAGCTTGTCATTGGCCTATAGCTCAAGCGACAATGACGCATGTTCATCAGAAACTCTGTAGCCTGCCTATCGCTCTAGCGACAGTCTCATGGCTCGAGCAGTAGGCGAGTGATGGAGTTGGGCAAATTTTCTCGCCAGTTTTTCCTCCTTTCTTTCTAACTTTGGACCACAATTTCTTATTCATCGAAATTGATTTTGAGATTCTAAATATACCATGACGATTTATTGAACGAGTAGAACAAATAGTGTATTTATACTTATAATTTGACTATTGGATCAAGTCCGAATATTTGGCCAAAATTGACTCAAAGTCACTTTTCCAAGTTTTATACTTAAACTAAATTTTCACATCTTTAAACCAAATTCCAATGGACTCTTGGGTTCGGCAGGAGCTCACAATCTTGAGCTTGGACTTTCCAAGTTTTGAGCCTGGTCTCTTCTTTTCAGTCACTTCACAACATGAGCTCAACCCTTGAGCTCCATCTCTTATCAGCATAAACTTGGCCATTGAGCTCGTGTGGCTAGATCAATTCTCTGCGTCAAATTTCGTTAGTACGAGGTCATTTCTGGGTAGAACAGATGTATTGCAAGACGACTCCTTTTTCAACTTTTTATTGTTTTTCTTGTTGTCCCACAATGAATGCCGTGGTTTAGTCAAAGATTTTTCTAGTTTCTTAAAAATGAAAACATCCCAAAGAGTAGTATTCCATGTGATTTTCATTATCGTGTCTTGAGTAAACGAGACTTCTTATCTATAAATAATGGAACCAAGTGTGTTTCGTCCTACCATTTCCAAGTACCCAACATGACGATTTATTGTTCTAGTTGCTCTAACTAGTCATTCCTTGCTAAATTTTGTGTTGATTTTTGCAATTTAGACATAATTTCAGGAATAAATAAGGTTATCGGACTACTAGTTTTTTTTTTTTTTATTTGTCAATATCTCTCTGACGCTAAGGGTAAGGATATGCAACCTTGACTTATTCTGTGGAACTTTAATTAATCAGGACATTCGAAGATGGATTTCCCAACTTATTCATATCTAATGCTCATGGAATTCGTGGACAGCATGTTGCTTTTCTTGCTTCATTTAGCTCTCCCGGAGTTATCTTTGAACAACTGTCTATCATCTATGCACTGCCAAAGCTGTTTGTCTCATCATTTACACTTGTCCTGCCATTTTTCCCAACGGGCACATTTGAGCGTATGGAGGAGGAAGGAGATGTTGCCACAGCTTTTACACTAGCCAGGATCTTGTCAAATATTCCGATTTCGAGGGGTGGACCCACCAGTTTGGTAATTTTTGATATCCATGCCTTACAGGTGTGTTTGAAAAATATGACTCTCCGGTAACTTTGTGCTTGTACTCATGTGTCTTCGTCATCCTCGTCTTTGCTAAATATTACTGTTTCAATGGTTTTGTATTGCAGGAGAGATTTTACTTTGGAGAGAATATTTTACCATGCTTTGAAAGTGGTATACCTTTGCTCTTAAATAGGCTCCAAAAGCTCCCCGACTCTGACAATGTAAGACCTTCTCTAGATTTTGTTGCATTAGCAGATACTTTGATGTGAATCCACATAGCGTAGGATTACAAAACCCACAACGGAATTGAAATCTAACCCAAGAAAGCCAAAGAACCAAAGTTTTGGATTTGATTCAAAAATAACGAATCAAAATAACCAACAAAACGTAAATGAATGTTGACCCTTTTGATTGAATATTAGAGAATCTCACCCGGTTGATTTGAACGCCACAAGAATGATCTTGATAAGTTCGTGATTTATCCAACGAGAACAAGAATTCAAAATCTAATAGCCTCTCAATAATCTCAATAATAATGTGTCTGTTACAATAAAAGTAATGAAATCTATTTATACTAAGTCCTAATTAAGGTAGTTAAAATGGAAATAGACTTTTAAGATTACAAATATATCAAATGAAATAGAATCCTAATCAAATAAGGTAATTTTGGAAAAAAAGAAATTTTGAGCTCCCAAAATAGCCATGCGGCTGCATGGTGTTTTTCCATGCGGTCGCATGGTACAACTTGAAACCAAGTTTTTGCTTTCGGTTGATCTCCATGCGGCCTCATGGTGTTTTAAGCTATGTCGTCGTATGACTTTAATTTCAATCCCTCTTTTTCTTTGTGCAGAATCTCGTGTCACTTCCGTAATGTACTCATGGACGAAGATTCGACACCCGAGCTGAAAGTTATGCACATTTTCATCAACACTGCTCGTTCGCTGCTTGAACCGAGTTGATCCATTTGGTTTCTTCTTCCGAGCCCAACATAAAACTTGTTCCTTGACTTGTTAACTTGGACACTTCGTCCACCGTAGCTTGAGCAAGCAATTCCATCGTCTTTTTCACCTGCTTTGCCCTCAAACGTGTCATCAGACCTCCTTCAATAATCAAAGGGTCTTTCCTGGGGCTTGACTTTGACGCGCTCGACTCCATGCTCACATCATACTTGGCATTATTCCTACATATTGCACTCAAAGTGATTGTCAATCAAACATATTTTGATTCTCAACTTGAGATTTTAGTGAAAAAAGATGGCATATTTAGCGTATGTTTGGTATTCAATATTGGTCAAGATCACACATCATAATAAACAGGATTTTAGCTTTTCTTGCTACCTTAACATGGTCTAGTACTATCCAATTCATCTAGCATATTTTATCATAGATTACAGTTGAACTTTTCATCTCAAATTAAGCTTGAAGCAATGCTTGCGTGATTGGTATTGGAAATTGCAAAACTGATATATATAAAATCCCGTGATCGCATAATTACAGTGATGGCGATGAAATTAATTTGTCTTTCCATTTCTAACAGTTGCATGGTTCTGCTACTTTTCTCTATCCAGATAGCCATAGCATTTCCAGATGATGGTGCATGGAAACGATTTCACAAGCAGCTGCAACACTTTCCAACAGTATTTGCTTCTATATCCAACCTTATTTTCAACATCAATATTAGATTTAAATGTATTGATTTCAGTTTATAATTTTTACATATAAATGACTTTGATTTCTGTCAATGAATATGGTAAACAATTTTCAACTTTCAACGATATTACTGACATATAAATGAAGCCATCGAAATAAACATGAATACTCCAGACAAAGTACGCTGCAATATATTGGCATTTTGTCATAACTTATTGATTTTCCTGGCAGATTGTTTGCATCAAAGTTAGGGAAGGTGATCAACGTATTGTACGCCTTAAGGAGGGAGACCCGAAGGGACGTCATGTTGTGATAGTGGATGATCTTGTGCAGTCAGGTGGCACACTATTAGAGTGCCAGGTAGGAGCAGATGGCGTCCTTCAATCGGGTTTTTTTCTAAAATAATTTGGACATTCGCCGACATGTTAAGAAATCTACGTGATTTCAGTAGGAATAAAGTTCATTTAGAGACGAAAAACAAACTATTCTTTTATAATCTTCTTTTCCCAATGAGGTCTTCATTCTTATTCCATAAGAAAATTGACTTCTGATTAACATAAATTTTATGTTATAGAAATGCATACTATCCCTTTTCTGTTCTTTTTCTTCAGAAAGTTTTGGCGAAGCATGGAGCTGCAAAAATTAGTGCTTATGTGACACATGGAATTTTCCCGAACAGTACGTGGGAGCGGTTTAAACATGATGGTGGAGGTAATTACCAGATAGTTTGTTTGTATCATTTATGTGGTTTTTGACTGACGATTATCAAAATGTAATTCATTTTGATACGAGTTTATATTTAAAGATCACCCGGTCGAATCTCTTCCAGGGAATCCCGAAAACGGAATGACTTACTTCTGGATCACGGACTCGTGCCCACGAACAATTAAGCAGGTTAAAAACAAATCCCCATTCGAGGTTCTAAGCCTTGCTGCTCCCATTGCAGCTGCACTCCAGGTTTAACTGTGGATTTGGAAGTTATTTTTGAGTGCTCATAGCCTTTCTTTTCTCCAAGAGTCGGAAGGCATATAGAGATAAGGTAGAAACTGTGGCTTCGCGTCTACATAACTCTTCGGTGTTTAATGTCCGTCCGATGTGATTAAGACGACTTCGATCGATTCATAAGATCGTGTACAGAGTTGTCAAAGGGATTTTAGCACATGTATATGCTTTAATTTCAATGGTTACTTTAATTGAAAATAACAATGAAGTTAAATTTTGTTATATACTTATTTTGTGGTCTGGTTTGGTTTCCGTCTTACGAATGGAATTAATAGATTCCATGTGTAAATTTCCTAGTTGAAACTATTATAGTCCATTACTAAATAAAACAAATTTGAAAGATCGACATAACTTAGAGACACTCTAATTAACAAATTTTAAGGAAGTGATGATCGATAAATTGAGGTAGAGACGTAAAATCTTGCCAAAGCAACTTGGTCAGGTTTCCACTCTGACCACAATTGGCTGAGGACCGAGCCAACATAACTATATATAATCGAGCAAAAATATGAAATCAATTTATCGGAGTTGTATGTCAAAAAAAGTTAGGAGGCGCAGATGAAAATAAAGCTAATGCTCGAGCAATGATCCGTAATTTCCACTTATATAAACAAATATTGAACTGAGACTTCATGTCATACTCCTTATTCTACAATTTAATGACCAGGACAAGATTTCCTTCATTACTGGCATGCATTAAGCGACAACAATGTAAACATTCAAATGACATTGAAATTATTATTATTATTATTATTATTATTATTATTATGTATAAGTAGAGGTGTAAAGTGAGATGAATTGTGCTTATGGAGTCAACGTTCTGAACTCATTTAGAAAAAAAATATTGAATCGTTCCAAGTCAAAGTCTAGGGGCTTATTCTTCCACAGGCCAACCTACGCGGGCCTCTTTCCTAATCAGAAGATTCAGAACGACTATCAAATGTTTGTCCGCTAGGATCTTTTAAGTAGACTTTTTAGATTTACGTGCAAAACATTTTATTATGTAAATGTGGTTGAAAATAAGTATGAGAATTAAAGAGTTTTTAAATAATGATTGTCAATTTGTTTTGCTTGACTTGAATGGGAAAGCGTCATTTGTATCATCTCGATCAAAAATATTTATTGTAATTTTTGTTTTCTATTTTATCATCCCTTTTTTGTTTGCTAAACTTGAAAGTGATTACTCCACCTTTCAACCCTCAAACCTAATCTACATCTACATCTACATCTACATCTACATCTACAATATATTAAAAGTGTGGATGGTGGAGAAACTTTTAACTACCAAATTTACCCTACATATTTAACTTTATGCCCACTATACCCTCATAATTGGAATGCCAATTTAAATAGTATTTATCATTTGGTTTAAAATTAATATAATATAAGGAGTGAAATATTTAATTGATATTTATAATTTTGGATTCGAATTAATACAGGGAGTGAAACTGATTGTTGACACACTAAAATGCAGCTCAAAATCAAAGGGAAGTCCAATTGAGAAATCCAAGATGAAGACCCAATGGAAGTCAATTAAAAGGCCCAAGAAGAAAAGCCCAAGCTGGAAACCTGTGAAAAGGCCTGAATATTGGAAGCCCAAGAGCAAAGGAGTACTACCGCCTAAGACTGTGGGACGCCCAGAGGCTGAACGAGGGTAGTACTGCACAATCGCCCAGGACGACAGCCTCATTGTCGCCCAAAACCTCAAGTCGCCCAGAATCAGACAAGTCTAAAGGGTATAGTTTATCCAATTTAACAATTATGCAAGCGGTTGGCAAGTGAACCCGGCACGATCCCACGATCCAGAAAACAGCAAGGGTAGTGGCAACAGTTACTAAGCAACTACTCCCCAAACAAGCGGTTCCTCACTAAAGGAGTGGACGGTTGCGAAGGTAATGGAGCAAGTCCGAGCAGTTTCGATAACCAAAAGATGCCCAAGAAGTATAAAAGGAAGTAACGTCATAGAAGCAAATGACCCCCGAATCAAAAACTCTCGACAAGAGAATATGTAACTTTTATTTCCTTAGTTTAAATTTAATCCTTTCTCAGTACTCGTGTGCTTGCGCCCCTTGGAGGCGTTTTGTCTATTTTCCAGTTGTAGCTCTTCACTAGTAAACGCACCCCTTTTTGGGACTTTGTCTCAAGAGGTCTGTTCCTTACACAATCGTCTGACCCCTTCTTCTCGTAATTGTTGGCGGGTTGCAAAAACGCGCGAAAACAATTTGGCACGCCCAGTGGGACAGTTGGTGTTTTGTAAGTGAAGATACAAAAAGAGAAAAGATATCATGCCTCATAAAAATTCCGATAAGGAACCAGCAAGTCAAGGAGTAGTCCAGTCTGTGGTTGAGCGATACGAGGAGCAACAACATTCCCCACAGACAGATGGACAAAGTCAAAGCAGTCACAGCCGCTACGAACCAATGACAGAATTGAGCCCTCGCACAATGCGTGCATTGATGGGAGAACTCACGCATGATGTCGTTGAACAGGTAAATTTACGTAGCATTCATAATATGGAGAAGTTTATCGAAAACGAGAATAGGCATTTTGATAATATGGCTAAACAACTGAATACGTTGAATGAAATCATGAATAAGTTGGTAAGCCAAATGTGTCAACCTGTTATGCCTATAGATAATCACTTCCAGTCTAGGACTATCGTGGGGCATACTTCGCCATACAATTCTCTTGGTGTAAACTCCGGCCCAAATCTGGAGCCACCTTTTGGCCCTTCTACGTCGAACCCAGGGGGAAACGAACCCAGGGGGAAATGGGACCTTGAATTTGAGTAATAATAACACTACGTCCAACCTGGAGGGTAATACAAACGTGAGAGATAATGTCCCGAACAACGGACAGAATGGTTTACGTATGAATGAAGGTCTAAGCACTCAATTTAACAGTCATAATAGCCCGAATAATGGCACTTTTATCGCCAATCAGGGGCAAACTACCAGGCCTCCCACGAATCAGCCAGTAAACCAACTAATTGGAAACCCATATGACCCTAACGCCGTGCTAAGAAACCAAATTATGGAAATAGTGCAAGATCAAATAGCAGTTGGGGTACGCCCGGTGATTAGGCCAATTTATACCAAGCCATACCCTGATTGGATAGATCAGGCATATCCATGGCCTAGAGGGTACAAAGTACCGGAATTCTCACTATTTACGGGTCTAGGAGAAGTGTCTACGCTAGAACATGTAGGGCGATTTACGTTGCAAAGTGGTGAGGTGAATGAATATCATAAGTTGAGGTTGTTCCCAAGTTCTTTAACAGGGGTAGCTTTTTCTTGGTTTATTAATTTGCCAACAAACTCTGTCCAAACTTGGCAGCAAATGGAGCAATTATTCCATGCTCAATTCTATAAAACTGAGTCTGAGGTTACACTGGCCGATTTGGCGAATTTACGTCAGTTGCCTAACGAATGGGCAGAAAATTTCCTACAAAGGTTCAAAACGGCCAGGAGTAAATGCTTTGTGCCTTTGCCAGAAAAAGAATTTGTTAAAATCGCACAAAGTTGTTTAAACTTTGATTTAAAGAAAAAATTCCAGGATAAGGAATTCCCAGATTTGTTCCAACTTAGTGCAAACGTCGTTAGGTATGAGCGACTGGTGAGAGAAGAAGAACAGATGAAAAATCCAGTAAAGGGACTTATTACAAAGATCCGAATTTCAGCGTTCATACTGTCGATGATGGTTATTATGACCAAACAGAAATATGTTTGGCTGAGTTAGTAAAGGGAGAAGCATACACTTGTCCCATACTAGTTAAGCCAAAAATAGTAGGCAAAGATGAACTTGCAGAGGGTGAAAACAGAAAGGCGCGAACGTTCTCGTTCGACGTAACCAAAGCTGACCTTATATTCGACAAATTATATAAGGATCAGACGACAAACACAAATTGCCAGACCCTGAACAAATTAAGGGTAAAAAATACTGTAAATGGCATAATGCATGGTCACATGCGACTAATTATTGTATGGTTTTTCGCCATGTGTTGCAGGACGCTATTGAATTAGGACGAATTACGTTCGAAGAAAAGAAAAAGATGGCGGTGGATGAAGATCCTTTCCCACGGCCACCGGCAATGAATATGATAACAACTGGTTTGAAAAACAAATTGCCAAGGTTTAAACTGGTGATTGATGACGAAGAAGAAGAATCCAAACCACCTCCCAGCGTTTTTGAACGCATCAAATGAAAGGAGCCCAAACAGGGCGAAGATGTTCTGTGCGACAGGTGTAAGCACGAGTTGAAAACAAATACAGGGTCATCAATGACGCGGCCATTCCACCATCGCCCTGATTTCATGCCAGTCGCTCAGCCTGTCGGGGGCGAAGGATGCCGTTGTACGGAGGATTACCTAGAGAAAGGGGGTTTGGATCGGCTAGTCAAAAAAGAACATTTAGGCCGCAGCCTCGCCAGCCTAATGTATGGCATTCGTTCCAGAACTATGCAGGAAAGGTAGTGAAGAAACAGGCACTGGCGAATCAATTGGAGAATTGTCGGAAAGCTCGTCTGGGAGATCGAAGTTCGAGCGAGACAGGAAAGATGAAGATGATCCTGACGAACCTCTAACTATCCAGTTTGGCACATTACCTCCTGTCCTGGCTAACAACTACTTGTTGGCCGACGAATTCAAAAGCAAAGAAAAAGAGGATAATGAGGAAGAAACTTGTGTGCTAGTCTGCGATGAAGGCCAGACATCCAGAGAAATGTGTGATGATGGAGAGGACGATGGTATGACAGATGTTGAAGAAGAAATTGATTTAGAAGCAGATAGACGGAAAAGGGGAGTGTCACGCAACACCCTGTTGAAACAACTGCACCAAGAAGGAGTCCGCGAAGTGGATCCGTTGGGAGAACCATCTGGCCGACCGTTTGATTTTTATGTGTTGTATGGGACGCCAAAAAGGAAAAAGAGGGTACCTCGCTCTGAGAAATATGGATCACCCCCTAGAATAATGCCTCCTCCTACGAATTGGGTAACTGAGGAAGAAGTATTGGAAAAGGAGAAGGGAGAAACCCAAGGAAAAAAGGCTCAGTCCGATATGTTGTACGTCGATCTATCACCAAAAGATAGCCCGCTAGAAAATAGGCAGGAAGTGGAAATAGACGCTGCTGAAAAAGTCATCTTCAACAAACCAGCTATGAGGTTAACCAAACACTTAAGACTACTGTACGTCAAAGCCTTGGTTAATGGTGTACCAGTAGTAAAAGTACTTATTGACAATGGAGCGGCTATAAACACCATTCCAGCTAGGATGATGAGGAAATTTGCTAAGACAGAGAGCGACATGATCCCAACAGAAGTCATTCTTACAAGTTTTAACGGCGGGGCAACTTCAGCAAAAGGAGTTATGCCATTGGATATAACTGTAGGGACAACCACTAAGACTACTGTTTTCTTCGTGATAGACGGTCCTACCAGCTACAACGTGCTACTAGGAAGAGACTGGATTCATGGCAGTCGATGTATTCCCTCATCACTCCATCAATGCTTAGTCTTCTGGAACGACAAGGGGGAAGCAGAGGTGGTGCAAGTAGATCATAGACCCTTTGTGGCGGAAGCAAATTCAGTAGAGAGGTTCATGTATGAAGAGAATTATGGGCCTGTCAGAGTGGTTCAAGATGGGGAAGAAACTCAAATTACTGCCCGAAGCGAAGAGCCTTTCTCAATAGATTCACTCACTGAAATGTTTAATCAAATGAGGCCAAACATAGTGGCCTTGGACGAGCCAGTAATTGACAAAAAAGAAGCCAAACAACCTTAAATGAGTTTTCAACAACAAAAACAAGAGGCCGAAATTCAGGCCTTCAAAGCCAAGTTGATGGCTTTCAATAAAGAATGTAAATGTATGAAGAAAGAAGAAGCGGCGTTAAAGATGCTGAGGGACAAATTAATGGTGTCCGAGATGGAGCAGAGCTTGGATTGGGAAGTTCATAAAGTGGATTGTCTGGAAGAGCAAAACCCTCTGAGCGATGTGGATGATGAAGCGACGAAGATCCTCAAGTCAGGATATGCACAAGCTCAAGACCCCTTGGTCAAGGTTAACATTGGTGAAGAAGGAGAGGATCGCCCAACGTTTGTCAGCCAGATGCTCCCTCATGAGGTTAGTACTAGATTAATCGCTTTATTAAAAGAATATAAGGATTGTTTTGCTTGGGAGTATGAACATATGCCTGGTTTGGATAAAAACTTAGTAGAACATAGGTTGCCGACCAAATCAGATTTTAAGCCTCATAAGCAACCTCCTAGGCGTTTCGCTCCCAATGTACTACCGGAGATCAAAAAGGAAATAGAGCGATTATTAAAAGCAGGATTTATTAGAACAACCAGATATGTGGAATGGTTATCTAACATAGTGCCAGTATTAAAAAAGAATGGCAAGTTGAGGGTATGCATAGATTTCAGAAATTTGAACTTGGCTACGCCCAAAGACGAATATCCAATGCCCACGGTAGATTCTTTGGTAGACTCCACTGCAGGGCATGTGATGTACTCTTTTATGGACGGCTATTCAGGATACAATCAAATCTACATAGCTGACGAAGATGTACACAAAACCGCTTTTAGATGCCCTGGGTCTTCAGGATGCTTCGAATGGGTAGTAATGCCGTTTGGGCTAAAAAATGCAGGGGCAACGTATCAAAGAGCAATGAATCTAATTTTTCACGACATGATACGCAAATTTGTGGAAGTTTATGTAGATGATATAGTGGTCAAATCTGTTAAAGAAGAAGACTATTTTGAACAATTGCGATGTTCATTTGAACGAATGAGGCAGCATAAACTAAGATTGAACCCTTTGAAATGCGCGTTTGGCGTGAATGCAGGAAATTTCCTTGGATTCCTGGTACATAAAAGAGGGATTGAACTTGATAAAAATAAAGCGAAGGCCATTTTAGAAGCTAAGGCTCCTAGCAATAAAAAGGAGCTGCAAAGGTTTTTAGGCCAAATCAATTTTCTAAGACGCTTTATATCTAATTGTGCAGGGCGAACGAAAGCGTTTTCGCCTCTCCTAAAGCTGAAAAATCAAGACGAATTCGTCTGGAAAGAAGAACATCAAAAGGCTTTTGAAAGCCTGAAAACATACTTAACAAGCCCACCAGTGTTGGTGTCACCAATCCAAGGGCGGCTGATGAAATTGTACGTGTCGGCTGAACGAGAATCGATAGCGGGGATGGTCGCACAAGAAGACCAAGTTGGTGAAGAAAGGGCGATTTATTATTTAAGTAGACGGTTAACCAAATGTGAATGTAATTATTCTGCTATCGAGAAGTTGTGTCTCGCATTATACTTCACATGTACAAAATTAAGGGCCTATTTACGGCCTGTGACAGTCTATCTAATTTCCAAAGTCAATTTATTCAAATACATGTTTTCTCGCCCTATTTTACACCAACGGGTGGGTCTTTGGACTTTAGAACTGTCGGAATTCGAAATAAAGTATGTGCCCCAAAAGGCAGTTAAAAATCAGGCCTTGGTTAATTTTCTGGCCGACCATCTATGCCTTGATGTGCCTAACGAAATAGAACTTGAGGTTGATTCATTTGAATTAAAACCATGGGTTTTATACTTTGATGGATCGAAAACTTCTAAAGGAGCAGGAGTAGGAGTGGCTTTGATAAATCCTTTAGGGGTTTGCTATAAGTTCACATTTACCTTGGACAGAATCTGTACTAATAATCAAGCCGAGTATGAAGCTTTAATTGTAGGTTTGGAGTTGATGGTAGATATGAAAATAAAGAATGTAATCATCAGGGGCGATTCTCAATTGGTGATTCATCAACTGACCGGTGATTTCAAATGCCAAAGTGATTCTATTGTAAGTTTATACAAAATCGCCCAAGAGTTGTTGGAAGAATTCGACCAAGTAGAACTTCAATGTGTTAATAGAATGTACAATGACATGGCCAACGAGTTGGCCCAGTTGGCTTCTGGCTATTCAAAGGCGATGAGTTGGAGATCTACATACGAATACGGAACTATATTGCCCGTTATTCAGCGGAGGGCCAGGAAAACCGAAATTCAATGCATAGGAGATGGGGCCGCGCTGGATTGGATAGATGAGATTAAAGAATCCTTCAAGGAGCTTGATGGGGGAATTGATAGAAGAACGAAATTGCGTCTATTAAACTATGCATTAATAGACGAAGAATTGTTCAAAAGACGTTCTGATGGTGTGTTATTAAAATGCGTGAACTTACAAGAGGCTAAGACAATTATGGCCGAAGTGCATGAAGGGATATGTGGAGCCCATCAGGCCGGCCAAAAGATGAGATGGCTAATTATTAGAAGTGGTTATTTTTGGCCAAAGATGGGTGAATCGTGTGTTCAATATGCAAAAAGTTGTTTAGCATGCCAAAAACATGGTCCAATACAGAGGGCACCAGCAAGCAACATGGCACCCATTATCAAACCTTGGCCGTTCAAAGGTTGGGCGATAGACTTGATAGGGAAGATTTACCCTCCATCGTCCAAACAACACACCTTTATTATAGTCGCTACGAACTTTTTCACCAAGTGGGTCGAGGCAATGCCTCTAAAGGAAATCACCCAGAAAAGTATCATAGAGTTTATCCGGGACCATATCATCTACAGATTCGGAATTCCACAAACTTTAATGACAGATCACGGGACTTCCCTAAATGGAGATCAGGTAAAGGAATTCTTGAGCGAATTTGGAATTAAATTGGTAAATTCCACACCATACTACGCTCAATCAAACGGTCAGGCAGAATCATCTAACAAGATTCTGAAATCTATCATAAGGAAGATGATAGATGAAAATGCCAGAAATTGGCACGAATGCTTGACCAAGGCCTTATGGGCTTATAGAACATCGCCCCGTTCAAGCACCAACATTACGCCTTTCCAACTCACTTATGGGCAGGAGGCTGTATTGCCCGTGGAAATCAACGTGCAATCCATAAGGGTGCGTCGGCAGCACGAATTAAGCGAGAATGAGTACAAGGAATCGTTGATTCAAAATTTATTAGAGTTGGACGAATTGAAGTTAGATGTGCTAGACAGGTTGCAAGTCCAGAAACAAAGGGTGGCTAGATTTTACAACAAGAAAGTTATAGCCAAGTTTTTTAGTGCGAGCGAATTAGTTTGGAGGGCAATGCTTCCTTTAGATAGTAAAGACCCAAAATATGGCAAATGGTCGCCAAATTGGGAAGGGCCGTATAGAGTAAAGAGTGTATTGCCTAATGGAGCTTACCACTTGGAGGATTTAGATGGTACTAGGCATATAAGATTTATTAATGGTAAGTACTTGAAAAAATATGTTCCATCCCTTTGGGAAAATGAACAGATAAATACATAAGTGATAAAATTGCAATTGTAATGTAATCATGCCAAGCGATGGCAGTTAACAAATTGGACGATCACGTTCTGATAGAAAAATAAACAGATAGATGCATAAGTGGTAAAATTGCAATTGCGATGTATTCGTGCCGAACGATGGCAGTAAATAAATTGAACGATCACGTTCTAAATAAAATCAGAAAGAACAAGACATATTCAAAACAAAGTCTTTTATTACCCAATGTTCCTTACAAACCATTCTTCACAAGAATTAAGGGACACGGTCAAAATACAAGACGAAACATGCTACAAAATGTCTTCTGTTTGGTGGGAACAGAAAGAGTGAAACCAGTACGGCCAGCCCGTCAGTCTATGGCCGAATAAGAAGGCCAACCGCTCCTACAACCTTCCTAAGTGCATTGCTGCAATGGCGGGCGAGGAGAAGCAGCCCTTCAGTCTATGGCCGAATAAGAGGGTGAAATGTTCCCTTAACCTTCCTAAATGCATAGATGCAACGGTAGGCAAAAAGGAGTACCCTCAATATACAAACTGATGGCAAAAATCTTGCTTCAGTTTGAAAAAACATTTCCTATACCTCCCATACCAAAAGTGATGTCAAAGCAAAAGAGACGAGTCAAGAAACCCATCCCTGTAGAAGAGGAAATTGTTGGTAAATGATCGGAGTGCCATGCATTGGCAGGAAGCTTTGATGGCAAGAAATTGAATTTGAGAAGGCATGAGGATGAAGATGATGAGTATAAACATGCATATTTATAGGGGCTGGAAGATCAAAAGTCAGAATGTGGAAGGTCACATTTATGACCAGTGAGTGAAATCAATATGGCTCAAAGATTTAGGGAAGAAAATTCAAATGCCAAGAGAATATGCATGAATGTTGGCATAAAGATTAAGTACGAGGAAAATTGGCGATCAAGGATAAAGGCCACTTTTAAATAATTGTTCATTAATGACGATGAATGACATCAGATTACAAAGAAAAATCAAGGCAGTCAGCGCGAAAAATTACAAAAATTAGAACAGTAAATGTTTAATTACAATTCGCCCCAAGCTGAGCGCATCTGCTGCCTAAATTTATTCCACTCTTCGCTCTGCCTGGAGGAAAGGATGTCTATTTCTTTCACCAAGTCATCATCAACCTCCACCTTTTTATACTGCTCCAACAGAGTTTTTGTCCTGGCAATTCCTTGGGATGCAGTACGTCTCTGGCAGCCATCCTCGCCCTGCAGTCATCCATCTTCGCTTGTAGTTCTTTCATCTCCGTGGCTAGGCTCAACATTAAGGAATCTTCTACCACAAGCTCTGAAGAAACTTCAGTCAGTTCAGCCTGACTCTTGTCGATTGCCTGAAGTAAGGATTCTTTCTCAGAGGAAGCGCGGAGATATTGAGCACTTCTGGCCTTCAATTCTGCGCTCTTGGCCAGCAAGGAAATGACGTCGGCATGAAGAACCCTTAAATTTACTTTAAAATCAACAGAGATGCTGGGCGATGGGAGTGAAAGTGCTTGCAGTAGATTCGCATTCAACGTATCCAGTTTGGCTTTTTGATGAGCAGCGCTGGCACGGCTTACCTCCAAGTCCATAAAAGAGACATACTCAAACAATGCCTGTTTGAGAAATGTCAGGTTCTCATTCGCAGGAGTGAAGGACGACGCAGACGATGTCTTCATACGTGCCCAAGAGGTGAGTAAGTCTTGGATAGAATTGATGATGCTATCAGATTCCTGCAAAGAAAGTTACCAACATTGAAGATTTTCGATACAACGAAGCAGAACTAGAAATAAGAGCGAAGTAGAAAGACCTCATCGGCGATAGTGGGAACTTCAGGCACCTCCTTTATTTCCTCCATCAATTGGGGAAATTTCCCTTTAGCTGAGCGAGGAAGATTCTTCCCACTTGACGAAGCTGCAGGAATCTCTGCATGTGCCACATCACAGTACACAAATGAGCCAGCAGGGATAAAGAAAGGCCAAGGCATCAAAAGTAAGCATTACCTTCTAGTTCCACGCTTGGGGGGTCGACACCCTGAGGAAGAGGATTTGTTGGTGATAAAGATGTTGGAGCTTGAGGCCTGGGCGACGCGGCTTCGACAGGAAAAGGTGAGGAAGAGCCTGTCAAAACTATGGCCTTGGAAGGAGAAGACGAGCTCTTCTGAAAAAGTCAGGTAAACCGTTAGCACACGGAAGAACATATCCGCGAATATACAAATATGGATTACCTTTCTCCTAAAGGTAAGAGGGGTGTCATCATCATCATCATCGTCTGCCGGTAAAACAGGGGATGCCGAAGCCGGCCGTTTTCAGCCTGATACACCCTGGCAGCAATGGCCTTAGCAGATGAAGAAGCAGGAGAAAGGATAGGCTCTTTAGAGCGAGAAGGGGGAGAATGACTCCTGATTGATACAGGAGTGACTAAAAGAGGAGTGGAAGAAGTACTCGGCCGGTCCAGCAAATGAAAGGCAGTAGTGGCGTCAGTTGTAAATATCCTCCGTTTCACTGACGGCCAGAGTTGCTCAAAAAGGGGATGAATGGCGGAACTAGAACGAAAAAGGGTCAATGAAAAGGCGTCCACCAGAGCACGGTTATGGGCCTCTATACTTGCGACATCTGCTTTATTAATAGTATAAAAACGCTCGGTCAGATTTTTGGAATAGAAAAGAGGAACGGGCCAAGTCTGGCCGAAACCCAGCTGACGAGCAAAGAAATGGGGAGCGTAAACCTCTACCCCAGCCTTGGCGTTGGTTCCAGTGACAATGTCGTAGAACAATTCTTTTCCAGCCAAGAATTGAACCCAAATGGGTAAGGAGTCATTCGCTCCAGAAGGAATATGAACATAGTTGGGAGTCAAATGAGTAGGAAAAGGGAAAAAGGAGGAAATGGAACCTAAAGGATAAAAGAATGAAAAAATGTCTCTCCTAGACATGGCCGTTGGGCGCAGGGAACCTATGGCCAACCCTTAACAGGCGGCAGAAGTACTGCGAATAGAGGGGGCCCCAAAGGAAGGAAAATATGCTCTCAACCATAATTGAGCAAACCAAAGAGGCCCACTGCCAGTAGGAGACGCCCCAGTCCTCAATTGAAACTGGAGCAGAGCTAAACCCCTGTAAAGGGCGGCTAAAAAGAAAGAACATAAATTCAAAGGCGTGCCACGGGCCAATGCATGCGTCAAAGGCAGGTAACTTGTAGAAGGTTTCAAGCTAGGGACGCAAAGAACATATTTACAAAGCCAAACTTGAAGGAAAGCCACCCGCTCGACATGATTAGGCTCAGAAGCAAGAGCGACAAAAGCACCCTGCATAGCCGAATAAGATTCGCACATTTTTTTATCAAACTTAGGGGGAACACTGCCAGCAGAAACCGAGACCACCATACCGGGAGAAATGACATCGCCCAGAGGAGGAAGGTTTACTAGGGCCCCAACATCCCTCAGAGTAATGGACAACGGGCAGCAGGGGAAAACAAAAATATTGTACTCAGAAGACCAAAAGCTCAGGGCGATTGGGAAAAGAGCTAAGTCATATACGGGGGGATTAAGGGTGACTTCTAATAGATCCAAAATTCCTGCACGTTCAAAAATGGATTTGGTGGGGCCATGGTTCATCATACGTGCATGCCACCTACGAAAACCAGAATCGGCTTTGGGCCAAGTACGAATACCTTTATCGTAGATGGCTTTCAATGGTAGAGAACTCAGAAAGGGAAGGGTTTCGACGCAAGGGAACAGCTGGCCCGCCGCAGTTTTCTCGACCGACTCAGCATCAACAAAAGATAGTCCCAAGAAAAACTCATCGACGTTGGGACCAACCCGCGAAAGAGGGTTCGGATTTATGTATGGCTTGGTGAGGATGTCTTGGAAGTCCTCAAAGCTAAGGACAGCAGCGGACTGAGTACTTGAAGTCGCCATTTGTTACAGAATGTGAGTCAAGTAAGGGCTAAAGAGTGTTGATAAAACGTAGCGCAGAAACAAGAAGATGAACAGTGAAAATGGCGAGAGAGAAGCGTAAGATGGCAGAGACGTATAACTAAGAATGCCGCGTACTTTTGGGGTTTTAAGGATTTGTAACGTTGCACTCCTTTAAGCGGTAAAGGTACGTGATGATTGAAATTTTGGGGAAGTTCAAGTATTGCAAAAAAAGATACAGAGTGAATATGGAAAAATTAATGATTAGTATTAATTCTGCCATATTGGAGGGTAATTGTTGACACACTAAAATGCAGCCCAAAATCAAAGGGAAGTCCAATTGAGAAATCCAAGATGAAGACCCAATGGAAGTCAATTAAAAGGCCCAAGAAGAAAAGCCCAAGCTGGAAACCTGTGAAAAAGGCCTGAATATTGGAAGCCCAAGAGCAAAGGAGTACCACCGCCTAAGACTGTGGGACGCCCAGAGGCTGAACGAGGGTAGTACTGCACAATCGCCCAGAACGACAGCCTCATTGTCGCCCAGAACCTCAAGTCGCCCAGAATCAGACAAGTCTAAAGGGTATAGTTTATCCAATTTAACAATTATGGAAGCGGTTGGCAAGTGAACCCGGCACGATCCCACGATCCAGAAAACAGCAAGGGTAGTGTCAACAGTTACTAAGCAACTACTCCCCAAACAAGCGGTTCCTCACTAAAGGAGTGGACGGTTGCGAAGGTAATGGAGCAAGTCCGAGCAGTTTCGATAACCAAAAGATGCCCAAGAAGTATAAAAGGAAGTAACGTCATAGAAGCAAAAGACCCCCGAATCAAAAACTCTCGACAAGAGAATATGTAACTTTTATTTCCTTAGCTTAAATTTAATCATTTCTCAGTACTCGTGTGCTTGCGCCCCTTGGAGGCGTTTTGTCTATTTTCCAGTTGTAGCTCTTCACTAGTAAACGCACCCCTTTTTGGGACTTTGTCTCAAGAGGTCTGTTCCTTACACAATCGTTTGACCCCTTCTTCTCGTAATTGTTGGCGGGTTGCAAAAACGCGCGAAAACACTGATATTCAATTATATCATTTTTTTCTTTAAAATTTTTAATTTTCATCAACAAAGCCATTATTACCAATTTAATTAATATTTATCATTTGATTTAGAATTAATATAAGTGGTGAAATATGATAATCCAAGATTAACTAACCAAGAGGGAGTGAATTGATTTTTTAAACTTTTTCGACAATTAGTAGGGCTGTTCGTGGGTCGATTCGATTTGATTCTGTTCGTTTCCAAAATTTTCGGGTATTTAATACATGGAACCGTCGGGTCCAAATATAATTATGGAACAGTTCGGGTTCGGTTCCTTTTGGTTCGGTTCTGTTCAGTTTCGTTTCATAATTAAATTTTTTAACATTTACCACAACACTACATAAATATAACTAATGACATTTCATTCGTAACTTTTACAAATTAACGTAGTTCAATTCAAAAATATATAAATAACTAGTTGTCAAATAACATTAATTCAATGCATACAAATACCAAATTTCTGACCTCTCAACATTCTGTTTATTGTCTTCCATTTGAGCGGCCAAACTGGAGCTAACACAAGCTGTAAGCAATAAAGTATATTGAAAATTATGACTGGATCAAACACGTTTCAAAAGGGAATTTTACATTGCAATTTCCTCAAATTAATGACAGTTCCAAGCTCTATTTTTGCTAAATTCATCCCTAAAATAAAAAATGAAAATGACAATAGATAACATAATAATTATAAATAAAAAATCCTCTCATAGAAAAGAAATTCATACTAGATCCCTATTATGAAAGTTGAACACAGTTATAAAAACAAAATTTGTATAGTTCTTAAATAGATGCATAAATGGTACCTAATTTAGAAGTGTTGCACCGGCGCGGCAGTGGAAAATGGAAATTGCTTAGGCCCCGTTTGATTGGCAAAGTTTTCTAGGGAAGTGTGAAATTTTTTTCCCTTTTCCAACTTTTGAAGTGTTTGATTGGCGAAATTTTCTCGGGAAAACATTTTTCAACTTTCTAAATTTTCCACCTTTTTGAGGAAAATAAATTCTTGATGTTTTGGTGAGAAAATATTTTTCAACTTTTCAATTTTTTTTTGTTTTTGCAATTGGAAAAAATTCTAGACACAATGATAAAAAAAAATTCACTTTTATTGACAATTTTCATGTAAAACAAAGCCAAACGAATGATATTCAGTATCATTATTTTTTTTTCAAATTTTTTTTTGGCAATTAGAAAAAATTCTAGATCCAATGGTAGAAAATATTATAACTTTAATGGACAATTTTCATAAAAATGAAGTCAAACGGACACCAAACTTTCAATATTTTCCATGAAAAATTATACCAATCAAACACAATTAATTACAATTCCTAACAAAACAATTTCTAGGAAAATCTTTTCCCGGTAAAACATTTTTTTTCCACTCATTTTCCATCTTTCTATCAAACGGACCCTTAGGGTTTCAAGAGAGAGAAATGGTCTTAGAATTTTATCTCATTTGAAGGCTTTAAATTTAATGAGAAAATTCAAATAGTTATGTAGTCATATCAATTATTAAGATATAATTATGGCGGAGGTCCGTAATCTTTACAAAAACTACAAATGGATCACAAACTCCACTGTTTCTTGTCTTTAAAATGGGCCAATGAGTTTTAAAATGATTTGTGCTTTAAAATTAAAATTATGAAATGATCTGATTTATTTAATTAATTTGTTAATTTATTTAAAAATAATAATTTAATTAATTCAATAAAAAAATAAAAAAATTATTTAGTTTCGGTTCTTGGTCTAAACCCGAGACCCGACCCAAACTCATCGGTTCTCGATTGGGTACCCTTTCGTGTATTTGACTTATGAAAAACTGCTCGATTCGGAACTTTTGGGCACCCCTTACAATTAGTCTCAAAACTATTTAATACACAAAATATATATATACAAAGTGTAATAAGAGAAGTAAATATAAAAATTCAATAACTTAATTCAAGTATTGTCACTTAAGTAGATATAGCACAATGTAAATAACAATTTAAAGTAAAGTGTGATGATAAACGAATTTAATGGGGTTCGATACACGAAGCGTTCTACGTTCCCGTTATCAAGTTCTCCGTCACGAGTAAGGCCAAATGCACTATAGTGATAACTTACAAACAACGAGTACCAATCCTTGAGTGACTTACAACAATGAACATTTATCCGTAGGTGATGACTTACAACAAGGAGCTCTATCATTAACAATAATCGAATTTTCACAAGACTCTCGAAACCACAAAATATAAATGATAATTTTACAATTGAAAGAACTCTCTTAACAAATGATATAATCAAATCAAGTGTTTACTGATTTATGATAACACTTCAATATATAGTAAATAGTAAAACTCGAGTGATTATGTTGTAAACTTTGAGGAATGATATATAATGAAATAGTTTGTATCTTTGTATCAAAATTTTCAACATATGATATCTCTTAACAAATAATACAAGTTAAGTATGAAAAGAGATTTACACTTTAATATAAGTGTTGGCAAAGAAAATCTTTAACAAGAATTGAAAATAGATGAGTTTGAGAAGTGTCCTTGTAAAATATAATTCTTGATGAAATAGATGAAACTAGTTTGATCAATCAAGAGATTCTTTATAATAAATGAAATAGAATATAAAATCAAGTAAATTCAATGATTTTCAATAAATATACTCTCTTAATCACTCTTGCAAGTGGTTAAAATTGAATGTAAAAGAGAAGAATATTTATAGATCAAGATGTTTGAAAATCAGTAACTTTGGATTGAGTATATCGGGCATTTTGATCAACCAAAAGATGAATATAGTCATTGTATATTTTAAACCATTGAAATTTCGACTGAGCATTTCTTGTCATTTCGGTCGAACATAATTTCGGTCGACCGATGTATACTTTGGTCTGAAGTATGAGAATTCTGAAAATTAATTTTTATATCAAAGTATTCATTTTTTCAAAATCTATTTTATATTATGAATAAAAAATAGTTTTATATGCAAGTGATGAATTATGAAAATAATTTGAACTTTATGCACTTGCTAAAGATCGATGAGTTGATACATTTACATATAAATTGAAGTTTCAATAAAGAATTTCTACACTCTAATCTTCAAAGTTCTTGTTCTGTTCGAGTCTATTTTAATTACTTGTTTTTCAATGGATGACAATTTGAGTCTTCGAATACTTAAGAAGATTTATACATGAAAAACTCGAGAAACAAAACTTGTTAGAAACATAAGTATCTGTTTGTTATAATCAAAACAAATGGAGCTATCATAGGTCAACAAAATATTTAATTGATATTTATCATTTGGGTTGGAATTAATATATGGAGTGAAATTGACATTTAATTATTTAAAAAATAAATAAATCAACAGAGATTTAGTGACTTATCATTCAATTGAGTATTTTATTCTTACAATTTTTACTTTCCATCAACAAAGTAATTTTTTATTTTTCATCAACAAAACCATTATTATATTATATTATTTATAAAGTCGGGATGGTGGAGAAACTTTTAACTACCAAATTTACTCCTACATATTTAACTACTAGGTGTAAGCAACGTGCAATGCACGTTTGCTTAGTTTATATTTAATAGTTTTGTTTAATAATTAATTTGTTATTAATAAAGATGTAATTTTTTTGGTTAATTAAATAATTAATGATGTAATGTTTATATAATTGATAAATAATTCAATAAAGTGCTTATCGCTGTCATTTCTAACCCAAAATCACAAACAAAAAACTCAAGGTATGTTAAGGAGTAAGAAAATGAGTTTACTTAGGCTCCATTTGATTCTCATTAATGTAGAATGAGAATGAAAAATATAACCGTTATTGGACCCCACACAAGAGATATAAATTCAAAATTGATAATTGATGTGATGGATAACGGTCATATTTTTCATTTTTATGAGTTTTTAATGAGAAACAAACGGAGGCTTAAACTTTTTGCATAGGTTAAGTCTTTACTCTTTTTTAAGTAATAATATAATTCATTTTATCTCTAAAGTATTATATGTATTACGATAATATATGTATATCATGTGTTAGATTTAGTATTGGTAAGTGACAGGTAAATTTTTAAGGACGAAAATATTTTAAGGGGGTGAGAATGTAATACCCCAAAAATTTCATAAAATATAATTCAATTTTTATATACTATATTTTAATATTTTGAAAGTTAGGGACTAAATGATACATTTATCAAATTATATTTTATTTGTGTCAAATATTTAGATATTGATAGAGTTATCGTAAATATACGAATATTGGTCTCGTTGGATAAATCGTAATTAGATATATAAATCAGATTCGAGAAAAAGTCGATTTGGATAAATTAACTCCAAAATATTTTAGTTTGAAGGAATTATCAAAAGCTCATTTATTATTATTATTATTATTTTGAAAGTAGGGGTGGTGAAAAAAGATTTTCCGTTAAAAATAAGAAATTCCGTTAGTTTTTCCGTTAAATCAAGAAATTCCGTTAGTTTTTCCGTTAAACCAACAAATTCCGTTAAATAGGCACTTTTTATATATAGAAAGATATGCCCACTATACCCTCATAATTGGAATGCCAATTTAATTAGTATTTATCATTTGGTTTAGAATTAAAATAATATAATGAGTAAAATATTTAATTGATATTTATCATTTTGGATTGAAATTAATATAAGGAGTGAAACTGACATTCAATTGTATCATTTTTTTCTTTACAATTTTTAATTTTCATCAACAATACCAATTCAATTAATATTTAGAATTTGATTTAGAATTAATATAAGTGGTGAAATATTTAATTGATATTTATCATTTGGGTTGGAATTAATATAAGGAGTGAAATTAACATTCAATTATTAAAAATAAAATAAAATCAACGGAGATTAATCTTTATGATTTACATTAAAATCAATTCATTAGGTTATTATTTCATTGAGGTTACAAAATTTAAATGCTGCATTAATGTATGAATGAGGTAACAAATGTGCTACAGGTTGCATTAATATATTAATTGGGACATTCGATCACTAAAAAAATAAAAAAATTTACACACGAAAATTCAATGGCTTATCTTTCAATTAATTGATTTTTCCTTACATTTTTTTTTTATTTTTCATCAACAAAGCCCTTATTAAGGACACAATCGAAAAACCCTTTCTTATGCTTGAGAAAGAAAAAACATACCAACTTCGAAATGGAAAAATAAGAGCAATCAACCCTCGATACTCAAATGTGAATGATGAAATTGAACTCACTCTCACAACGAAGACTGAGATAGAGGAAATTGAAGACTTCATTCTATATAACATGTCAACTTTATGTTATGTGAAATTTTCAAAAATCTCAGATTTTGTACACGAAGGGAAATTGCTAGGTACCATATCCTTATTCACGATTATTGTGCACTCTGCATTTAAATTTTAAACTAACTAATTCATTTTTCTCAGACATTGTAGGTGTGGTAATTAGTGTGAAGCCCATATTTGTTATCAGAAACGAGGAACTTTATGTGGCTAAAAAATGTGGAATTATACTCATCAACGATAAATAAATATGCCTATTTTTTATTTTGGAGCCTTGAAAAAATTAAACTATCTTTGTGGGGTGACTGCCTAAGAACGAAGGATACCACCTTGAGGACAACGTTAAAAGCATTACAATAATTGTTTCATTCTGTGTTAAAGCAAGCATCTATAAAGGTCTCCTTAAAATCATTGAATTGTATAGAAATTAGGATTTAACTGGAATAATATAACCCAAACCTATTTTTGTAGATGAGGCCACTTTGTCCATGACAAAGATCAGTTACATATTGACAAATCCAAATATGGATGAATCGAAAAAAAATAAGGGAAATGTATGGATTACTAAGCTTTATATAAGGGTAATGTTATTCATCCCCACTAAGGTTACAAATACAGTTTAGGTGGCGTTAATGTGACATTAAATGATAGATGAAATTAAATAAGTCATTTAATTTTACATTTTCATTTAATCTATCATTTAGAGCCATCTAAACTGTGTTTGTAACCCCACTGGTGATGAATAACATTATTCTTTATATAAATATTTTTTCTCCTTTACATCTTTATTTAAATGGTTATTATAGTAATAACTTGCATTTATTTATGAATAGGATTTCAACTGTAACAAGTGAAAATGCCATTGAGGCACTTCTTTTGCCATCTAGATGAATGAAAGAAGCACAAATAGTATCACTAAACGACATAGTTGTTGGAAATGTTGAAGTCATTTTGCTCATTTATAAGAACAATTAAGAAAGTGCAAAACAAGAATAGCCCATGGTTTGAGAATTGCAATTCCTGCAATGCAAGGGTCTATCCAATTGGAGATAAATCTACCGCCTTTTGTCGTCAATGCAACATTGAGGACGTGTTATACATATGAAGATACCTTTTAAAGCTTGTTGTATCTTGTTGTATCTGATGACTACACTAAAACTGTAGTCACTTTATTTGATGCTACAAATAGCTTAGCTGGTTGTAGTGTTGTCGAATATGCAAAAGAAGTTTTTATAGTAGTTAACCAAGCCTTACTAATTTTTCCAACTTCTATTAATATATATCCTCCAATATATGTTTCTCTTCTAATAATAATGTTTTTGCCAAAAGAAAGAGAAAAGTGGATATTACAGAAATTTGGTGCTAATTGAAGATAAAGAATACAAATTTTTGGTGAAGATGGACAAGAAAGGTCAAAGCGATAGGGCTCAGAAGCAAATTGTGGTGTAAGAAGTACACAAAACCGTCAATGGAGGAAAGAATATAGAGGAAGTCTGAAGCCATCACTTGGATAAGAAAATAAAGCTAGAAAAGTAGTTCATCTATGGTCTATTATGCAAAAGTAAATGTTAATCCATATCTATTTTCCTATTATATATCCTTTAATATTATTGTTAAGAATGAATGAAGGTTTAATTTTCTTTAAAACTTTCGTTTATGCGAAAATAAAAGTGAATTGGATTGAAATTTGAATACCTATTTTTACCCGTACATATTTAATAATATTATTATTTCCGTAACAAAATTTTAAGAGGACATAAAAAAACTAATTTACTAAAAACTAAACGAGGAAGTGTAGAAATCCTTTATCCTTTACAATATATAAAAGAGGAAGGTTAGAGTTACTGTTCCTAAGCCAAATGGCCAATTTTTTAGCCAGCCATCGAAGCCGAGAGCCGGAAGAGAGGAGATATTTTTTTACATCTTGCTTTTGCCTTTTGTTCACTTAATTTCTTTGTACACTTTCCCCTCTCTCTCTCTCTCTCTCGATTCGTCTCTCCCTTTTGAAACCCTAACGAATTCCACAAATTTCTTCATCTCTCTCTCTCTCATTCGATTTTTCTTTCCTGAGCGTTTGTTTTGCTTTTGTAGTGCAGTGTTCATTTTACTCTTTTGGTTCCAGAACATTTATTCTAGAGAAAAATCAAGGGTTTTCCTCCCTATAACAGCCGTCGCCGTCACACATACACCAACCTCTAAGAACTCGGCTCTCTTCACCAACCGTCGGCATCGCACCAATAGAAACCAACAAGAGCCCAAATAGAAACAGAAATCGCCATCTTCAGGTTTATTAATCTTTAGCTTTGTTCATATTTCATCTACGTTAAAAAATTTGAGCAAAATAAGTGTATTTGCTAGCATTTTGCAGCTTCCACAAGGGAAGTCATTCTTGGTGCCGACAATGGCCAACTTCATGAAATTGATGTCGACGAGAAGGACAAGGAAAAATACTTTAAATTTTTATTTGAACTCAGTGAACTTCCTGAAGCTTTTATGGGTTTGCAGGTTCCAAGCACATTTTCCTTTGTTTCACCTTGTCGTCCCACTTCTTTGAACCTATTTGAATTATTAAATTTAATTTTCCTAAGTAGGGGTTGAAGGATTTTTACAGCTGAATTTGACTGGGTAGATTGAATTCAATTTGATTTACAATATTTTGCCTGAAAAAAATTGTAATTTGGGGCTACTGTGTTAATAAGTTTTTTCTCTTCTCGATTTCATGTGCACTGACTTCAGTGTGATTCCATTTTTTCTAGAATTGTACAGAAATTTAAGTCTAGATAGTAACATATGAAGTCTGCAAAGCCTCACTGACTTTGTAATTGCTTAGTAAATGAACTTTTTTTCAATTGGCCATCAGTTAATTAGTTGATGTTAATTGCTTTCTATATAGTCCTTTACTAATTCATAATTTGCTTTCTGCTGTTAACCTTTAATTATTTATTTTTCAAACTATAAAGTGCTTTCAAATGATGAGTAGGGAGTATTAATTATTTTCTTTCTCGTGAGCCGATTTTGCTAAATTTTGAATGCTGCATTATGCAACGTGCCCATGACACTAACAAATAAATGATATGCCAATGGGATGCAACTTTGAAGTTTTTGGCATTAAACTTGTGTTTGAACATATTTAAATGCATCACATCATTTCCTTGCTTATAACTATCTTGTTTCAGTTTTGGTCAAAATATATTATTTTATTTTACGTATTCATATTCATAAAAATTGAATTTCTTTTTACTGTTTCAAATAGATAGCATTTTTACTAATTTATATATAGGGATGTCCATACTTTCTTGTCATATCATAAACTCCCATACCATACCACACTACATGTACAGTAAAAGCATGTCATGTTATGACAGCTAATATGAAGATTGTACTTTCTCACTTATCTGTCTATTCATCTATGTACTCTACAGTTGTACCATTCCACACACACACACACACACACACACGTATATAGAATATATTATATACAAAAACAGAAAGAAACCTCTATCTATTTTTAAAAAGCAGCATGGTCTCTTACACACATACACGCACGCACGCACTGTACAATTATTATTATCACTTACACAAACATAGCCTTCTATATCCTTTATATATAGCCGAAAGAAGAAAAAACAACTTCTATTTTGCAGAGATAGGAAGCAAGGTAAATGATTTTCTCTCTTTCTTTGCATTTTTCCTTTTCTCTTATCGAAACAAGAAAAAACAACTTTTATTTTGCATAGATACAAGAGCAAGGTAAATGATTTTCTCTCTTCCTTTACATTTTTCCTTATCTCTTATACCCATACAAGTATGAGTAATATATGAATGATAACAACTATTATAGTACTGAGTTTTCAACAATCTTTTAATATTTCTCTTTTATTTGCATTTTCCAGTCATAAACATGGAATCAAATTACAAACTAATCCCTAAAATAGCAACACGAGAAACCGGATGGACTTGTAAAGTGATCGTTGTGGAAAAAACTTCTTCAAGATCATCGCAAAAGGGGAATGGAATGTATCAACATCTTTGGTTAATGGATACTGCTATAAGTTTCTACAGATAAAAATGTTCACACTTGATTTTTTTGTTTTTTTCAATTAGAATATAATATTGTATTGCAGTTTAGTACTCTTCTTTTTCCCATTAATATCAGCTCCTATTAATGAAAGAACATGGTCATCTCTGTGCTTATATGAAAAAGTTACAAGATTGTGTCTAATAGTATGGAATTATTATTCCAACTGTCATTTATTTTTACTGAAAATCATTCATATCTTCTTCAAAACTCATGTTATATGAATTGATTTTTTGTTTTGTTTTTGAAGTTGAAAAAAATAAAAAATAAATAAAACAATGTGTTCAGAATTACCATACACCAATATGCGCATTTTAACACTGAAATGTTAAATTTATCTGTTTTGTTATTTTTCATACATACATAAATTTCAAAATAACTTTACTATGTTACATTTTATCTTATATTTAATAACTCATGTAGGAAAACAAAGTCCAAACAACTATATTTGCTCAAAACATTAAAGCCCTTGAAAATACATTGGTACCATCAAAGACATACTTGATCTCAAATGCATACATGAAGCAAACAAATGAACAATTTAGATCAACTTGTGGAAATACACAATGGACAATTAGTTGTTCAACCCGAATAGAAGAAGTGAATGAAAACCACGTCTCTCTTGTGGAATCATGTTTCCAGTTTACAACATTTGATGAACTTCACAAGTACATAGACATGGACACCGAAATAGGTAAATCAAACTATTATCACACAACTATACATTCACACTGATGCATATCACAAAAAACTAATGATTTTTTTTTTCAGCATTTGTAGGTATTGCAGTCGATGTTCGTCCAAAAAGGAAAATTCCAAACACAAATGCAGATTCAACTGTCCAAGACATTGTTCTGGTTAATAAAAGTTAAGTATATAATAAGTTAAACTTTTAAAGAGACCGATATATTCCTAGCTATCGAAATTAACTAAACTTTTTATAATTTCATATGCAGATTGCAGTCAATTATATTAACTATCTGGGACAATTTTATAGACCATGAAGGAGCTGAAATTACTGACTGCCTTATGAAAAAACCAATCATCGTCGGTAACCATTTAAAGGTGACATCATTCAAAGGTAAACAAACTTAGAATTTATTCGTTTCTTCTAACAAATCACGTGCTATAAATAAATTTTATTTTGCTTACACAATTGTAATATATTTAATAGGAATATCGTTGTCCACAAAAGCAAATAGCTCAATCTTCATAGATCCAAAGTTTGAAAAACTTGTTGAATTGAGAAAATGGTTAGTATACTTGTTTTGTTATTCGTTTTTTTTTAAAAAATCATTACTCATTTACTAGGACTTTATTCTATTTCATTGTTTACATATTTTTTCATTTATCATTACCTATTGTTGAAGGGCGGAAAGAAACAAAGAAATGTTGACAGAGATGATAACTCAAAAGACATGATTTACTGAATACTTCCACTATTCCACCTCCTCCGAAGAACAAAATCATCTACATCAAAGATATTTCAGAAACCACATCAACGGTATATTAAATAGTGCAATTGAAACTATGCAACTGAACTCTGTCATTAGAATTCTTCCCATTTTGCAAAAACAGGTTTCTAGTAAAAAAAATATGCTAACATTCCTTGTTTTTACTTCAGTGCAAACTATTTTGGATCAATGGTAAGGTAAAAATGAAGACAACAACTCAGTCACTTTGGTATATGGCATGTGACACTTGTGGTTGGATGTCCTTTGCTCAGTTGAATGAAATATATCTTTGTAATTATTGCAAGTATATGCATGCAAGAGCAATTCCTTGGTAATAATGATAGATATATTACTATGTAACAAAAACAATCATTCTTTATGTAGTTTACTTTCAGTAAAATTCAGCTTTTGCTTAATACTAAATTTAATTTTTTTCTCCCAGAGCAAGGTGCAGTGTTAGGATTGGAGATCACACTGGCAACATTACTGCATCATTATTCGACGATATGGCTGAAAAATTCTTACACCTTCCAGCTGAGAAAATAATGAAAGATAATCTAATGGTAATGTTTTTATGTATTATTTAATTACATTCAACAAGTTTCTCTAGCTGCATAACTTGATTGTATATTGTTTAATTTTTTATATATAGCCACATCATGTCATTGGTGCTCATAAGTCCAACTACATGGATGAAGACCACTTCATTTACATGAAAGTAGGAAACCCCGATCCAAAGACTAACCAACCGAGGTTTGATGTGATATATATTCTTGATGACAACCGTGAACTTGAAGAAACATCTCCAATAGTGTCTCCATATGACGCGAAGAATAAAGCTTCATTCAATTGCACAAATTCCTCAAAAAGCAGTCAACAATTCCCACCTACTGCACGAAGAAATCTGGTCTTTGAAACATAAATTGTTGAGCAACCAAAAAAACAGAAGATGATATCATCTGACCTTCCTAAAAATGAGAAGAATGTAGTTCATGAACTTGGCAGCATCATTACTACAACAAAGTAACTGTCTCATACCTTCAGCAGTTCAATTCAAGTGGCAACTGAGATGTTTTTGTATTTTTTGCTAAATGCAAATGCTGGGAATCATTTTGCAGAAACTTTGGAAGCAACATGGGCAAATCAGCAATAAGAAGAGTTGTTTTTTGTACTCCTTTTGACTAAATGACTATTTTGTTCAAGACCATATTACAACTTATGCATGTCATGAGCTTCATTTTAGTTTTTGGAAACACAGTGTACTATGTTTATGTACATAAAGTAATTGCATGTGTAGAATCAATTGCAGTCTTAACTTTTGCAAGTCTAACTAAAGACTCTCAATACTTAATTTGTTTGCATTCTATTGAAATTTTTTAGTGAATATGCTTGAAATACTAAGGAAACTTTGTACTTCCAGATTCTATGGTAGTGAATACGAATGAGAAAGCACATTATTTAATGTATATAATTAGATAGTTACATATTCTAAAATAGATTCTCATTTTAACAATATCACTTAGAAAATAAATAACTGTAATTGTGCAACGCATGATGCACCACTAGTCTTATATATGACGGTAAGTAAGAAGTAAGAACATTTACTGCAATTATGCAAATATATGTCCAATATATCCTCATTTGAATACCACCTTTAATTAAGTAAAAGTAAAAAATCCCATATAAATTGGCCGTGCACAATGGTACTAATGTATTTCACACGCATGCATCATGCCCTTTGCACTTCCGTACTAATAAGGGATGTAATGAAAACAACCTTTCAAATTCTATTTTCCTCTTCTATATTTTCGTACAAATAGTATAGTTAAAATAATCTACATCCACAATATATTAAAGGCGGGGATTGAGTTTCTAACTAAGGACTTATTTTGCATAATTTGGATTTTCTTCTCCCAATTGTAGATTGATGTTTGTATATACAAAAGGAATATGCTAATTCCTAAGAGTGACATAGGGATGGAAGTTACAAATATGTTAAAGGCACATAACTTATAATTATAAGTTTTTTTATGATTGCCAACAATCCTCTCTATTTCCAATCACCTTCGCCCTCACCGTGAATAAGTGGGAACATTCAATTGACTATTTGTTCTTAACATTTTTTTTTTTTTAATCAACAAAGCCCTTACTAATATTCATAATGTACATTAGAATTCATGCATTAAGTTATTATTTAATTGTTATTTATCATTTGGTTTGTAATTAATATAAGGAGTGAAATTTACATTCAAGTACTAAAAAAAACATAAATAAATAAACGGAACTTCAGGGACATGAAAGAAAATAGGAAAATTGAAATTCAATAATTAATCATGTCGGCAGGTTAGATAATTTTTTGTGTTATCAATTAACATTATTTTCTTCAATCCAAGAAAATTTATAATTTTAATTTAAAACTGTGTGTTTCTTCTTCAAATTGTCCATGAACATTTTGAGGAGCAGTATTCGAAGACCCTTCATTTGAGATTTTTTATTTCGTGTTAATTTTTGTGTGTGTTTGTTGTTGTTTCTTGATTAGTAGGTTGCAAGGACAAATATTGTATTCTCTCATGGACAACTATATGTCGCACTTTCTCGTGGAGTTTCAATAAAAAAACAAAAGTTTTAGTAAAAGCAAAAGATAAAAAGAAGAAAATATGTGGGACCTTGATAAAAAATATTGTGTACAAAGAAGTATTATTATAATCATATCATTACATTTTAGTTTATTCAACATTTTCACATTATATACATAATGTCATAAAAACTTATATATATATATATATACACACACACGCTTCAATTGTATTTTTCCATTGAACAATATCAATTACCTCTATTATTTTTAAAAAATGGTATTAGTAATTCAAAAATAGTACAACATGCCAACTCCGCCTCCATTATGTTGTTGCCGGTAAATATCACTCTTTTTGGTTTTGGATCTTTCAAATCATTCTTGTAGGAGATTTGGACGAATTTTTTTCTGATCATTTGAGAAAAATATTCATTATCTTCATATCACAAGAAAATAAATAAAAGAAGAAAAGAAAAATTGTATGACGTTGACAAAAAAATACTGTGTACAATATACATTCTTAATTCTTTTTAACAATTTTAATTTTTCCTTTAACAATATCAATTATCTCAACTACTTTTAAAAAAATATTATTACTTTAAAAATATTACAAATATCATTCGTCGAATACATAAGACGTGTAACGCAAGTGCTTACCACTGGTAGGAATTAAATGGTCTTATTTTAATCACTATATATCACACTCAATAATTTTTTTTCCTTAAAAAATTTCGGAAAAAAAATAAAGAATAAATAAATTAGAAGTTTTGATGAGTTGGGCCTCAAAAGATCCGATATTACAATACTTTATAGCCTAAAAGATCCGACTTGGTAACCCGAATTCGATTGATCAAAATTTTCTCCACTTTTCTTCGCTCAATATTCTGCAGCTCCATTCTGTAATTCTCATTTCTCATAATTCATTTCCCGATTGCGCTGTAGTATTGCGGAAGTAAAGAAAAAATGATTGATTTTCAAAGAGATTTTTCGTTCCAATTTCGGCCTTCAAATTCCCTCTAAAACAACAGATTACCAGCCAGATCTCTCATTCATAAACTCTCCTTGATCTGTTGCGATCTGTATAATATTGAATTTTGAGGAAGACTAGTAAATAAATTATAATTAAATTAATGGCAGGAGCAGCATCGGCGCTGTTCCTATTGGACATAAAGGGGAGGGTTCTGGTCTGGCGGGACTACCGTGGGGATGTCTCCTCTGTACAAGCCGAACGCTTCTTCACGAAGCTCATTGAAAAAGAGGTATTTCTTATTAATTCATTTCTAGTTTTACTGGTTCTTCTCTTGATTATACTTACTGAGTTTTTTGAATTTTGAATAATTTGTTGAATGTCGTATGAATTTAGATGAACATAAGGTGTTAAATGGTTTGGTTGAAGCTGAGGGGAGGCGTGAGCTTAATTTAATTGATTTTTCTTTTGTTGTTGGTTAAGTGTAGTTCAGAGGATCGGATTTTTGTGCAGAACTTTAGCTTGATCTGATCTTTCTCTTCTATTGATTTATGTTTGCTTCTTGTTTACTGATTTCTGCTATTGATTTGACTGACTTTGTTATGATTTACTTGTTGAATCTTTTGTTATTAACACTAATTTATTGAATGTTGCTGAATTTTGAGGAACGTAAGATGTTAAATGGTTTGATTGAAGCTGAAGGAAGCATGAGTTTAAAAGTTAATTGAATTTTTTTTTTTGGGGTGGGGGATTGTAAGAGTTAAGTTTACTGCAGATTTGTATGCAAAACTTAAGCTTGGTCTCATCTTTCATTTTCTTCAATTGATTTATGTTTACTGAATTTTAATCTTTTTCGAAAAATAAGGATCTGTCTAGATTATTGATTTGACTGGCTTCGTTTTGTTTACTTATTGAGATTTCCCTAATTAGGAATAACTTTTGTGGAATGTGGTATGAGTTTTGATGAATGTAAGGGGTTAGATGAGTTGAGTGAAGCCGATTGAAGGTAAGAGCAAATTTTTATTAGTTTTCCTTTCCTTTCCTTTTCTTTTTTGGTGAAGTACAGTTCAGAGCTTAGGATTTGTACGCAAAACTTTAACTTTAACTTGATATGATCTTTATATTTTCAATTGGCTTATATTATAGTAAGCTTTTTGCATGATTAAAATTGAGGATAAAATGGATGGATTTATTGTAGATTAACTACCTAAATGGTCTAGTTAAGCCTGACAAAGAATGTGAATATAATTCAGTTACAAGAGATAGCTTGACCCAAAATTGAATCTTCACTCGTTTTTTATTTGATTATTTGCCCTTCAAGAAGGAACCACTTTTGGTACAATGGTAAATTTGATAATAATAAGTTCTGTTATAACACTTGGTTCCATGCATTAAATAATTTTCACACAATATAGTTTGAAATGACGTCTTCAAGAATTACCTCCACTTTTCCCCCTAAAATTTTAGCCTTATCCTGGATGTCACTTTTCTTGGAAGTTATATGTTTTCTGAAACCTGAAACATGGGAGAAACACAGTAAACAAAAACCACATCACATCAAATTACATAATTCAGACAGAAGAAAAAAATCTGAAATTTCTCTTCTGTATCCTCTGAGACTGATGCTACTAAATTTTGCTGCATTCCTGCAAATTGGTTGTTTTTTGGTTCAAAATAGTATTTAGTTTAAAAATGAACAAAAGGGACTGACACATGGTGTGGTACCATAATCTGTTTTAGGGTGAGCCGGATTCTCAAGATCCTGTTGTGTATGATGATGGTGTCACATATATGTTTATACAACACAATAATGTGTATCTCATGACTGCATCCCGGCAAAACTGCAATGCCGCCAGCCTTCTGCTATTCCTACACCGTGTTGTTGATGTAAGCTTTATTGGTAATAGAGTTTCAGTATGCTTTTATAATTTAGTTTTTAATCTTAAAATTTAGGCTATTTTGTCAATTTGTCGCAATCTAATGGCAGGTCTTTAAACATTATTTTGAAGAGTTAGAAGAGGAATCCCTCAGAGATAATTTTGTTGTGGTGGTAAGAAAATTTGCTTATCTCTTCTTTCAAATTGATAGTTTACTGTGAAATGTCAAAGAAATAAAAAATAAACGTTTGGATCTTCTAGAACTGATGATGCTTCATGCCTCTGACAGTATGAGTTACTCGACGAAATGATGGACTTCGGTTACCCTCAATATACTGAAGCAAAAATTCTTAGTGAATTCATCAAGACTGATGCTTATAGGATGGAAATTACGCAGAGGCCTCCAATGGCTGTAACAAATGCAGTTTCTTGGCGCAGTGAAGGGATTCGTTACAAAAAAAATGAAGTAGGTCTTTCTTACTAGCCTTCTAGCTAATTCTTTGAAGGACTGGATTACCTAGCTAGTTTTTGTTTCTTCAGGTTTTTTTGGATGTCGTAGAAAGTGTTAATATACTTGTCAACAGCAATGGACAAATAATTAGGTCAGATGTTGTTGGGGCATTAAAGATGCGGACATACTTGAGGTTTGTCCTTCAATCCTTGATACTTATCAGTGATGATATATTCTGAAATGAAGAGGAAGAAGTGGTAATTTGTAATTGGTGTGCTGTATATTCTTACTGGGATTTGATTTGACATTTTGGGTATCCTGAGTTTACTTTGCTGCATGCCCAGACCAGTGTGTGTGTGGTGGGGATTGGAAATTAGTGGGCTGATTGTACTTATGAGTGAGGTGTTGATGGGTTTTTTGTTCAAATATGTTTTGAGGAAACTACTTATGATGGACCAGTGGTGAGTAACAGACTTGGCTTCCCTCTTGACCTATTAGGGAATTTTTATTAATAATCAATCTTAATATTTCAGGTGGTGGTGGGCTAGGAGAAAATCGAGAGAGTTGGTGATCTCTTACATTTTCAATGGGTAGATTATGGTAGGAAGTCTAAGGAGTTTTCCGAGAGATCTGTGCAATGAAGCACATGCTCCTACTGGGGAGAAGTCCCAGTTTCAACACGTGTTGTATCATGTCAGGGAACAGCACTCCCGACTCCCAAGACACTCCAGGACAAGTGTCCGACATGCCACGTGTCCCTGTCCGTGTCCATGTTCATGTCCAATGTTCGTTTTCCTGTCGTGTCCAATGTCTGTGTCTTTGTTTGTGCCTCATAGGATCTATGATAAGACGAAGTGGATGAGAAGGGTTACAAGAAGAAAGCCCCTTTGTAACAAGAGTGGAACTTAAAGAGGCTTGAAAGCTCTCTCAATTATAATAAGCAGTCAGGTTTTCCACATGGAGATAGGTTGAGAGTTTGGGTGGATTGCTGGTATCTAGCCTTGAAGCATCTCTAATTGTTCTTTTCTTATTTTCGTCTTTATTAATGGGGCGTAGATAGTTTTTGCTACATTTTGTACGTGGGTTTGTTCTTCCTTTTGGTGCTTACTAACTAAATTACACTTACCAGGAAAAATAATTTCTTTTATGTTTCTCACTTGAATCAAACAATCTACAAGCTTATTTTTTAAGTTCTAAAACAGATTTCCTCAGACTTCAGAGAAACATGATCTCAGATTTTATTTTCCCAGGGATATTCATCTGAAGGTTCAGTTTATTATTATGATTTAACACATTTCAAAGTGTTGTGCTGGGATTGAGTGGATCTGAACTCATTTTTCCACTTGTCATGGCAGTAGACAAGATTTGACTAATAACAAAAAAATCACTGAATTTTTTTTATCAAACTTGTGAATGTGAAGAGAATGAATATCTAGTTATAACTTATAACACGTTGCACATTGAACTAAATAATTGAATCAGCAACCTGGAAAATCAATTCACTCAGTCTCACTACCTCAATTGAATCTTTGGATGCTACAGTCTCTGAAGTTGTTGTACTGCTTAATGATTATTTACAAAGTCAGACTATTGATACGATTGATGTAAAAACACTATGTTTGACTCAGCCTCATTTAATTTCTCACTCTTTTGAATCAAAAGATGGGAAAACCTTCAATCCTGATGGATATATGGAGGGAGAGAGACCCTTGGGGGAGGGGCTTAGCAGATGGCATGCTGGTAGATTGATACGAGTTACCTTAGCTTCTATAAGGAAAACTCCCGATTTCTCATTATCTATCTTCTTTTGATATTTTTGATTAAGCCACTAGAATACCAAAATTTTCTCAGAACAGTTTCTAATCCAGTATTCCCCATGTAATACACCATGTGTAATTGGTACTTTGTCCATGTCCAACATTGGTGGTAGTTACTTCTTAAGCCTGAAACTTGTGGATCATTATGGGTCCGGCTGTATGCCAGCTATGTGAGAAGTGGTAGTATAGAGAACCCATAGTGTAACGACCCGGGCCTTGTGTCCAAGTCATTATATTATAGGTATTGTCCGCTCTAGCAGGGCATTTACCCTTTTACCTCTCACGGTTTTCTGTCTCATCCCCATGGTTCGATCCGAATATATTTGCTTCATGAGAGACATAAGTTGAATTCTAGTACTATTACTATTTAAAATTAAAATATCTTAATTTCCAATTCGATTGGAGTCCACTAGAGTAATGTATGATAGGAGCCATACTCTTTCAATCCAAGAACTATTTCAATTATTCTCATAAGGGGCAGACCCGGGGAGGTCCTGGGGGGTCACGTGACCCCCCAACTTTTGAAGATTTATTTTGATAAAGTCATGTTTGGTATCGATTGAAATCTATATTTTAATCTAAATCAAACTTAACTATTAATTTTAATAACATATTTCATGAAATACATAATTATTTAACTTTTATTAAAATTTACTAAAAATTTGATTTAATCTTCAACAAACGGGGGCAAAATTCACAATAAATTTGAATTTTGTTCTTTTCTCTTACTCTCTTTTACTCTTTTCCTTGCGCCTTTAACAAAATTTTAACCCTTCTAGTTTTTTAAATTTTGTAAATTATATCTCTACAAACTATCACATTTAATACAAATTTTCACTTTCAATCAAATTTTCAAGTAATTAGGACTTAAATTTGCATTTTCTCCTATAAAAAACTGTGTATATGAAATGTGTCTGAACTCATTATATCCAATTTGATTTATATTTTTTGAATTGTGTTTATTTGATTGATTATTAGTATTGAATATTAGTTATATGTTTTTCCTTTCGATTACTTGAATTGATTGTTTGTATCAAATACATTATAAGATTTTTAAACGTAAATATGCATTTTTTGTGATAAACAAAATATTAATAAAACGACTCTTCGAAATCAAATGGATGAAAATGATTAACAAAATATTAATGAAGAAATGTTTTTTTAAATGTAAATTTGCATTGTTTCAAGTCAAGTATAAATCATTCAAAAACTAAGAACAAAATATTCGATTTGTATAGGGTTTGATTGTGCCCCCAACCTAAAATGTCTACGTCCGACCCTTATTCTCATATGTATTTCAAGAGGAAATGGAATGGAGCTTTTCCTTTGATCTTGGTTTGGTCATCTAACTCGCAAGCCCTTTGGGAACAAGTTTTGCCTTTCTCATCGGGCATTGGTTTTAGGAGATTCTTTGGTATGTTTTTGGTAATCTTCTGGTTTATGATTGAGAGCCAACTAGTACAGGCTAAATTCAACTTAATGCTCTCATAAGGCGGATGTCTTGGGTTCGAGTCCTAAAGGACGCGACAAAAAGCTATGAGGGATAAGTGGGCAGATACCTTCCCATAACAATTTTGGCAAGAGGCTTAGGTTAGTACAAAAAAAAGTGCTTTTTTTTTTTTGTAACAACCTGAGTCTCGTAAGAGAGAAGATTCCCTTTCAGAGCAGACAGTACGTATGATACAATGGCTTGGGCACGAGGCCCCGGTTGTTACACATTGGGTCTAATACAACCAAGCTATGTGACAAGTGGTGTTATAGAGAACTCATTGGGGTCTATCATTGGGAGTGGTTGATTGAATGTTTACTAAGCAGTCTTGAATCATTTGGTGGTACATGACAAAAGGCATCGGGGCCTTAACTGTAGTACATGGATGTTGCAAGTTGGAGTTGCCAACTTATTAGTGGGAGACTGGGAGGCTTAAGTGAAAGTTATAACTTGGCTTAACAATTTTGGGCTGAGTGGAAAAGATAAACCCATAAGCAGTTTTTTCTTAACTCTGCAACTCGGGTCACACAAGCAAGGCTAGCAGTGGGCCAGGGAGTCACATTTCCTATCTGTAATTGAGCTGCCAAAACATGGTATCAGAGAATTGGAAATGTGAACACTGCCTCAGTCTTCCTGCCCCTTTCTTTGGCCATCGCAAGCCGAACTCATTGTTGAAACATACCTATTGGAAATAATGTATTACAATATATGGAATCATATGTGAAAAAAATTCAGTTCAATCTCAGACGTAAGGTGTTATTCTTCTCTATGTATTTTTGTGCGCCTTCAATAACTCTGTTGCAGGATACTTGCCATTTATTTGGCATCTTTTAAGATGTTCTGTACCTTCTTGGGTGCCTGGTCTTTCTTTGTCTAGCTTATCCCTATATGCTTTTATATTGGAAAGAACTAAATTCCTTTTGTCAAAGTATTTTTCACCATGTAAGTTGGCTGAAGTTTGCCAGGTTTTTATGTGTCAGTTATTGTTTGGTGCTTACCTTTTGTAATTCTGAAGTACTAATATATTAACTCTTCCAGTGGCATGCCGGAGTGTAAGCTTGGGCTGAACGATCGAGTGCTTCTGGAGGCGCAAGGCCGATCTACGAAGGGAAAAGCCATTGATCTAGATGACATCAAGTTTCATCAGTATGTAATGAACTCTAGATTTAAATATAATGTGTGACTGCACTTGATTTTTGAATGTAATTGCTGCAGGTGCTCTTTAGAGTTTGATTATGCCTATCTGTGTATGGATATTTATCTTTATTTTTTTGTAATTTATATCTGAAAAAAATATATCCCTGTTCTCTCTCAAATATCTACTTCTGATTAGGTGTGTGCGTTTGGCGCGATTTGAAAATGATCGGACAATATCCTTCGTACCTCCCGATGGATCTTTTGATCTCATGACCTATAGACTCAGCACTCAGGTATGGTCGTGGATGTTGAACTTGCAGTTTTTTATGCTTCCTTTGTCTGTTTCTTTGTTCCTTTTTCAATTTTTCGGATGTGCAGAGTTGAATGTGTACTTCGTTACACAAATGGGCAAAGAATGAGGTTGTAAGGTGTAACTAAAATGTCCTTTGAACCAGTATGTGATCTTGAAAAAGCAAGATTATCATCCACATTTTCAAAATCACTAGTGTGACGTTTGAAACTCTGCATCCTGGTATTAGTAGATATATTTTAGAAAGTGGATAAAGAAATTGGGATTGGGGGAGTAATTTTTTTTTGTTCTTTTTCAATTGCGCTCTTTGCAAAATATGTAGTCTTGCTCAAGAGGTTTTCTTTGCTCTTAGGTAAAGCCTCTGATATGGGTCGAAGCTCAGGTTGAAAGACATTCTAGGAGCCGGATAGAATTTATGGTAAAGGCCAGGAGCCAGTTCAAGGAGCGCAGGTACATTTATGAAGTGAAAATTTTGGTGCAACTTCATCTGTATTTGATATTTCATCTGAATCTTTATTTTCCTTGTTGCTGGCCATCATGTTTTTAATCTTTACGCAAAAATTGAAATTTCAGTACTGCAACTAATGTCGAAATTGAGTTGCCTGTGCCATCGGATGCTACCAATCCTAATATTCGGACATCATTGGGGTCTGCTTCTTATGCACCCGAAAATGATGCATTGATTTGGAAAATAAAATCTTTTCCAGGTGGTAAGGTAAGGTTTGGGATCTACTGTGAATTATTGTCTATATTTTCTACTAATATTCATTGGTGTTAAACTATACTCAGATGGAAAAGCATATACTTGGATACATATGCATGCACTTGATACTTTTTTGCTTAATTTATTTTGAAGGAATATATGTTGAGAGCAGAGTTTAGCCTACCCAGCATAGTATCTGAGGAATCAGCTCCTGAGAGAAAAGCTCCTATACGCGTGAAGTTTGAAATACCATATTTTACAGTTTCAGGAATACAGGTGAGCTATAAAAACAGTAGTTTGATTTGTCAAAATGTTGTAACATTACTATTTAGTATAAACAATTTTTTTATGAACATACCTGGTAATAATCTCTGTCGAAATCTCAAAATTCTAAGCTTATCATTTAAAGGGCTGAAAACCCTTAACAAGCTGTTTTCGAAGATTATTGAGCCTTTAACCGTGCTTCTGCAAAGACATTATTACATAAAACTACGATTTTCGAAGCCCATGATATCTGGCAATATCGTGAAAATATATTAAATTGATTTTAGTCATTTGACAACGTAAACTTTGTTTCTGTTTAGCATGATTGGATCATTTTCATCGCAATTATTGAGAATTTGTTTTCTTTAGGTTCGTTATCTGAAGATCATCGAAAAAAGTGGCTATCAGGCTCTACCATGGGTGAGATATATTACAATGGCAGGTGAATACGAGCTCAGGCTTATATAAAATGCACATGCTTTTTTGGCTCAAATGATACAAAGGAATCGAATTAGCTTGAGGTGCCTCGTTGGTGACAAATTTTTGAAGGGGTCGACTGTAGAGAAAATTGTGATGTTCTGGGCCATTTTTGTCTAATTTGATTAGTGCTGTTTGAAACCTGAGATTTGTAACAAATTTCATTTGCCTTTTTTTTTTTCTTCTTTTAACAAGAAATCCCGTTACTTGTTAAATGTTTGCGTATATTGCCTAGTGCAATCAAAACCTGAATCCAAAATGATATATGTATTTTCCTCTGAAGAAATGGTATTTAGAACAAATATTTCGTTGCTGGAAACTCAATTTTACAAGCTGTTCACATTTAAATTCTCTTTCTATGTGCTATATCATCTTCTAGTTGTAGTATTTGAGCGGAAATGCTGTCATATATCAAGTTGAAATGAATTCCTGCTCTCCCGGTTCATAATGAAAAGGATGAGACCGCCTTCAACACTGTTGTAATACCTGCATAAAACCAAACATTTCAGTTAAAACATAGAACGTTTCTAATCAATATTTGTTGGAGACGTGTGAATACAAGTTCCACATTAGCTAGACATGTGAATGGTGGGTTTTGTCCAATTGAATTTCAAGGACATGTTACTCGTGTTATTGGACTTATCGTGTCATTTGAACACGATGATGGTCACGTTACTCACTTTGAATTCAAACCCGTCTCCAAATGCAATGTTAGTGCAATGTGGAAGCATGACATTGAATCTACCATGTGTGGAAGATCCAAGTCTGAGCTCCACTTATGCACGAGTGGGAGGTTCTGTGACGATGAACTATCGAGGAGATGGCGGAGTCTCCATGGTAAAGTGAGCTTGCCACAAAAAAAGTACTATATTCACTTTTGAGATTTACCAATTTACATTGCTCCTTAAAGGAGGTAAAACTTAATGGATCACTTGTAAGATTGAAAAAAGACTCCGAAATAAACCTTGAAAGATATTTTTTTGAAAAAATAAAAAATAATCCATTTTACCATGTACGTTTCTTTTCAAAGACACTTCGGATTTCTTCCAGGCCCTCCATAATAAATGTAATTCCCCCAAACTCCATTAACTCCCCCTTGTATATCGTAGCAACTTGGACGATCAGCCAAAACGTTAAGATTTGACAGTGGGAGTAAACTGTTATCCCAATCTACTATTTGTAAATTTCGAAAATATGCCGATTTTCCGAACCCTTCTCCTGAAAAATGTCCACTGCCCATTTGTGTTGATGTGTGGAAACCAGAGGGACTGCTATTGACAATTTCACCACCAAATTGGACCATAGTTGCATTATCTCTAAGCCGTGTAAATAAAAAAGATGGCCAATAGCCCACTAAAATTCCAGACCCAAATTCAAGCCACCAATTTCCATGCTTTGGATCCTGATAAATAAAAGTGTATATAATTAGAGAAAATGTATTTTCATCATGCTTAAATTAAATTAAATATAATCGCAATTATGACTAATCATTATTAATGGTCTAATTATATTACAAGCAACTATAAAATTAGACTTACTGATCGATTTGATTCTCAACATCCGGTATCGATCTTGTTATATACTTTAAAAAAAAGCATAATTGAGTTAAATTTAATTGAATAGAACCGAATCAATTGACACCACGTAAAAAGTAAGGTTTAATTCAACTAACAAGTTTGTATCCAGCTTTAAAAAATGAGTAAGTTGGCCCTCATCATTTCATTATTGCTGCACAATTAGTCTCGAATAATGTAACTTGTCCATGATCCAATAAAATCATCGTGTGACCCTCACATATCAGACTTTATGGAGCTAATTTTTGTTACTCAATTGGATCAACATCCATAAATTTGAAGTAAAACGTATTTTTATGAGTAAATCACACGACGATTCAATAAAGTTAGATTGCTTGTAAAAAAAAAAAAAAAAAACGAAAGTTTAAGGACTAGCTTTTTACTTGAATAATAGATTGAAAACCAGTGGTGCTATTATCATGGAAGAATTTAATTGTGTGATGATAATAACAAAGTGGATGATGGGCCACAATTTTCTTTGCTTGAAAGAATAGAGGTAGAAAAGCAGAAGCAAAATAATTGAATTAATTTAATCATTTTGCCGTAGCCCAACATACATGCTGTGGGTGTAATTAAGTAGGTGGTCAAAATGCATCATGAAATTTAATAACCTCATTTCATCTAATTATTTAAAGAAACTTCTTAAATACTACAATGAATTAAGGTAGGTGGTCAAAATGCATGATTATTTTGAATTAAGACATAAAAATATAGTTGCATCAAATCATACACAGTCGAGTCGACCTTCAATTTATTGAGTGCATAAAATATTTGGAAGATGCTACGTGTATCAAATAGATTACATAATCTTTTACATAATCAACACGTGACAGACCCCTATTGGGGGGGGGGGGGGGGCCTGGGCACGTAGCATCTTCCAAATATTTATGGCCAAAAATTGGTCATTTTTCACAATAATGTGACTACTCGAATTATATATATCAAGGGAATGAGTTTAGTTTTCATATACGTTTATGCATTACTCTCGATCTATTTTGTTTGCAGTAAAAACATATAACAAAATAACTAATCTATAAAACAAAATATGTTAATAATTTTGCATGTAGTGAATTAATTTACCTTCCATACTAATAAGCTAATATCAAATTGGCCACCATTATACGAGGATGTTGGAGAAATTGCAGCCCCAATTGCAATTCTATTGTTTGTCTGAACAAAGCCTGAGCACAGCAAATTATAACACCCTGTGGCTTGATATGCATCACTCTGCAAATTAATTAAAAAATCAATTAAAATTATAATTTACAATTATGGAAATTAATGATTATTTTGCAGGCGTGGATAAAGAAATCAATAGAAGAGTTAATTAGTAGAAAAAACGACATCAATTCTAAAACTTACAGTCCAGTAAGTGAAGAACCTAGGATAGTTATCCCCATACAGCTCTGGACTAACCTGTGGAAATAATTAAATGACTTAGCATCTCTGTCTACTCTACAATTTTATTTATTTATTATTATTATTTTTTTTTGCAATATTTTTGTTACTCAATATTACACAAAATGTCATAGAAGATTTAGAGAGAGCGAATTTCGTTCAATGATCAAAATGTAACAAATCAAGTTAGTTGACCGTCAATGAAATTTTCGGAACAAGATTTTTACTTATTTTTTGTTTTTCATTACGTCAAATGCGATTCAATTTAACGCACTAAACGTATCATCAATAAATTAATAGGCTGAACTAAGATTTTTCGGCATCAAGAACTTATTTTCCGGCCTTCTTTAATAAAATTATTTTATTATAGTAAAAACTTAGTTGGGTAAACCAAGAGAAGTATAGAGCAAAAGATTATTAACATGCCTGCCAACCGGTTTCAATGGTGTTGAGATCATCACCAAATGAACCGGCAATTACCCACAGTTGAGATAGGCTGAATTCATACTGATTTGCTACTTGAGGTGCCCACACATTTATACTTGCTTTTGCTCCATAATATATGTCTCCAGTTACATAACCTACTGCATGCTGCAAATGCAAATAGTAAATAAACCACGTTAAACAACCACTTTGTCTAAAAGTTTAAGTCGTCGATAATTTTATATTCCAGATGCCCTTCATATGCAAGTCCATTTGGTATAGAGATTGGACAATACTAAACAGTATAATGAATATGAATGCAATTTTAAGTACTAACCTCATGACCATTGCTCGAAGAGTCCCTTCGTGATTGTCTTGGAATTTTTCTTCCAAATCTTGATAATGAACTAGCCCTCAAAATGTCTTTTTCAGTTGTTCTTCTAATTGGAACTGTTCCTTCGGGACATGATTCACCAGACAGACTCCATAACTGAAGATTTTCTTGGAAAAACGTCCCAAATCTTGATCTGTGCCCCTTTGGCCTTTCTGGTGGATCCTACAAATTCAAGAATATATAGAAAATGCTTTAAACGACGCGTTTGGTATGATTAATGGAACTAAGCAGAACGATATTGTCAAGTTGAATCCATTCGAATCAAGTCAGCTTATCGAAGAATAATTTAGTTACCAGTGGTTTTTGCCCTTTCAAGTAAGGATGATCGAAAGCTGGCTGTCGATGAGATAATACACAATCTATGAGATCGCCATCAGGACTCTGCACCAGAAAACAGTTGATTAGAAATATTAAACTTATACTCGGTTTGGTATAGATTAAAATTAGATTTTAATCACAAGTTAAAGTCAACAATTAATTTTAATCACATATTTCTTTGGATCTACAACTTTGTAACTATACATTTCATCAACTTTTATAAAATTCTACTAAAAATAATTTTAATCTACTCCAAACATAAGCTTAATAAGTGGACACAAATAGGCCAAAAAAGAGTAAAACAAGAATGGAAAGTTAGATTCTTTGAGCAACAAACAATTAAGCACTTAAGTTGAAGTCCTAATTGAAGAAAAAAATGTTAGAAGAATCTTCTTTAATATATATAATGTCTAGTTGTGTTTAGTACTGCATACAAAAAAATATACCTGAATTGTCTTAACAGCAGGCTTATTGATCTTCATGAGATGGGCTCTGATAATTTTCAACTCGTGCAACTCTTTGCCTGGGTAGAAACTCTGATTGGCTTCATTGAAGTTCACTGATTCCAGTGACTTTGCAGAACAAACACAGAAGAGAAACAACAGAAACCAAACAAAAACTGAAATGATTGGACAGATCTTGCAACTGCTATAACCCATTTGTAAGGAATTCACATGTCTTGTTTTTTCTAACAGAACTGTTTTTATTTGCATACGTTTGTCTTGTCTTCTTCTGTCGTCAAGACCGTAATAAAGCTTGATATGTCTTATTTCCATCAGATTCAGAGTGTGATAGAGTTCGAACGATGACCCCGAGGACGGAAAATCCATCCACCTCACTTTCTCACCATTTCCAAAGCTTCAAAACTGCAAGAAAATAAATCAAAATCAAAACCCGACTTTTATCTTCCTTCTCTCAAAGCTTCTATTCTGTGCTCTAGTATTGTCTTCTGACAATGCACAACTTCTAGGCATAAAAATACTACAACTAATTTTGTGGGAATTTTTAGAGTTTTGCCCATGTCGGGTGTGGTTATAAATATAGGGTTGTCACCAAGACATGTAATAATGAAATGAATCATGCTACCTATTTGTCATTATCATATTCATTCATTTTAAAAAATCGTTTTCTATATCATATGCTAGAATTTTGACGTCACATGATTGTCAACCATTGTTGTCAATCAATATTGTACACTTTGATTTATTATAATTAGCTATAAACTCTTGAAAGAAAAGAAATTGAGTGAAAGGGGGGGGGGGGGGGGGGGGGTTAATTTACATTAGACTGAAACTTTAACTTTTTGTGTCAAATTTTAGATGGCCATAATTATGACTGATTTCTTTTATTCTTTACTTTGGGTTTGAAGACAGATAGAGATTCTGGTTTTCCAGAGTTGTTTGCTTTGGGTATTTTCTCTTTCTCACTTCCCTAGATTCTTTACGTCAGTTGCGCCCTTATAATATTATTAGTTTACCCCTCAATTTTTTTACATATGTTCCAAATTATCTTTTTTACTAGGATTTGTCGTTTGCTAAAATCGTTACAAGAAGTGACAAAACTGTCCCAATGACAGTCCTCCTAAGCATTGATCAACAAAATAGTTAATGAAGTGGTCGACCCATTCCCAAACGTACGTGGAGCTAATGGCATTGTCTTCTTTGTTGACAAATCTGGTGTTCATTCACTTAACTTTCTACACGCGCATAGTGAAGCTAATCTTCTCATAGACTGTAGATTTCTACGTATCGAATTTGTATTCGCGAGGTAGATTTTCTTGTATGTGCTTCTTTTGAAACTGTCGTTTTCCAAGGTAAGCAACTTTGTTAATGATTTTGGAAGTAGTAAGGTGGCACGCGCACCTATTTATGTTGACTGCGTGCTTAGGCAACTATTTGTGCATGTGCATGCGAGTTATCGGTTCCCTCATGTTTCCTCATAGCTTATCTACGTGTTATTGGTCCTAATCACAAGAACATTTTTAAGGTCCTAGAAAGAAAAGAAAGGGTTAAAGATTTACTCACTACAAGAATTGCATTATTTGATGATGTCATGCGAAACAATAGAAATATGTAAAATGTATGACTCAGTAAGCTACCTGAGTCGAAAATATCTTCTTTCTAAAAATGTTCGATTTTAAATTATCATATGTCTAAATTCAATACTTACATAATTATATGGTTTCTTTTAAACTTTATTTATGTTAACAAACAATTTGAAGTAGCTCGGCTTTATTATATGTTCGAGTCAAATTACTACGATGTGAAGCACTTTTAGTTCAAAATTAGAGACAAGTAGGGTACATTTAGTACGAGATTACAGAATTGAAATGAAAATGAAAGACATGCTAAATTCAGTACGAGTCGCCCTACATGAACAGGGCTACGTAGTCACTGTTCAAACAGCATTATTCATTCGAGAAATACTATTTGTACAGAAGAGTTTGACAAAATGCCACATGGCGGTGGGGCCCGCTCAAGCTCCCCCCAATAGGGGGCCACCATAAGGCATTTTGTCAATCTCTTTGTCAAATTCTTCTATACAAGTAAAATTATTGTATCCATTTAGTACATAAAGAAAGCACCAAATAAACAAGATAATATTTTAGCTAAATAAACGTAAGAAGATCTTCCTAACTAAACAAAACACAAGCAATGAAAGCAAGCAAAATTCAGAACAGATGGAAAAGCTGCAAAAGACTTGGTTGCTTTATTAATTGAGAGGGGGCACCATGCAAATCTTTAGAAAAAAAAAAGGGCCATTTCATAATTATAAGTCCACATGATTAATTTAAAACTAATTTGAACTTCATGGTTTACACCATTATTTACACTTTGTCATGTAACATTACACAATTGGACAGTTTAAAAAGAATTGACTTAGTTTTTTCATTCACTTATTTGTTCACAATAATGACAATGTCAACAATGATGTAAAGAAAAGAGTGCACAAATGACATAATCCAATTTTTAAAGTAACCTACGGAAATCAAGTTAATATATCATTTTGTTATTTTTATTTAGAGAAAATTAAAATTATGCAAACAAATATTAAGTAAAGTAGAAAAATACATTTAAATTAATAAGTGCAAATATTTCACCTTTTGAGACTTCAAAGAAACTCAAACATTATATGTAGGAGTGGGTGCGGTCTGATTCTAATTTATCATATTTTAAAACCATGCAAGACTTATACATTGGCGACTATCACCAAGTAACCAACGTTAATATGTGAGAAATAATGACGACGACGATGTTTATTGAAAGTCAATATTATTATCATTTATTCAGTAAAACAATATACATTATTTTGATAATTTATATTAACAATACAATATTCATCGTATTAGATTTATACTTCGTACTAAAATTTATATTTAACATTGTATTGCATAAAATAATATATACCATCCAAGAACCGGGCCCGCTTTTAAAAGTAGGTTTAAAGCAAAGTCAGAATACCACCTAATTAAAATGAATAAATGATATTATGTTACTTCAGTTTCCCTCAAAATCTTACTTTTATAGTACGTTTATTAAATTATAGTTATTCTAATTATACTCCTAGTATAGTTGTCGTCGTCGTCTTTTTTTTTTTTTTTTAAAAAATTACAGCGACGAAATAAAATAATAAAATGAATGAGATATTACTTAGTATTTTATAGTTTGTTTTACTATATAAATCGTCAAAGATTTAAATATTCGCGTCATGCCCTAGAAAATAGAAAAGGTATATGAACTTTAGAGGAGAAGAAAAATTATAAGCACAAATTGTTACACTTATAAATTACATGGTATCGACTATTTGTTGTATTGATCTTATAAAACTAAATAATTGCATATTGGGATCGGCTCATTACCCACACGGCCCATTTACGTTTTTCTATATATATATATATGTGTGTGTGTGTGTGTGTGTGTGTGTGATTTCATTCACAATCGAAGTATGATTTTTAACTCTATCCAAATTTCCTCACTCTTTCTTGCACTCTTTTTTTCTCTCGTTCGGTCGTTGACTTGACCATCGAAGTGCAAACAATCCCCGGACATTTTTCTCGATCGACGGCCTTTGCTTCTTATTGAGGTGTTTCAATGTGCATGTGATGTTTATGTTGTGGGGACGTTGGAGGGATTCTGTTGGTGCATTTTTTTAGATCAATAAAAACTTATACAAATTATCTAATTCCATTGCATTTCCATATCTCAATTATATTCATTCTAAAATTTCTATCATAGAATATTTGCAAATCCTAAAAACTTTTTAAAAATGAAAAAGGGAAGGTTAAGCAATGATCATGTTCTTTCCTGCAAGATCAGCTCTTTTTTTTTTTTTGGCTAAATTAAATTAATTTAAATAACAAATTAAAAGGGACATAACAAGTAATTAATTAACTTAGTAAATCATGATTTAAGAAGAGTAGGAATTAATCATTATACTTTTTTTTCCTGTCTATTGGGTGAGAGGCATCATGGCATGGTAGGACTCCATCATGTTTACAGGGCCATAAGCCTACGTTGCACCGTCATGATGCATGTGCATCATGATAATAATTATGTTCCTCATGCCAAGTACACACATTTGCTTGCGAGGGTGACATCCCGTGATTATGAATTAACTTTCTTTTGTGGATTGCATGCCATCTAATTAATTTCTACAAGAGTTGACCAAGTCATCAAAAGTCAAAAGAAGAAGGCATGATGAATCGACTTTGAACCTCCTCTCTGTTAAAATTTGAGGTTTTATTTTAAAAGATCAACTTTATTAAAACCAGTTAAAACCCTTATAAAACAAGATGGTGACACATTTGAGTAGAACAATCTTGAAATTCGTGTACTCAACTTTTTTGAGTTAATCAAATTGAATTGATCGTGAGAGTTTAATGAGCTCTGATATCATGTTAAGATTTTGTGTTCCATCTTAAAATGTCAACTTTATTAAAAGGAGTAGTCCAAACGCTTATAAAATTATCTATGTTTTTCATTTTTTTTCGATATGAATTTTTATCCTTAACAATCTCATGGTATTTATGTGAATTTCGTGTCTTCAATAACAATAGACAAAAGGTGTAAATGAGTTGGAAAATTACCAAAAAAGACCTCAATTTCTGTAAATTTTGGCGGATAAGTGCAATTCTTATATGAAGACTTTATGCTAGTATGTTCATTTTCATGTTTTAAGCTTTATTTTCGAATGTGAGCTACATTGTTGAAAATAAAAAGTAAATGTGACGAAATTAGAGTTTTGAAGCAAAGTGGAATAATCGAGACCCGAGCTTCGCGAATTTTATGATAAGGTATGGAAAACGCCTGTTTGGGGTGCATAGAGAATTTCAAGTAATAAAAAAAGGAAAAGCAAGCTCAAATAGAAATTAAGAGGAATAATTTTCCTATGTAAATTCCTTTTTGTCTCTAAAGGCATTTTTGAAACTTCGAAGGCACAAAACTCTAGTATTACTCCTTCTCTTAAAAGAGGGAACCAACGATCACTGTTTCAATTTTTCACACTCATTTTCACATGCGAACTGGTTGGGAACTGATTTTGTACTGTTCATGTATGTATGTAGTAAAAAATAAAAATAAAAATTGCCGACTTCCTATGAAAAAATATCTGCAAACAAACTAGAGATGCAAAGGCAGTAAACGCATTTCAATGACGCGGATTCTTCTTTCTCGATTAGTCAATATAAAACACAGAAAATAAAAAAAAAAATTTACCGACTTCCTTTGAAAAAAATATCTGCAAACCGACTTATTCATTGTATGTATTTTGCACTATATATACATGCAAATGCACTAAACGCATTTCCAATGACACAGTTTCCTCTAAAGAAATTTTTTGATTTCAAACAACAAATCATTTCAGTTGTGCTGCAAAGTGGCAAAACAATCTATTGAAAGTAGATCTCTATTAATTGTTGTTATATTTTTGTTTTTTCATTTCAAATTTTTTAATTTTTTTGCAACATGTTTTAGATTTTTCTCATTTTTGTTTAGTTTTATGTTTTTCTTCTTTCTCTGTTGCGTTATAAATTATTTTTCCAGAGGAGAAATCTAGAGAAAAGATAAGAATAAAGAAATAAAAATGTTTACAGACAAAAAAAGAAAATAAGACAATAGAGGAGAGGAAGGAAAATGAAATAATATGAATTTTGAATATTAAAAAAAATTAAGATTGTCCGCACGGAGCAAGTAGCTCTAGACACCACATCAAATCGGCAAACAAAAGTGAGTTTATGTTGATATTTGAAATTTCTCAGTTGATATTTTTTAGGTTGTAAGATATCGTTGTCAAATTAAAAATATTAAAATTTTCAACTTTAATTGAACTCTCATACTTTATTTCGTATTGTTCTTGAGGTAGTGAGATAGACTTTATTATTCTCATTAGTAAACAAAAAATTGTCTCCAACTTTTTGTACATATTTTTACTTTAATCTTTTTTTCGTTCGTTAAAATTGTGCAAGGTCTGACTGTTATCTATCTCTCGAATTTTCTTCTCTTCGTTTTGCTCGGATGAAAAGGTAAGAATTTATTCTCTTTTAGAAATTTAGTTTTATTCGATAATGTTTAATTAGTCTTTACTTGTTGATAATAGCATATAAAAAATATTTTTTAGATTTCATTTCATCAATATTTGAGTCAGGGACTTCAATATTAATTACTATTACATTTAATTTTACAATTTCGTTACTTGACTTTAAATTTATGTATTTTATAAATATTATATAATAGAGTTTTATGAATTTTATTCATCAATTTTATTTCGCATTGTGCTACAGTTGGTATTTTTTATTATTATTTGTTAGTTATTTGACTAATAAAATATTTTCTATTTTATTCAGATAAGTGGTATATTTATTGTCCTCATAAATTCTCTGCAAACTGGTAATGAAGAGTCTGAGTTTATTAATCTTGAAAGTATTTTCGAAAGCACATGTATGCTTTCATTCGCCAACAACAAAATCGAAGGCAGGTGGATATGAGGAATCGAGTTTAAACCATAAGTATTGATCATCGTAAAAGAATAAATGATCCTATGTTATCTCAAAATAATAATTCTGGTGTTGCTTATGTGCATGAATCTATAATATATTCTTATTCTGAGGGTTCCACTTCGAATGAAGAATCAACTAATGTTTTTTATTATGAATTATGTGGAAATTTTAACCTCTTGAATATACCAACTACTGCATATGTGTTACCAACATGCAACTATTGTAAGTATTGTGGTGCACAAAAATTTCATTAAGAAACAAAAGGTTTTTGTTGCTGTGATGGAAAAGTAAAACTTTTTATGCCTAATTCACCAAATGAATTGTACGATTTATTTATTTCTAAAGAACCTAGATGTATGGAATTTAAAAACTTTCACGCAGATATAATAACCACTTTGTATTCACTTCATTTGATGTGAAGTATGACAAGGAACTCTTTAAAGCATACCGATGTATTTACACATTCAGAGTTCAGGGACAGATATATCATTATGTAAATCAACTTATGCCACAAAATAATACGCCAAATTATATGCAATTATATTTTTATGATACAGATAATGAAATTCAAAATCGTATAAAAATTTCTAAAAATTTAGTAGAACATACTTTAAGTCTTCCAATTGAGATCTTAAAAGGAAATCCATATAGTAGATTCTTTAGGTCTTTAAATAATATAACTAATTTGCACGACCATCGAATACAAATAAGATGTCATCCCGGACTCGATCAAAGAGTTTTCAATACTCCTTCAGCGTATCAAGTAGCTAATGTATGGGTCGAGGATGATGAGAATGCAAATAATCATGTTCGTGATATTACTATATATGGTCATTCTGGTAATTCGCATAGGGTTCATTATTATTATGGTTGTTATGATCCTTTACAATATCCTTTACTTTTCCCATTCGGTGAATCTGGTTGGCATGAATGCATTCAAAAATATAAACACACATCTTCTCAATCTGAAAACTTGGTTAACCATGTTGATGTTCCTAAAACAATAGATTCTGCAACTCAAATAATTGAAAAAGAGGCTGAATGTTTGCTCATATACTTTTTCATATGTTTTCTAATTTTAAATATATAGATGTTTTAGTTACATATAAAAATTGTTTCATTTTTCCTCATGCAGTGTTTCATAAAAAGAAGAAACGATCTCAGGTTTCATGTCGTGAATATTATGCATACAAGCTACAAATTAGGCCTAACGGTAAGTTTGTGTTGCTTCATACTGGTAGACTTTTTCAGCAATATGTTGTAGATATGTATGTTAAAATTGAAACAGCCAGATTAGATTACTTTTGTAATAACCAAAAATAAATTCGTACTGAACTTTATCAATAAATTGTAGATAGTGTCGAAAACGGAGAAACAAGAGGGTACATAATCGAAAAGAAATTTGTTTTACCACAATCATTTACTTGTGGACCTAGAGATATGCTAAGGAGATACTTAGATGCTATGGCTCTTGTCCAACGTTATGGAAAATCAGATATATTCTTAACTATAACATGTAATCCGAATTGGCCAGAAATTAAGCAATAATTGAAACATAATGATAATGTTCAAAATCGACCGGACTTAATTGTACGTGTATTTAGAGCAAAATTAGAAGAGCTTAAAAATGATTTGTACAAAAACAATATTTTTGGTCATGTTGTTGCTTATATATACATGATTGAATTCTAAAAAAGAGGGCTTCCTCACGCACATCTATTGATGATTTTTAACAGTGGCCATAAGATTTCTTCCGCTCAACAAGTTGATAGGATAGTCTCTTGTGAAATTCCTGATAAAAACAAGTACCCTCATCTTCATTCAGTTATTGTAAAGCATAATATGCATGACCCTCGTGGAAATCTTAATCCCAAAAATGTATGCATGACGACAAATAGTGGTTGTAAGAATAAATATCTGAGAGATTATTGTAATAGTACTATATTTGGAGATAATTCATACCCATTGTATAGACGTCGTAATAATGGTATTAGTATTAAAGTTAGAGGTCAAATGTTAAACAATCAATGGATTATACCATATAATCCTTATTTAAACGTAAAATTTGACTGCCATATCAACGTTGAAATATGTTCTTCTATTAAAGTTGTAAAATATTTGTACAAATATGTATACAAATGATATGATTGTATTAATTTTTTCGTGAGCAAAGATGAAAAAAAAGAGATATTGATGAAATATCTACTTATCAATTTGCTAGATGGATATCTCCACCTGAGACTATGTGGATGATTTTTTCATTCAATTTGTCAGAAATCTATCCGATTGTTTATTCTTTACAACTTCTTATCGAAGATCATTAACAAGTTACATACAAAAATACAGATGATTTATCTACTATTATTGAGAATGAAAATACAAGGAGAACAATGTTAACTGAATTTTTCCGATTGAATAAAGCGAACGAATTTGCTCGAACGATTTTGTATCGAGATATCCCAACATATTTTGTTTGGAATGCAAATAACAAAATTTGGACTCCTAGAAAGAAACAAATTATTATAGGACGAATTGTCTCAGCGAATCCATCTGAAGGAGAACGATATTTCCTTCGCATTCTTCTTAACCATATTAGAGGGCCAACATCCTTTGACGATATAAGAACTTTCAATGGAACAACTGTTAGTACATTTCGAGAAGAGACACTTTTACATGGTTTATTAAGTGGAGACAATTGTTGTGAATAATGTCTATCAGAAGCTATTATTTACAAAATGTCTTCTTCTTTAAGACGACTTTTTGCTACACTTCTCACACTGTGCAATCCTAATCATCCGAAGTTACTGTGGGATAAATTTAAATCTTATATGATGGATGATTATATACATCAAAATATACCTATTGAAGTTGCTGAAATACGAGCTCTAGAAGATATAAGTTCTATTTTAGAATCACTGGGTAAAAATATAAATGATTATGAGATCGTGTCGTTCAATGTAAATATAGATGAAGATGAAAGGCTAACAAGAATGGTTGCAGAGGAAACAATTAATTTGGATATTCAAGGAAGCTTTGCTTGTGCCGCAACGTTAAATAAAGAACAACAATTTGCATACGATATAATTATGGAAAAAGTAGTATCTGAATCAAGTGGTGCTTTCTTCATCGATAGTCCGGAGGGACAGGTAAGACTTTTTTATACAAAGCACTCTTAGCTGGTGTTAGGTGTCGACATTTAATTGCTTCAGCAACTGCGTCCTCTGGAGTAGCTGCATCTTTATTACCTGGAGGTCGAACAGCTCATTCAAAATTTAAAATTCCTTTGGAAATAGTTGGAGAAGTCAACTGCTCTATTAGTAAACTATCAGCTTTGGGAATTTTGTTAAAAATGTCTAGACTAATAATTTGGGATGAGGCACCTATGGTAAATTGTTGTGCTATTGAAGCTGTAGATAAAATGCTTAGAGATATTATTGATTGTAATTTGCCTTTTGGTGGAAAAGTGGTTGTTCTTGGAGGAGATTTTCGACATATTTTACCAGTTGTACCGAAAGGAAAAAAAGAAGACATAATGAAAGCTAGCCTGATTTTCTTATATCTATGGCCTTTATATGTACAACTACCATTAGTCGAAAATATGAGAGCAAAATTTGATTCCACATTCTGCGATTACTTGCTTAGAATTGGAGATGGAACAGAACAAGAACATGCTTGTAAGTGTATTAAGCTTCCAAATAATATAATTTTACCATTCGTAGATGAAATCACGTCTCTGAAAAATTTTATACATTGTGTTTTTCCAAATATAGAATTTTATGCTGATCATTTACATACTATGGTAAACCGTGTAATTCTTACGCTTACAAATGAATGTGTTGACTATATTAACAAACTTTTGCTTGAACAAATTCCTGGTCAAATTCTCACATACTATAGTTTCGATGAAGCAATTGAGAAATCAGAACAGAGCGTGCAAGAGATTTCTTGAATACTTTGACATCAAATGGTATTCCACATCATGAATTGAAACTTAAGATAAATTGTCATGTAATGTTATTGCCGAATATTAATCCTTCCGAAGAGTTATGCAATGGAACACGTCTTACTTGTCGAAAATTTGAGAGAATCGTTATTCTTGCTAAAATCACAACTAGTGAATATCGTGGAAAATAAATTTTTTTACCAAGAATTCCTTTCATACCCCTTAAATCTGATCGAACCGCAATTCCATTTAAAAGGACTCAATTTCCAATTAGGTCGTGTTTTGCAATGACAATACATAAAGCTCAAGGTCAAACACTTGATTTTGTCGGTTTATATCTTCCACAACCAGTTTTCTGCCATGGTCAGTTATATGTAGTGTTATCAAGAGCAAAAATAAGCAAATCTCTAAAAGTTTTACTGAAACCATCAACTACAGATACTTCGCACAACTCATTTACTGAAAATGTCGTCTACAAGGAAATTCTTTCCTTCATACATTCGTAGAACAACTTTCTCACATGTATATTTGATGATTCTCGAAACATTATTACAATTTCCTACCATTTAATATTTTCGTAACTTATTTTGTATATTTATAAAACAATAAATATTTGAATATGCTGGAAATAATATTTTTCATTTTGTATATAGGTTATTATCGGAAGTTCTATTGATGTTATTCAAAAGTTCATATCAATTCTCTACTGGGTCTATATATTTCATATGTATGAATATAATTTTTTTTATTAAGATCCAATTTATTGTCATTATACTTTTCCAACATTTGATAAATGTACTCAGTATACTTCTCAAAAATATTTTTTCATTATTTTTTAGACTATCTACCACATTTTTACGTAAATGAAATATTATTTCATCCACAAAAAATGTCATATCGATGTAAGTGTGGTGATACCAACTCACATATTCTTTCCGAATAAGCTTTGTATCCATACAATATATATTGAACTCTTGATAGGTTTAATACAGTAAAACTAAAGAATAAAAACAAATACACACTGATTTTATCGATAGTAATATCTGTGTTTGTCTTATTCCATTGCCATATATGTACTATTATTTATTATTTCGCAAATTCTTCCGAATCTTTTTCTTTTGTTTACAGCACCTTGAATATAAGATTTTCCTTATATATGAAAACTGTTTTTGTAGGTACTTGATTTCTATGAAAACAACCAATGAGCAATGAAGAGAAAAAAAATCAAGTGGCACACTGTTTTAATTGGATTAGGAGCTAAAAGCCTATCGAAACGTTTTAACACTTGGACATAATTGCCAAGGCTTGTTCGATGATTACTTCATCTGGATATGATGGGGATGGCTTACCGGACGAAATGAGATGTAAACTGGGTTAGAATAGTGGCGTCTTTTCAAATTACAAGTAGCTTAGTTAGCATGTTTAACTATTTTGTTTTAGTATAGCGCCGTTTGTTCAAGTTTGTAATTACGGTATTCCTCCATCACTATTGAGGGTTTATTAATAAATTATCGGAAGATTTAAAAAAAAAATCATTACGCACGCATCTTGTATCAATCCTCAGCAATCAACACACTAATATTGCCTTAAAAAAACCCCGGCCCGTGCAATGCACGGGCATTTGACTAGTAACAATACAAGATTATAAATATCATCTTTCTTTGGATAATTGACGAAATATCCCTAACCTTTAGTGTCTTTCCGCAATCCGCATAACATTTTATTTTGGCGTGAAAATCCCCAAGATCGACCAAACTTTGCATAATGCAATCCTGTTGTCACTTTCTATTAAATTCTCCGTAAACTGTCCCGTGTAAGCAAAAATCAATAAAACGACCACAAGCTTTTTTCATCTAATGAAGTTCATATTTTACTTGAGGCCATTTTTTCTCCAACATTCACTAAAAAATCCAAAATCTTTCTTCAATTTACACATTGGAGAATTAAGGAAAACTTGTTTGTTGTTGTTGTGGACTTCTTTGATTCTATTTTTGGTTGCTGGTTTTGATTGTTGTTCATATGTTAGTTTTTCGTTATTTGTGTTGTGGTCTTGTGGACTATTTTTGCTGTTGTTGATTGTTGTCTATTATTGGTTCTAAAATTGATGGCTTTGGTTACTTGGGTAAAGGGTTGTTGTGTTGAAATTCTGTCAGTTTGTGATTGTTGTGGATTATTAATTTTGTTTTGTTTACTATTGTGTATTGCTGGTGTTCATTGTTGTTACTACTAAATGATGTTTTCCACAATATTCTATAAGTTAGGATAAAATTCCGAAAAGTTTAGAAATGTTAAGTCTAATTTGCTCAAAGTGTACAAACAGTAAGATTGTATTCTACCAAAGATTTAAAATGCAAGGTTGATTTACACAAAAGCTTTTGAAATCAAGGTTGATTTGTGCACATACGTTTGGACAATGGATCTGGTCATATTCTTCCTCGTATATTATAGTTCTACATCCTAATTTTAAGCCCCTATTTGGCAAATATTATTTCAAAATTCTTTGTTCTACATACTCATTTTCAACTACATATTCACACAATGAAATATTTTGCACATAAACCCAAAATTTCTCCTACTTTTTTACAATTCTCCAAAAAATCACTATTAAAAAATCAGAACTCCATTTTACTCAAATAATGATTGTCAAATAGGGGCTCAATCAACCCAACAAAAACAGAAAATCACCTCATATTAGATTTGGAAATTTATGATACAATAAATGGAAAATTGAACACATTATAACTAGGTAACTCACATCTTATTTGCTGGAACGCATAACTAACAAGTTAATTTTCACCATTCACTACCCATATTACAAAAAAAACCCAAAAAGTCATCTTTTAAATATGAAAACACTCTTTGTAATTCCAAAACTTCGAGAAAATCTGGCTCGCGTCAGATTCTCTTTCCATTTTCATATACAATATAGAATAAATCCTCATGTACGGAGGATTTATTCATAGGGGTCTTATAGACCACTCACAAGGGGCGGTTCCACATGTATTAAAAAAAAATTTGCGCAGGCCCCACACCATGTGTGTTGTCTGTAAACCATCTGTAAAAAAAATTATGTAATGCAAGCATGGTTCTACAATATAGGGGGACAATTTCACCATTTTGACTCCTAATCTAAAAATTGACTAGATCAAACGAAAAAAAAAATCTATCGGCATTTTATTGGTTTTGGTATTCACAAGAAAATTTAATAGAGAATTTAACATAATTGACAACAAGGTTGTATTACACAAAGTTTGATTGATACGAGGAATTTTGCGCTAAAATGAAAAGCTAGAAGGTATTGGCACAAAATCACTAAAGGATGACAATGTATTTTGCCAATTATCATTTTTGTTAGGTTTTAGATATTTTGTAATTGACAATTTTGTAAACAAAATGATCGAATTATACTTATAGTATAAAGTCAATGAGTAATATGCAAATAGTTGAAAATAGGGTTATTAGGTTTAGGGCTCGAGAATGGCAAAAAGGAGGAAAACGACGCCAATTTTTGCTAAATTATAGCCAAGGTTTGACTCGAAGCTACAAAATTAGAAACTTCGTCGCTAGACCATCGCCAGACCGTCGCCAAACCTTCGTTCAACCAATAGCCTATCGCTCAACCCTCGCTCGACCAACAGGGTTATATGGAAAAAATTTATTTTGTGATTTCAAGGCTTTTCCCCGACCCATCTGTTTTATACCCTATCTATATATACCAAAACTCATATGTACGAAATTCCTAAGGTTGAACATTGAGAGAAAAAGTATATAGAGTGATTCCTCCACATTATATCTTTCAACCTTCGTCTATGTGAGAGTTTTGGTGAGGAAAACATCAAATTCATAATCCAAATACCATACAGCTACTTCCTCCACATCTGTCAGAGTTGTTGAAGATTATAAGAAGGTGACTGTAATTCCAATATGTGAAGAACGGGTTGTTCTTCGTGATCCACAGGAAATAGACGATTCCACAAAGTTGGGAGTTACTGCAGGAGAGCAGAATCCAAGCAAGCTTTGGAAATTACAGCTGAAATTGGTGCAGGGGAGCACAAATTTCAGGAAAGTTGACGGAATTACAGTCAGAAGATCAGATAGTACGTGTCGTCGTCTAGTCTGGTAGACTGTAAGTTACAAATCGTTTATAGTTGATTAACTAACAAAGTGCTTGGAGTTTTTTTCCAGTTGGATTTCTCTGTGATTATTTTGGTGTTGATTTACTGCTTTCGTTATTGTTTATTGATTGACCATATAAACTGCGATATTCAAAGTTAGGAATTAAATGATTTGTATGTTTAATCCTCTAGAAAAGAATTAAAAAGTAACTTGATGTTATTTAATTCGTAAAATATCTTAATTCCACATTATACAACTATTCTCTCCTCCAGGTGTTGTTAGGATAGAACTTCGCGTTTTTAAATTGGTATCAGAGCCTTAAATCGATTCATGACCCTTATTATATAATTCTGGATGAGTTAGTCACTGTCCATGCCTCCATTCTTTGACGGAAGCAATTATGCCTACTGAAAAGTTCGAATGAGAACTTTTTTTAGAGTTTTGGATGAACGTATTTGAATTAGCGTTCAACATGGGTGGGCTCTGCCTACAACAACTGTTGATGGTGTGGTTACACCTACTGATATCTCACTGTAGTCTAAAACAAATTTAGACGAATGTAATTGGAACAGTAAGGGTCTTCATGCCCTGTTCATGGCTGTGTCTCCTAAGGAGTTTAGACGTGTGTCGATGTATGAAACTGCTAAATAAGTTTGGGATGTATTAGAAACTTGCACACACGAGGGAACTAAAATGGTTAAAAAGTCTAAACTGCAGATGTTGACCATTAAGTTTGAAGAGATTAGAATGAAGGACGATGAATCGTTCGATGAAACTGAATGATATAGTTAATTCTAGCTTTAACTTAGGTGAAAAGATCCTCGAGTAAAAAATTATTAGAAAAGTCCTAAGATTACTGCCCGAGAGGTTTAGACATAAGGTCACTGCGATAGAAGAGAGTAAGGACTTAGATGTTGTTAAGATTGAAGAACTCGTAGGATCACTTTAAACTTATGAACTCATTGTCTCACAATCTAAAAAGGTTAAACCCATCGCCGTGAACACTGTTAGAGAAGAGGAGAGCGAGTCCATTGATACTGAGACCCTTAGGGACGACGAAATAGCTTATTTCATTAAAAAAATTCCAGAAGGTGATGAAGAATAGGAGAAAGTCTCAGGAGCAGAAATGTGAGGTCCTTGATAAACTCTAAAGAGGTAGACGTGTGAAAAAAACCTCTAGGACTCCCGTTAAAAAATCTCAATCTGTCAAATGCCATGAGTGCAAGGGGTATGGTCATCTGACTTGGGTAAAGCTCGTTATCGGGGTCAATTTAGTCGTTTAATGGACAAGAGTCTGCACATAAGATGTTATTTACGAGAAAAACGATAAAAATTCTTATATATGCTCAAATTCAGGGTAGAAAAGAAGAATTATCATATAATTGAGCTCGTTTTTAGGTCCTGAGATTTATTCGGGTTTAACTTTCATGAGTAAGGATCATACTTATTTAACAGTGATGTTTACATGTTATTTCTCACAAATTTAAGGTTTGAAGTCATTTTCACGAGAAAATAGTGGCACTTAACACGCACGAGTCATTTATACACTTTACGTCATCTTAAACTTAATTGAGTACGTGGGAAAGTCTTTTTGATAATACTCGACTTATGATTGCATGCATGATTTTAATTATCGAGGTGTCGAGAGCATGATTTGAGTACGAGGTCATTATGTCTGACCTATCCCCTGACCTCGCCGCTATTTTCACTTCTTGAGGTTGGGAGCCTTAATTGATAGAGTTAGTATCCCCGTCGAGTCTATTAGTTCAGGAGTTCTACGCTAATATACATGCTGTTAACGGTTCGAATTTTAGGGTTTTCCTTCGGGGTAGGACGTTTAAGATTACTTCAAATGTTATCTCGAGTCTTATTCATATTTCGTAGGTCGTGCACCACCTCTTTCCCTACCTTACTCCTGATTTAATTCCGACGGACTGGTTAGTTTGTTCGACAGTGTTTAACACACCATTGGAGGGAGGTCCAGGTGCGATTCGTACTAGTTTAACACACTGAGCGCCAGATTTTGTTGCGCATTGTGTGCACGAATCTATGGCCAATCTTCCACACTTCTTCATTACCGATGGAGAAGGTTTGTTTTCTCTATGTTCTTTTGCATAGCGATTCCATTGACTTACCTTCCTTCATATACCAGTAGATTTTGATGGCTTTCCGTACTACAGGGATAAGATTTTGGTTGCCATAAGTGTGTTTGATATACCGCTTAGCGATAGGCTTAGTAGTTAGTTTTTTCAAGGAGGTTCCGAGGTGGGTTTTTTCGGCTGATTGGCCGTTTGCCCAGAGTAGGTCTCATGCTTCATTTGAGCCTGCACAGCCTGCTGACCCGATTGATGATCTCATTTCATTTGATCCTCCGATTCTCCTTCATTTTTGACTGTTCATCAGCTTTCCGATATCCCATCTACTTTTACTTTGGCCCCTCCTCCGTCCGAGTCAGTTCTTCTTCATCCTCCTTAGTCTGCACCTTCTACTTCTGCTTCTATCGATCTTTCAATCGCTTTTGGGTCAGATGACAATGTTTATCAAGCAGCAGGCTCGTATGATGGCGAATATTACGTAGCTACGAGCTATAGTTGATCGACACACTGTCGAGTTCGCTACGCTTTGGGGTGTTGTCGGATACATTCAGCGTGGACTTTGAAAGACTCGTCGCCACTGGGATGACGCTACTTCTAAGGAGACGACTGACTCCGATGATGCTGCCGATACTTCTTAGTTCTAGGCTTACACATTGTCATTGAGTGAAAAAAATGGGAGTAGTAGATTTTTTTGGCAGTTCTTATATATTTTTGTTCATAGGGGATAGTAGATAGTAGTTATCTAGATTTTTTGTTGATGCTTCATGATGTATCTATTTATTGAAAATCTGGTTGTAATTAAATTGTTGATATATATAAAAATGAAATTAAGTTTTGCAATTTATGTCTAAGGGGTTGTTGGGGTGAGACATAGATACACCTGTCTCCTACATAAAATCACTGTAAGTTTGCAGTAAGGGGGATCATGTACATTGCATATGCATATGACTTTTATTTGACTTAAAGGCACTTTATCATTTCATTCAGTTCTATTAAATTAAGTTTGATGTTTTAGTAGTATCAATGTGTCTTCTTGGTATGTTGTGTTGTATTGGTACTATGTCTTGATTTAGCATGCATATTGAAACTGAACAAATCTAACCGATTTATAATTTTCCTAAGTTATATAAACTGCTTGAATTATTTTTTATATACTGTTTTTCACACATTTTACACAGGGTGTTAAGTTATTTGTTCAGGAAACATGTGTTGATTAAATTGTAGAATTGTTCAAGTCAGTTAGTTTGTCATAGGTTTTGATTATGTAATGTATTTTTGATTACTGTCATGACTTAGTAGTTTTGTCACAGAATGCCAAATGAGGAGTTTGTTAGGTTTTAGATATTTTGTAATTGACAATTCTGTAAACAAAATGATCGAATTGTACTTATGTTATAAAGTCAATGAGTAATGTGCTAATAGTTGAAAATAGGGTTATTAAGTCTAGGGTTCGAGAATGACAAAAAAGAAGAAAACTACCACGGATTTTCACTACACGTCACCAAGGTTTGGCTCGAGTTACAAAAGTAGAAACTTCGTTCTTGGATCATCCTCGGGCCTTCGCTCGACTGACAAGGTTACACGGGAAATTTTTATTTCGCGATTTCAAGGTTTTTTCCTCGACCTATATATACTAAAACTGTTTTATACCCTACCTATATATATCAAAACTCATCTGTATGAAATTCCTAAGGTTGAACATTGAGAGAAAAAATATATAGAGTGATTCATCCACATTATATCTTTCAAGCTTCATCCGTGTGAGAGTTTTGGTGAGAAAAACATCGAATTCATAATCCAAATACCATACATATACTTCCTCCATATCTATCAGAGTTGCTGAAGATTATAAGAAGGTGACTGGAGTTCCAGTCAATGAAGAACGATTTGTTCTTCGTGATCCATATGAGATAGATGATTCTACAAAGGTGAGAGTTACTGCATGAGAGTAGAATCTAGGAGAGCTTTAGAAATTGCACATGTAATTGGTGCAGGGGAGCACATAATTCAGAAGAGCTGTCAGAATTACAATCAGAAGATCAGCTAATATGTGTTGTCGTCTAGTATAGTAGACTATAAGTTACGAATAGTTTATAGTGGATTGACTGCAAAGTGCCCAAAATTTTTCTCAGTTGGGTTTTTCGGTGATCATCATGGTGTTGATTTACTGTTTTCGTAATTGTTTATTGATTGATCATATAAACTGCGATATTCAAATTTAGGACTAAAATGACTTGTATGTTTAATCATTTAGAAGAGAATTAAAAAGTGACTTGTTGCTATTTAATTAGTAAAATATCATAATTCCGCATTACCTATTCCCTCCCTCTAAGTGTTGTTAAGGTCGAACTTCGCGTTTTTCAATTTTTCTTTCACAAATTGGGAGATTATTTTGGAGATATTGGAGGCTCAAAAGAGGGCAAAGAGAGAAAAAAAAATACTAGAGCAAACCTAGAAAACAATTTGGAGAAGTTGAGAAAGAAAATCTCGAAGCAAGATTTCACTCCGAAAAGTCAATCAAGAGATGGGTTCCGAGTGTTATTTTTTATTTTATCTCTAACTTTCTCATTTGTATAACGTATTTCTTAATCTCTTGTAGTTTTCGTTACTTTTTCATTATGAACTTAAATTCTAAAATGTTGGGATGATTGATGTAGCTTAACCTTGAGCAAATTAATTTTAATGATTTAATCTCCAGAGAAGTTATTCGATATTCTAGCCTAATAGCAAGCTCCATTGGTTTTTGTAGGAGATAGAGATATACTCCTAATTCTATGTGATCATTTAAGCTATTTTCACGAAAATTAACCCAATTGATTTTGTTATTAATCAATATAGATATATAGTAGGTCAATACACTCAATTTGGGCTAGTTTGACCCTCACAAGAGGTAATTAGCTAAATTAGATGAATCTAGTCTATCATTAGAAGTGGGTAACGTGTTAATTGCTTTTTGCAAGATTAATTGGGCATTGATTTTCACAAAATCCGGCTTCCCCAGGTCCTCCTTTTCTTCATAACTTCTTCGTCTATGACGTTGATTTCATAATACAAGACAATTTAAAAATTTAAAATCTTGTCCTTTATACTATCAAGTCATGTCTATATATCGGATACCAAGCATATACTGCTTGTACAATAAAGCGGACTTCATAATATTGTTCACTATTAAAGAACAAAAAGAAGCTATTTTGCTTATTATAGTGTCTAGTACATACACTATACTAAACATAGTCTTTCTTTGCTTTTCTTACTCCTTAAACAATGTGAACTATACTATGTTTGTTGAAAAATAGTTAAAATAAAATTGATTTTTATCAGCCTTTGACCAAATATTTGGACTGGTCCAGCTATTCGAATTTTGCGAGAAATTAGTCAAACACATTTTACTCGTAGAGTAGATGAGTTTGCTATATTCAGGAGTCGAAAACTATTTCTGAATGAATAAGAAATTAGTGAATGAAATAGGATTGAAAAACGTGAATTTTGAACTAAAAATTTTTTTTTTGGTATATAAGGATGTCGCTTGAGTGGCAGCCTGGTGCCATGGGAATGGAAAGTCTCTACTTTGGACGCTCGAGCAGCAATTGGACGGTAAACGAGCGACAGATCAACATGTGCAACACTTCGTGAAACATGTTGATTTTTGGGTTGTGTCACTTTGTTTGCACTTCCTCAACTTTTATAAATTGGACCCCTATGTGATGGTTTCATTCATTCCCATTCTATGCAATCAAAGCATATCATATAACATCATTTCCCTAGCCAAAATTCTACATTAAAAAAAAAATTGTTTTTTTTATTCCAAAAAAGAGTTACATAAGTTCATTTGATTAGCTATTTCTTATATTTTGAAGCGCTGCAAACACGGGAATTTGATTGTTGTATCTTGGGAGATGATTGTCATAAGCCGTAGGCAACTATGTGGGACAAATTCGTCTTAAGAACAAAGTGTTCAACTCTTACCTCGATCATTTTGCATTTCATTCTTTTGGTGTTATTCTGTCCAACCTTCCATTTGATTATGGGTAGGTATTGGTAAGTTTGGATTACTGGAATAAAGAAATCACTTCGTACATTTACAAACAACAATATTTTGGCTTCTCTCCAGGTTGTACCAATATATTCATGGTGCAAACCTTAACTCCACCAAGACTATGATAACAGCTTCTGTCCTAACCAACATCAACCAGGCATAAAATGGGTCTGATTACTATGTGACATTCCCCAGTCCTAAAAAAATATGAGGCTACCCTCCACTGCTCTTATCTGCATTAAATCTCCAGGTTGAAAAATGGAGAACACATTGAATAGCAGTCAGGGAATTTTTTGGCTAAGGATGAAAGTGGTCGTAGCCAGGATTTTTGGTTGGGGGGGGCGAAAATATGGGGGGTGGAGGGGGGCGGGCCCCCCTCCCGGGGGTTTGGGGGCGGAGCCCCCGAAATTTTTTTTTTAACTAAGAGAATTGAAAACGACGATTTTGAGTACCAAAGTAGTACTGAAATTCAATGTTCAATTCAATCACTACTAACTATTCTACTACTTATTTCTTAAATTCAAATATTCAATAACTAACGCAATTACACAAACTAACAGCAACTACTCTACTTAATTCTTAAATTCAAATATTCATGAATAAAACTTATTAGGATTGAACACACAAAATAACGAAATCAACTTTAATAGTGCACTAGTCACAAATCACAATCCCAACATTTTCCTTTCAATGAGAAATCAAAATTATACACTAGACAAAACAAGTAAACATGCATTATGCATAAACCAGCTTGAGAATTTGGTTTTAATTAGTTGAGCTTGAGAATTGGGAACTTAGGTTTTGGATTGGATTTTGGCTATTTATTTATTTAAGTAACTATTGGATCTTTTATTTAGATCTAAGATTTTTGTATGGTTGAATTTTAAAGTGTAAGTTATTTGCTCAATATTTATTAATGGAAAAAAAATAAAAAATTTCAAAATTTTGGGGCGAGTCAAAACCTTGGGGGGGGGCGAAACTGAAAAATACATTATAAATTAACTAGGAATAGTGTACCGCGGACAATGTTGGGGGGGGCGGTCGCCCCCTCCCGCCCCCCCCTAGCTCCGTCCCTGGTCGTAGCGAAATTCGAATTTTTCTTACAAGTTTAGATAATTTATTGACTGGAGAGATGAATGTTTTCAAAAATAAATCTTCCTTTACAATTGATCAATACAACACTTCTTTTCATCTTTTCACTTTTGGACGTTTAATTGAAGTGTGAATGCATGTGTCAGGGTTGGAAATTGATGGATGTTAGTAGTGATCCGTTGTTCGTTTGTGTGTGATTGTGTGAAATAGTAACTGGGACGATATGAAGTTGGGATTGTGTACGAATAATTATTAATAAATAAGAAATATTCAATCTTAGATATTCACTACTAATTTTCACTAATTTTCTTCTTTCACAAGTCCTTTCATATGATCCTTACCGTACCGTCTGCCTCACCAATCCATATGAAACAAATCTTGCATAATCATTTAAGAATTTTTATTTTATTTTATTTTGTAATAGCATGATGAAGATGATTATTTATTACAACATTATTTATGCATATATTAGTGCCTTTAATTTATGAGTAATGCTATTTGCAGTCATTCACTATTGTAGCCGCCATACGTCAATACATGTGACGGTTAGTGATTTGATGCATTAATGTGATACTTTTTATTGCTTTATGCTTCAAATCATTAACCGCAACATAAATTCTCGTATGGCGATTACAATAGTGATTGACTGCAAATAACGTTATTCTTAATTTATAGGTATCTTGTAAAGAAATTGGTTGATAATGTTCACCTATACTATTGTTATATCTGAGTAACTCACATGTTCCATTACAAGGACTCCATTTTTTTCCCTAGAATATGTAGGAGATTTCCGTTTCCAGGACAAAACTCAATCTACTCCTTCATAGATACTAAGTGAAAATAAATATGATCACATTTGAGGTCGTGAATGGACAACATATATTTGTCTGTCCTCACGACACCTTCAATATCTTGTGCCAATTCATATAGTTGCTCAATAGAATCTCGAGCACATGCAATGCTAAGAGGATTGGTTACTGTCAACTATTAGTGGATCAGATGAATAATCGAGCACAACCTTATCCTCTTCATCCATATTGGCACACTGCATTAAACAGAAAGAGAACTATGTTCACATGATGCTGATGAGAAAAAGGCAATTATATTAGAAATGCCAAAGCACATGAACACAAAACTAAAAAATAGAATGTTAAGTGTATATAACTTATGAATTAACAAATGTGGTTAATTGTAATATTTCTCAATCTTTTGAAAGTTACCTATCATAAAGTCCTGCACCAGCATAACCTCTAGATTTTCACCATTGGAATCTGATCGGAAAATTATCGATCGTCTTATAAAAAGGCCAATGGGTTTGCTGGGGTAACCCAAAACCTGAGAATGTTTAGCCAATTAAGCACATTCACACTTGAAGAATGTGTAATTCTTATGCACATCACTAATTATAAATAATGTACAATTTATAGGAAAATGGAAGGAATAAATCATTTCCTTAAATCAAGAAAAAAATTAATTTCCTAAAATACTCTGCTAACTAAATGCCTAAGAATGAGAATTAATAAAAATAACATCAGTTAATTGGGGAACTAATTTACAGATGTAGGATTTTCTAGATATTAGGACAAAAGATGAGGAATTTCACACTTCCCCTCAAGCTAGGTTATAAATGTTAATTAAGCCTAGCTTGGAACTGAATTCTTCAAATGTTTTTTCTTGGTACTACCTTAGTGAGAATATCTGCAGTCTGTTGATATGTTGAAGTGTAAAGTAGAGATATTATCCTAGAATCTATTTTTCTTTGATAAAGTGTCCATCGATTTCCACATGTTTTATCGTGTCATGATGAATTGGATTCTTCGCTATGATGATGGCAGATTGATTGTCACAAGTAGGATCTGTAACTGGAATAGTTAATTCTTGAAGGACCCTTCTTAGCCATATTGCTTCAGAGATGCCATGCTTCTACGCTGCTTTGAGACACAACACATTGTTTTTCACTTTGCCAAGTGACTAGATTTCTCTAGACATAAGTGCAGTACCCTGAAGTTGAACGTCGGTCAATTATAGACCCAACTCAATCTGCGTCGGTGATGATTTCAATTTCTCTGCTTGAAGTCTTCTTGTAGAACAATCCTTTCCTGGAGTCATACTTAGATACCTTAGAATTTTGAAAACAGCCTCTACGTGCTCTTTAGTTGGTTTATTCATAAACTGACTCACCATACTGACAGAAAAACTTATATCTGGTCTAGTGTGGGAAAGATAAACAAGTTTTCCAACTAATCTTCGGTATTTTCCCTTATCCACAGGTGCACTATCTTTTCTTGCTTCCAGTTTGATAGACGGGTCCAGTATCAACAAATTTACAACAAAGCATTCTCGTTTCCTTCAGGAGATCAGTACATACTTTTGCTAAGCGACTGAGATATCTCTTTTTGATCGCGTCACTTCCATACCTAGGAAGTACTTAAGATTGCCTAGATCTTTGATTTCAAATTATTTAGCTAAGAATCTTTTAAGCTTGAGTATCTCTTCATGATCTCCTTTCAAGATTATATCATCTACATACACAATAAGTATTACTTTTGTCCATGTAGATGATTGTTTAATAAACATAGTGTGATCTGCCTGACATCGAGTGTTCCCAAATCTCTTTAATGCTTTAGTAAATCTATCAAACCAGGCCCTCGGAGATTGTTTGAGGCTATATAATAACTTTCTCAGCTTACAAACCTTGTTTATAGTTAGTCTGAGTAGCAAAATCAGGAGAAATCTCCATGTAGATCTCTTCTTCTAGATCTCCGTTAAGGAATGCATTCTTCACATCTAATTGATATAATGGCCAGTCTAGGTTGCAGGCTAATGACAGCAATATGCGATCTCTATTAAGTTTGTCAACAGGAGCAAAGGTTTCTTGATAGTCAATTCCATAAGACTACGTGAATCCTTTTGCCACCAATTGAGCCTTGAATATGTTCACAGTTCCATCTACATTGTCTTTAATGGTAAAGATCCACTTGCATCCTACCAGGCGTTTTCCAGTTGGCAGATGAGATATTTTCCCATGTCCTATTTTGTTCCAATGCACGAATTTCTTCTAAAACTGTTGTTTTCCATTTCGATATAGCAAGTGCTTCATATATGGAATTAGGGAACCGCACTTTGTCAATATTGCTAACAAATGCCTGGTAACTAGTTGACAGCCCATTCTATGAAATAAAATTACAGATAGGATGGGAGGTGCAAATCCTCACACCTTTTCGCAAGGCAATCGGAGAGTTAAGATCATTATTAGGAATTTCAATAGAAGCATGACATGTGATTATCGATAGTGGTCCTATGTAACATACACATGACATGTGATTATTTGATGCATGAGTCAATAAAACACTACTACATTAATGCATTAAATAATTATCTATCATGTGTATACCACGTAGGGCGACTGCTGTAGTAAGCGATTATGAATAGAATTACTCTTTAAAGAGCGACTTCAAATCTCGAATAAAATCTTATAATTTACCTGAGGAGAGTCGAAGTTATTTTCTTGCAAATGAAACTTAGAGCACGACATGTATAAGCTCCCACCAGTGTTTCTCCCAAGCCCTTGACCACCTATTCAGAAGAAAGACGTATATAAACATATAATTTTATCGATCTGAAATAACAACTTATACTGCAAGATTTTAGAAGTCCAGCTAACCGAATTTTAACAGGTCATTTGTTATCATGATATCAGAATGAATAATGCAAGCAATACATGAATGGACATGGATTATCTTATCCCAGTTGCTGAAAACATTGATGTGAAACAAAGATGTAACATAAATTACCTCGGCATTTATTTCTCAGTCATCCCCAGAAGACGGATTAGTAGTGTGGATAACAAATGCATAATTAGCATTTATTATTTCTTGAACAAAGATGGCCATGCCAAGGAAGCCATGATTGAGTATCATTTTCCTTGTGCTAAAATATGCTCTCTCGTTCTACTTTGAAGCCCAAACCTAGAAAATTAAGGGAGAGGGAAGAAGATGAACGGTAGCTTGGGGTTTTTTTAATTTAATTTTTTTCATATGAAAAATATAAAGTTGCATATTTACCTTTTAAAAATTGGTCAACAATTGGTCAGACATTTAATTATTGGTTAACTAACGGTCAAACTAACGATTTCTGTCAATTTGGACTTCGGGTGCGAATTGTTTAAATGTTTGGTACCGTGTGTGGTATAAATGAAAGGTTTGGGCAAAGTCTGCAAAAATCTGAAAGATTTGGTACCGTGACTGCAATTTTTCCTTGAGAAAATGCATTCAGATGGTGTTTGGTGATAATTAAAATTTTATTCTTTAATAGATTGTGATAAAAGTTTTTGAGATGTGTGGTTGAAAAGTTGTAAATCCATGAAAGATGTGGTTAATATTGATTGTTTAACTTTGATTTAGATTAAAATCTGATTTTAATCCGTACAAAACAGGCTCTCAATGTCCACTTGTCAAACCATAAATATTAGGGAAAATTGTAACAACGATCCTTAACATTTTCAATTTGTACTGACTTATCGTAACTTTCGATTTGTGCCAGCAAAGGTCCCTAGCCTTTTCGAAATATATATATCTGAAGTCCAAATGGATGTAATCCATCGATTTTTCCGTTAGTTAACTAAAAAAATAAACCTTGACCGATTTTTAAAAGGGCAAAAGAGTATCTTTACAATTTTAATATAAATAAATGAACAATTAAATAAAAAATAAAAATAAAAAGACTTTCTCTCTCTATCGATTTCTTCCCCATCCCCATCCCCATCCCAACCTTGAAAATAAATCGCTACCGTAGCCACCTTGCGTCGGCAACACTTAATGTCGGTACATACGATGTCACCAAAAAGAGTGTTCCTTTGGCCAAGTAGACAAACATTTAAAACAATGAAATGTGTTCTAATTCATTGATTTCTCATCAAATTTCTACTCTGATCCAAATCCATTTCACTCAATTACTACCCATTTCAACCAATCCATCTACTTCCCTGTCGTACCCAAAATTCTACCCTTAGATGGGTATTAAAATCATATCGGAACCCCAAGATTTTGTTTCAAAAATGACAACCTCCATTTCGCCGGAATGGATCCTTTGTCGCAGTCCGCTATTGCCTCGACAGATCATGTTGGTTCTACCCGAACCCACCATTATGCATTTGTCAACTTACCTTTCATCTCTCTTCTAAACCCCATATCGCCTGAAGGAGTGACTTTTGGTTGTTCCAGCAAAGCCGGGGAGTTAATCGAATGCAAGAAACAGGTGGTCCATTTTGAAATCCAACTCTTCGTCGAAGTGCCCACATTTCTCTGCATAGGGACGGTTCATCTATGTAGAGGCTTCTCCCTTAACTTTTTGTTAATAAGAGGTAATTAAGAACAAATTTTAACTTAACAGAATTAATAATTTTCCTGAGCATGAGGTCGAGCGGTTCGCCCATGCTGAGGTTTCCTTCACAACTTTTGTCGTTAAGGACATGTGATGTCCACTTTGCAAATAAGGAGGTGGTCCCTTTTGGGATCCAACTCTTCGTTGAAGTGTTCACGCTTCTCTATACAAGAACAACTCATCCATGCAGAGGCTCTCCCTTGAATTTTGTCAGTATGAGGTACTTTTTCTTTACAAACACTTTAATAAAAGTTAATTTCATTGAATCAATAACTTACAAATTGTATATTTACATTCTTATCGGTAGTATTAGCGTAGATGCTCCGTGTTCCATAGATGAAGATGTACCTTTCCATTCGTACTTTTGATTTTATAAGTTTCAGGCCGAATCTCTTCTTTGATGTGGTAAGGGTATTCCTAGTTAGGACCAATGGTGCTTGTCCCGTGTTCTTTAGAAGATAATAATACCCTCCAAAGTACTAGTTCATTTAAACGAAATGACTTCTTCCTAACTTTAGAATTGTAATATCTAGTCATTTTTCGTTGGTATATAGCCAATTTTGCTTGAAAATCATTACTACTTTCTTCAAAAAGGTCTAGTTTGTATCTTCTCAAATCATCGTTAGGTATTTCGTTAAAATGAATGCAACAAGGAGATGGCAGACACACTTCAACTAAACTCATAGCCTTAGCTCTATAAGCCATAAAGAGAGGAGTTTCTCATGTAGTTGTTCTGCTTGTAGTTTGGATGGCCCATAAGACTTGAGGTAGTCCGTCGATCTAAGCCCCTTTAGAAGCGTCTAACTTTCTTTTCAGCATGTATTTGATAGTCTTATTATCAGCTTCTACCTGCCCATTAGCCTGGGGATGATGTAGGGAGGAGAAAAGTTTCATGATGCCCAGCTCCTCACATAAGATTCTAACCTTCTTGTTGTCGAATTGTCGTCCATTATCAAGACAATTGAATGGGGAATTTCGAACCTACAAATGATGTTTTCCCATAGGAATTTGAAAGTATTTACTTCAGTGATCTTGGAAAGGGTTTGAATTTTACCCATTTGGTAAAGTAATCAATGATGACAATAGCGAAACTGAAATTGCCCTTCCCTTTAAGTAAGAGGCCTATAAGACCAATCCATCATTTAGCAAACGACTAGGGGTAAAAACACTTAGTTCTTGAGAAGGCTACCTCTGAATTATTCCAAAATGTTGACACTTATCACATCTCTTTGCAAACAACTGTAGATCCTTTTTCAATGTGGGCCAATAATATTCTTATCTTTAACACATTTTACGCTAAGGACCATCCTCTCGAGTGGTTTCCACATACCCCTTCATGAATTTCTTGAAGTACGTTGGTAGTTTGTTCTCCTCCTATGTATCGGAGTAAAGGCAAGGAAAAACCTTATTTGTATAGCACATCGTCTTGGAAAACGAAACCAGCTCATCATCTGAGCTTCTATGCCTCCTCTTTTTCAGAAGGTAATGCTTAGTCCTTAAGGAACCTATTATTGGCTTCATCCATAGTGGAGTATCTTCTACCCACATCACATTTTCTCCTGTAGCAGTAGAAGGTCTAGAAATGTACTCTATGGGCACAATAAGGAGAAGTTCAAAATCTGAGGTCAGCTAGGAGGGCCTCGTATTCTACTGCGTTGTTGGTGGTCTTGAAGCTAAACCATAAGGCAAAATTAAGGTTATGTCCTTTTGGTCTAATTAAGATCACTCACGTTTCAGATCTAGTTGTTCGGATAAAACCCACAAGAGTACAAGATCGCTGTACAAGTAATAAAATATGTGAGTTAAGAATATCGTTCCCACGAGGAATAAAGTCTAATTTATATTTTAATAACTACAATTAAATTGAAATGTGATGAAATCAAAAAAGTTGATTCGTGTTTTATTTATACTAATCCTAAACTAATAAAGCAAATAAAGTATTTATTTAATATGTAAATTTTTGTATTGGAATCATGAATACCCCTATTGCCATTTAATTCAATTCGTAATCTAGTAAATTCATGCATTCTAGACAATCAATAATCTACTTTTATTCAATATTCTTTTCCAGGATATATTAAAAATATGTTTAATACGACCCGATCATATTTCTAGTCCAAATTCATTTAAAAAACATGCATTGATTCACATGATTTATCACACATGATTGCACAAGTCACATATTATTCCTAGTATCTATTGCTCATGTGTTGCTTTTGCCGTGTTCTAGACTTATTGTGAGTATTCATACACTACAACAAGCAACTTACTATATAATTGGTGATCAAGCAACTAAATAGTTCAATGAGAAGGCAAAACCAATTAAGAAAAACCAAGAAATACTAAACTAGTTGTCTCGAATTAAAATAATTAAATAATAAGGTTCATCATTCGTCTAATACAATAAAAAATTTAGCCTAACATTCTTATAATCAAATTACACAAGAATAATTGAAAAAACATCACTCGAAAATAAGAAAGAAGAAGTAGGAGAAATCCACGTTCTTAACTTAAATTTTGAAACCGGGCTATGAATTTTCAAAAAATTTTGTATGATTCGCCTTGAATTAATATATAGATTTGTTTTTCGCCTCCAAAATATATAGAATATAATGAAATTTAGGTCCAAAGGAGGCCTCACACGTTTTGGTCGAGTTTGATATCTAAAGGATGCTAACAAGATTGTATTGAATTGTTACCAAAAGAAAAATAAGGAAAATCGGATTTTTTTTCCTTTTAGCCTTGAGGCGCGTGTCTAGTACAACCTAGGGCGTGCGTCTTGAGGGTTTGGGCAGCCTCAGGTGAGGTTTTTTGGTTGGGGCGCACGCCTTTCCTGTAGGCGAGGGTGCACGCCTCGCCTAATTTCCGGCAGCTAAACAGCTTTCAGTATTTTTGTCATAACTTTCTCTATCGATATTCGATTGAGGTGATTCAAGGTGTATTAGAAAGCAAACTCGGTGGGCTACAAATCTTCGAGAAGTATAAATTTTTCCAATTTGAACATTTCCTATGCCAAAAATGGGTCTTAATGTGAGCTTGAAAATCCGAAGCATAACTTTTTGGACTAGAAGTTGATATGTGATAGTACATGGACTATATTTCATCCCTTTGGCTTCTTTCCTCATCTAATTGATGTCCAACACTCTCAAATCTTCATCGTCAGGTTCAACGTAACTTTTGAGTATTTACATTTCAGTCCTCGAACTTTGTATTTGATACAATTGAGCCATTTTTTACTATCTTTGCATTATTTTCTCCAATTCTTCATCAAACATTTAGTTTTACCTACAAAATAAAATATAACACAAAATAAGTAGTATTTATCCAAAGAATAGTAAAATATCATTTATTAGGACCTAGAATAAGTGTATAAACTATACTTATTACACCCCCAAACTTGATTCTTTGTTCGTCCTCAAACAAAACTAAAACATAACAAACACTCGATGCTAATTACCTAATTGATGACCAGTCAATCAAGTAAGCAAAAAAATTAGCTAGCTAACCTGGCTTTTTATTTCAGGATTGAAATCATAATATCATATTTATGCACAACTTCAAAATCACAATACAGAAATTAAAATATACTTCTCCAAGTAAAATCGATGTGTGTGTGTGTGTGAAGAATTAAACATAACATTATGAATTCATGAGTTCTTTTAATTTCTGGCCCTCAATGGTCAAATATATTCTTTCATCACTCGTAAAATTTACACACCTCCAAACGTATTCTTTTCACTCTTTTCAAGTGTGTGAACTAAGGTTGAATTTTATAATATCTTCACATCTCTAAGTTAGGTAAATCTCACTAATTGCAAGTCAATATGTCAATAAATAAGATTCTTCATTAAGTTTGATTGTTTCAATCTCTAGAATTTAATTAGGCTAACAATCTATTATGAAAAGTCAGATTTTCTTAAATAAGTGTTTGGGACATAACTAAGGTATTTGGTGCGTCTTCTGTTTCATGCACTTACTTTTTTCTATATATTTTTTCAATTTTTTTTTCAACGCCTTTTTTTTTCTTTATTTGCTGCATTCTTCCCCTTAAACTTTTTAAATGACCAATGTAACAGGTTTTAGGCCGATGACTCCCAAGTCAGTTGACTTTAGGGTGATAGGTTTTAACACCCTTATAGACTTAATAACTCGAATGATAAAGGCTACGAAGAGAAATTTTCAAATAAAATGTATTTTTTATACCTTGATTAGTGCAATGTCCCTCATTAAACACTTATTCAAGTAAAATGACCTCTAACTTGAGATCTTCACCCAATTGCATCATATTGACATTAGGCAATTCATACAAAATTTTTAATTTCACACATGGAATCCCTATTTTTCTCAACATCTTCCTACAATAATGAAATCTCATCAAACTATTCTAAATTTGGTCTAAGGATGTAAAATTTAGTGGTTTTGGGTTTAACATCTATGGTCTACTATTTCAACCTATCCAATAATGAAATCAACTCATTTCTACACAATTTTTAACTTAATTCATGTGTTCAATATATATCAAATTTCACATGAAAAAGTAAAAATTAATCTAAGCATGCAACTTATTCACCATTCATAGATTAATTAACGATTCAATATATTTTTCATTGTCAACCATGCAAATTAACTCACACAAGCACACAAAAAGAAAATATTTTTAAAATTTTCTATTTTTCTTTTTTTTATATCTAAAATAATGCAATAAAAGCATACAAAAACACATAAATATAAGAATGGCACAAACACAAACAAAAACAAAAAAAATATGAAAATTCATATTTTCCACCCCAAACTTAAACTAGATATTATCTTCAATGTCTTAAATTCTAAATCCGAATATAAATGGGTGTGGAAGAAAATGAAGAAAAAGACTCCAGTTATTTGTCTTGTAATCCAATTGCTAGCTTCCTTTGCTCTCGTTAGCTCTTTGGTCTTGGTTGGTTTAAGTGTTCTGCAATATCATGTTCCTGCGCAATACAGTCAAATAAAGTATTAAGATCAAAAAAAATTGGAACATGTTTTACTTAATTCTAACATCTAGTAAACCACGAACATATTGAAGATCTAAGGAGAAACGTGGTATGAATGATGAGTCCCTAAAATTGAATTATAATTTTAAAAAACTAATCTAAATTATCATATTACTAAAAAGCATAATAAATAAAATGAAAGAAAAATCGGGTTGCCTTCCAATAAGCGCTTTGCTTAAAGTCATTTACCTTGACTTTTTTGTTTTGGCATCATGGAATTCTAAAAAACGCTTTTGATGTCTTGCTCAGTTTGCCTATTTTGACTTTGTTCCACTCTTCATTGCTTCTACAAAATTTAACACTGCCCTCTCCAATGTAATATGATATGCATATCTCCTCCGATTTGAATTCAACTACGTAGACTTCTTCCTTCTCTTCGGGCTTAATTACAAATTCAATTATAGGGCAATCAATAAAGTCGACAGAATGTAGGTTAACGTCTTCTTCATTAATTTCCTTCTCTTCATTTTGTTCCTTTGTAATTGATTTTTCATCGTCTTTGTTCTCATCTTCCATAATAGATACTGACAGGAATGTAAAATGTATATTTTTTCCTCCTTATTTTATGCGCCAGTATGATTATTTTGTGCCAAAATGTACTTATTAATCTCATATTTTGATTTAGGTGGTAATTTAATGGAGATGACATAATTTGAAAGAAATATGTGAAAAGGGACCAAAGTGAAAGAAAGTAAAAGTTCAAGGACTAACATGCAAATACACAAAAGTTGTGTAACCAAACGATGAATAATTGAGAGTACTATGAGTCAAGTATGATCACACATAAATATCCAATTCGGCATAATCTTGAAGAAAGCAATCTCGATCCAAACATCCTATTTGCAAGTGATTTTGATTTTGAAGGAGAAGAAATCATGATCGAAAATAGGACTTTAAATGAACTTGCAGTTCCTGATTTGATTCATCAACCTCTATGCATAACTTTTCCTAATTTAGATGCTACTACTACATTCGAGCTTAAATTTGGACTACTACATCTTTTACCCACTTTTCATGATCTTGCAGGTGAGGATCCACACAAGCATCTAAAGGAATTTCATGTGGTTTGCATAAGCATAAAACCTACGAGAGTCACCAAAGAACAAATCAAACTGAGAGCCTTCCCATTCTCTTTGAAAGACTTGGCAAAAGATTGGCTCTATTATCTACCTTCTGGAAGCGTTACTACATGGGATGGGATGAGAAGATCATTTTCGGAAAAATACTTCCCAACTTCAAGGATAGCTAACATCCGAAAGGAAATCTGTGGCTTAAGGTAGGACAACAGAGAGTCATTACATGAATACTGGGAGTGGTTCAAGAAATTGTGAGCAAATTGCCCCCATTACCAAATCAGTGAGCATCTTCATATTCAATACTTTTATGAAGGCCTTCTACCCACAAATAGGAGTATGATTGACACTACAAGTGGAAGAGCATTGGTAGATAAAACTCATGAGGCTGGAAAGAACTTGATTGCAAATATGGCAGTTAACTCTCAACAATTTGGCACTAGACTTGACACCCTGTCTAAACATTTAAAAGAGGTAAATGTCTCACCCATTAAACAACAATTGACGAGTCTAACCACTCTTGTTTGTCAAATGACCGCATGTACTATGCAAATAGCGAAGGCACGTCGAATTTTTTCATTGGTAAGTCATCCAACCGATATGTGCCCAACACTTCAAGAAGAATCCATTGAACACATAAAGACAGCATATAGCTTTCCTGGACAACAATATAGGAATTATGATCTCTACTCAAACACGTACAACTAAGGATGGAGTGATAATCCAAATCTTATCTATGAGAATCGACAAATGAATCAACCTATGAATTAAAATTGGTAGAATTTTTAGCAATATAATCAGTCATACCCTCCTAGACAACAACATGGCCAAACTTCTAACTCTGGTATGTCTTTGGACAATATTGTTAAATCTTTTGCCACTAACACTTTGCAATTTCAAAAGGAGACCAGGGCTAGCATTCAATGTTTGAAGAATCAAACGGGTCAAATGGCTAATGCGGTTAGTCGGCTGGAGTCACAAAATTCGGGAAAATTGTCATCTCAAGTAGTGGTGAATCCAAGAGAAAATGTGAATGCAATCATGTTGAAGAGTGGTAGGGAGGTTGAAGCTCCAGTGAAGGTAGCCCCTACATCATCAGAGGAAGAAAAGGAGGAATATATCAAAGTAGAAAAAAGTATTCCCAATGAAACCAAATTAAGTAAGCATAAGTTTCCTCATCTTTTCAATTATAAACCAGTACCCCCTTTCGCTTAAGCTTTAATAGGATCTAGAAAATATGAACGAGATAATGATGAGATGCATGAAATTTTTAGTAAATGCAAGATAAATATTCCACTTTTAGATATTATTAAACACGTGTCTCGTTATGCTAAAGTTTTTAAACAATTGTGCACAAGTAAGAGGAAATAGAAACTAAAGAGATTGAAATGGTAGAAGTTGGGGAATAGGTATCTGCAATTATTCAAGAGAAACTTCCAGCAAAGTGTATGGATTCAGGTATGTTCACTATCCCTTGCATGATAGGCGATACTAAGTTTGAAAAGGCCATGCTAGATTCAAGAGCATCTATTAATGTCATGTCATATTATGTATACACTTGAAACTTAGACCTTTGAATAAAACTGGTGTGATAATTCAACTACTGGATAAATCTAATGTCTTCAGTTGAGGTTGGTCTCGTGAAAATTAATGAGTTAGTTTTTCCTACTGATTTTTATGTGCTTGATATGAGTAGTAGTAATCAAACTATCCCTATTTTGTTAGGAAAACCGTTCTTAAGAACATCGAAAACTAAAATAGATTTTCATAATGGCACATTGATCATGGAATTTGATGATAAAATCATTAAACTTAATATCTATAACTCTATGAAATGCCCGTATAATAATAATCATTTTCATTTTATTGATGTGATTGATCATTTAGTACATGATATTTTCGAATTTGGTGCTAAAAATGAATGGGAAGCTATCATTAATGAGCATCTTGGGAAAAAGAATCAAAAGTTGGCCTTGAACACTGAGTTACAAGAAACTGTTGCAATATTGAACAATCTTCTAAAGCTACAACATTTAGATAACATCTCTTGTTTTGTATTACCAGTTTCTAATGAGAAGCCTCTATTTTTTGTTTTGCAAACTTCTATTCCAGATTTGAAGCCTCACTCCAATCATTACAAGTTAATATTCTATGGAGGTAGAGGAACATTGCCAGTTATCATTCCCATTGGATTTGGTACACCGCAAGGAAGATCGAAGCCAACCATGATAGACCTGGGCTAATAATAAAACATTGAGTCGAGCCAAAGATAATAAACAAAGGCATTGCTTGGGAGGCAACCAAAAGGGAGTTCACCAATTTACTTTTTTTTTTTTTGCATTCTTCTTTAGTTAGTTATTTGTGTCATTTTCCTTGCATTACATTTTACATTAGGGACAATGTAAATTTTAAGTATGGGGAGGGGATTTAGATTTTTATTGTATTTAGATTGAGTTTAAATTTCAAAGATTTTGGAATTTGTTTATATTATTTTTCAAAAAGAAGAGTTGAGGTTAAAAGATTTTTTGGTTGTGTATGCTATTCTGTAGATAAAAAGTCGGTGAGATTTTGAGCCTTTAGACTGACATATCAATAATAGTCTCACTATTTTTTTCATGTGTGATATTCTTTCATGGTTTTTGTCTCTAGAACCTGCCTTGATTCTTTTCAAGATCACAATAACACATGCATGCACAAGCATGATTAATGTCATCTTTCTTACATAAATTAGCTACATTAGCCAAATAGCATATCATGTAATTGAATTTTCTTTTATCTTTTCTTTGTGTAAACCCACATTACAAACTTTAAACAGGAAAAAATAACATCTGTACCCAAGCCTTAGAGCTGGTGAAGTATTATTCATCATCATGATATGTATGGGTGTGCAAAAAAAAATAAGTGTGGGGGTGTCAAAAATCTTGGTTGTACTATGATTTGTAGAAGGGAACATGCTTCAATTTCAATTCGTAAATTCTATTATGGTGTAACATTTGAAGTTTATAATTCAAAAAAATTGAAAAAAAAAAGAAAAAAATGAATGATAGAAGAAAAAGAAAAGAGAAAAGAAAATAAGTGATGGGGGGAGTGATGTCAATGTTACAAAATATCCATGTTCATAATTCCTCCTACATTTCAAGAAATGGTTCGGTTTGTGTGGGATAGATGCAAAGTAAAAGAACCGTTGTGTGGACTAGTTGGTTTTACATATCTTATGAATATATTTAAGCTAAGTTTATTCATCTTTGCTTCACTAGTTCAATGGCTCCTTAATCACATACTCGACTATTTCACACCTTGGACTTAAGCCACGTTACAACCCTTGAAAAGTCCTTATGATTCTTGTAAAATATGTAATCTAATTGGTGGTGAATAAGAAGATATGCAAGCATATGGTGATCATCTCCATTAGAATAAATTTGAGCGAAAAACTTATCTTTTAAACACATGAGAGTTGAGTGCTTATATCCGCGAGGGCCTACATGTTTAGTTTATTCCATTTTCATATGAAAATGCTAGCTACTTGATTATGAGTTGCGTGAGAATGTTGTTCATGATCTGTTATGCATTTTGAAAAAAATTGATTATTCTATATTCATGGCATTACGACCTGGGTGTTTTTAGGGAATTAAAATTGAAATTTGTCTAAGGACGAGCAAAAACTAAGTGTAGAGGAATTTGATAGGAATGTAAATTGCATATTTTCCTTCCTTATTTTATGCGCTCGTATGATTATTTTGTGCTAAAATGTACTTATTAATCTCATATTTTGATTTAGGTGGCAATTTAATGGAGATTGCGTAATTTGGAAGAAATAGGTGAAAATGGACCAAAGTGAAAGGAAATAAAAGTTCAAAGACTAATGTGCAAATACACAAAAGTTGTATCGAACCAAACGATGAAGATTTGAGAGTACTAGGAGTCAGTTGGTAGAAAGAAGACGTCAAAAGGGAAGAAATATCGTCAAAGTATGATCACACATCAGATATCTCCTCGGGTTGAATGAATGATTCACAATTTAATTCCAGAGGCAATGCAAACTCTTTTCTTTCAAATTTTTCGAGTGGATTGTATCTCCACCTTTTAAATTCAACTCAGAATGCACCATCTCCCACACACATTTTGTTTTCATCTAACTTGACAAGATCAGTGTAGTATTTTGCAATTGCATCCTTGTTCAACATAGAATGACCAAATTCCACAAACGTGTCGAAGGGATACACTAGCCCACAAGCATGTATTTTTCAATAGATGTGTCAATTCCGAGTCTTCGACATCTTAAATATTGTTTAAATCGCAGGAGTTTGAGCAAAAAAGGTTCAGTGCATGTATTCACGCAATAACCAGTATAATGCACCATGAAGCAGAATTCAAAATAAATGTCTTCTTCCTCGTTGTCCATGTCGAGATGATTCATTGTAAAAATCTTTTTACCATGCTAGCATCATAATCTTATATGCATTGCTGAATGGCACATGGATAGAATATCAAATAAGAGAGATCACAGTGAGTAGCCAAAATCAATAATTAAAAAAATAAAAATCAAATGAAATATAAACCAAATTTAATATAAACTACTAAACCAAAATTAAATCCGTTATCCCCCGGCAATGGCGCCAAAAACTTATTCGAATAAAACTCGCAAGCGTATGGGATTGTTGTACAAGTAATAAAATATGTGAGTTAAGAGTATCGTTCCCACGAGGAATAAAGTCTAATTTGTAATTTAATAGCTACTATTAAATTCGAAATGTGATGAAATCAAAATAGATTATTTGTATTTTATTTATACTAATCCTAAACTAATAAAACAAATAAAGTATTTATTTAATATGTAAATTTTTGTATTGGAAACATGAATCCTCCTATTGCCATTTAATTCAATTCTTAATTCATTATCTAGTAAATTCATGCATTCAAGACAACCGATAATCCACTTTTATTCAATATTCTTTTCCAATAAATGTTAAATCTATGTTTAACACGACCGATCATATTCCTAGTCCGAAGTCATATTAAAAACACGCATTGATTCATAGGATTTATCACACATAATTGCACTTACCATAGATATTATTCCTATTATGTATTCCCCATGTGTTGATTTTGCTACCTTCTAGACTTATTGTGAGTATTCCTACACTACAACAAGCAACTTGCTATATAATTGGTGATCAAACAATTAAGTAGTTCAATGGAAATGCAAAACAAATCAAGAAATACTAAACTAGTTGTCTTGAATTAAAATAAATAAACAATAGGGTTCATTATTTATCAAATGCAATTCAAAAATTAGCCTAACATTCTTATAATTAACTTATAAAGAATAATTGGAAAAACATCACCCGAAAATAAGAAAGATGGAAAAAGTAGGAGAAATCTACGTTCTTGACTCAAATATTGAAATCGGGCTATGAGTCTTCAATATCCTTGTATGATTCGCATTAAATTGATGTATAAAATTTTTCTTTGCCTCCAGAATATGTAGAATATGATGAAATTTAGGTTGAAAGGAGGTCTCACATGTTCTGGTTGAGTTTGGTATTTAGAGGATGCCAAAAAGATTGTATTGAATTGTGACCAAAACAAAAATAAATTTTCCTTTTAGCCTTGAGGTGCACACCTAGTACAACCTAGGGCACGCACCTTGAGGGTTTGGGCAGCCTCAGGTGAGGCTTTTTTGGTTGGGGTGTGGGCCTCTCCTGCAAGCAAGGGCGCACGTTTCGCCTAATTTTCGACAGCTGAATAGTCCTCAGTATTCTTTTCATAACTTTCTCTATCAATATCTGACCGACACAATTCAAAGTGTATTAGAAAGCTAACTCAGAGGGATACAAGTCTTCCGAAATATAATGTTTCCAATTCGAACATTTTCTATGCCAAAAATGGGTCTCAATGTGAGCCTGAAAATCTGAAACATAACTTTTTCGGCTGGAAGTTGATATGTGCTAGTACTTGGAATATATTTCATCCTTTTAACTTATTTTCTCATCCAATTGATGTCTAACACTCTCATATCTTTATTGTAAGGTTTGATGTAACTTTTGAGTATTTGCATTTCAGTCCCCTGAACTTTGTATTTGATACAATTGAGCCATTTTTCGCTATTTTTGCATTTTGTTTCTCCAATTCTTCATCAAACATTGAGTTTTATCTACAAAATAAAATATAACACGAATTAAGTAGTATTTTATCCAAAAAATAGTAAAATATCATCGTTTAGGACTTAGAATAAGTGTAGAAACTACACTTATCACTAGTGTCTCTGAAGAGCTATCAACAAAAAGGTTCATGTTGCCTATTTCTAGGTACATGGTGGAGGTTGAGCCATTCTATTTCTAGGCATAGAGGGGGGTTGAGCCTAACTATTTCTAGGCAGCTATAAGTTCAACCTCTAAAAGACACTTACAGACCTCTGGAGCATGTCTTCTGGGTTGTAGTTTGGAGGAAAGTTGAATGGGACCTTAGTGATCAGTGGCATAGTTGGTGGATATATCAATCCCAACTTCCATTTCCTGAGGAGCTTCCTCCCTTGCATAATGTTGATAGTCATCCATTTACTTTGGACATTCTCTTCACCGTGGTAGTAGTTTCCTTGTGAATGATCTTGAAATGAATTTCCTTAGGCTACATATGGAAGAATTGGGTATCCTTCTTAGCCCTGAATGCTCCTTAGCAGTTCATTCAGGCTATGTTCTATTGGGTTATATTTTTCATGTTTACGGTTATTGTGGCCACCTTCCTAATGAGCTTAGCAGCTATCTTAGACCTACCTAATCTATGTTGTTAGTGGGGTCGATGGTGAATAGATGGGATAGCATGGAGGGTTCCCCTTCTACAAAGTGTTCTCTAGCCCTTCGAGGTACAGATTCTTCATTGTCTGAACTCGTGATAATAAGCTTTTTCCAGACAAATGATATTTTTTTTTCAAGGATTAGACTAGCTTCCAATCAAATGGCTTATCTTGGACTTTCTCAACGATTCTTTCTTCAAGAACTTTCCTTTTTTGAAAGGCTTGAAAATCACTTCATAGTAAGAGTTGCTTCCAACGGGCTTTTTTTCACATGATTTTTGTGGTTAAATTTGTGGTTTTCCATAGATGACGCATATTTGACCCTATTTTTCGTAACGCCAATATGGACTACAGATACTAGGCCCACTTACGCCAACTCAAGCAAATTTCGACGCTTTTGATCGAAGAACTAGAAGGAAAGAGAGAGCAATGCGAGAGATCCTTTACAGTGCGAGACACAAATGTTTAAGCACTAGCGATAGTGACTAAGATTATTGCACACAACAAAGTGTCGATAACCTAAGATCAAACTAAAAAGTGTAGAGCAAGCAAGAGGGTATATTGAGAGTATTTTATTTAGTGTATTCTTGTATATTAGAATCAATATTCAAAAGATCATACTTTACAATTTACAAAGATCGCCTATTTATAGAGTTCTAGTCGATGTGGTGATTGTTGGATCAGAACCACATGGTCTCATTTCCTTAACTGAAGCCTCATATCACTAAGACTACCATACATTAAATACATTGACAATAGGTCAGTCGCCTTGTGTATTAGGCTGACACAACTGATATTCTTTATTACAAACGTTACATCAATTATTCTTAAAGATTGCCTACAAATATTGTAAGAGACAACTTCAGTTTCAGGGACTTCGAATGAACTGAGTGCTTCAGTCCGATGGAGTTTCATATTGGTGGTCTTCTGTGTGAAGAGCTTCGATTTCTTCTTTGATTTCTTACGAAGCACTTCAAGTCAAGAGCTTCAGCCTTTGTTTGAATTCTTTGCATTTGACCAATTGGATCTTTGTTGACTTTCCTTCCCACGTGGACTTGGACGTGGCACTTTAACTGAAGCCTCGGTGGCGAGGCGTAATAGAAATACCTACCACTGCAGTATAAAACGTAGCTACTGAAAGAGAATAATTAGAAGAAGCTGGTGAAGAAGAGGAATTCATCCCTAGCAACAACATTAGACAAAGAGGGAAAATGAAAAGTAATCTCGTTTACAGCCATAGTTGCAATAGATGAAGGGGAAGAGATGATATACTTCGAATCGCAGTCACAAAAAATCCCACATTGAATTAGGACTCCTAGGGAAGTGATGAGCCGAAGAAGAACTAGGGATTGGGTTAGTTACTGTAGTCGGCAAAAATTATAATTTTCTTTTGGGGATTTCTGTTTTCCAAAATAAGGATGAGATTTTCGAGGTAAAGATAATGAGATTTTCTTCTTTATAAACAGAAAAAACTCATATAGGGAGAAACGAATCTTTTTCTACAACAATTATTTCCTTCTTTGCTTCTACATGAGATAACCATTAACAAAAGTGAAAGAGGAGAGTAAGACATTAAAACTACATGGCCGTTTATTAGCGAAGGTGGGTAGTGGTGGGCAGTGGTCGATGGTGATTGGATTTTCTGTTTTTGGTTTTGGGAAAGGGTGGGAGATTTGGAGTATGTACACAGTTCTTTTTATTTATTTATTTTGAATTTTTTAATATATAAAATATAAATTAACCGTTTTGCTCCTCATTTATTTTTGTCAATTTGGGTCAAACTTCTAATTTCAGGATTGACTAATGGATTAATGGATTAATGGATAGACTTTGTTCAATAAACTCCGACTGCAATCAAAATAAAAAGTAGTGGACTGCAACTGTAAAATAAAAGGTTAAGGTGTAATTTGCAGAAAATTAGCGAACTCCAAGTATCACCTAGGTTTGGTCAAGATTGCATAAAAATTAAAAATTTCAAGTTGTTTGATGCCTACCATTAATGGTCAAATCTTGTTATTTTCCTCTCATTAGATGTACGCACTCTAAACGTAATGTTTATTCTCGCTCTCTTGATGTGTTACTTATAAAGGTCAATTCCCTTGTTACTTACCCTTTCCAATCTAGTTGAATCGAACAAATAAAGCAACTGATTAGACACGTGAATATTTTCCTTTATTTCGAGTGTCACAAGCTTCAGACTTCCACTAAGAAAATCAAACTCACTAGTTATCTAGACCTCAATGTTTAGTATCTAAGGTTAAGTCACGCTACATGAATCTTATATTTCATGAACATGCTTTTGTACCTATTCACAACATGAATTCTTTTGCTTTTGTTTTTTAAGGATATTTATTTGGTGTCATTATTGAGATCTTTTATATAGTTAGCTTCCAACGTGAATGGTTTTTTTGTTTTTTGCTTTTTTTTCCCCATAATTAGCACATTTCTTTTTATTAGAATGACTAGTTGGATTAGAACCCTAGCGTACAATCAATACCTAGTTTTCACCCTTTAGACAAAATCACTCCACACATACAATTCATGCTTGGAATCAACATAAATCCCCAACTAATTACTTCTATTAATTCAATAAACCCCAAACTATTCTCTCACATTGGTTAAGTGATGTGACCCAAATGAGGCATCAAGCGGGTGAAGGATCGAAGTGTGTTGAGAGGAAGTCAAGGTTGGGTTCGGGTATGAGTCAAGGTTAGAATCAAGATGAAGAAGCCATGCAATCAATTGTTTGGGCCATGAAGTTCACGAGGACAAAGTTGACAAGCCAACAATCAAGTTTCATGTTGGAGTCGAGAGCCGAAACGAGTTGGGAGGCATTCGAATCAAGAAGTTAAACCAGAGGCCAAATGGGAGAACTATGCGACCACATAGTTCTATAAGTCATACGATTGCATGGTCTATTACGGTGAGCAAATGGTGGTTTTTGACTGAACCATTCGACCGCATGGAAAATAACCATGCGGCAGCATGGTTATATTCGAGACGCGATTTTTCAATTTTTTGCAAGTTTCTTAGTTTCCATAAAACTCTAGTTTTTACTATATTTTTAGTATCTTTTAGACCTGATTTCGTGGCAACTAGGATTTTCCAGTTTCATATAAATACTTCGATTATTTCATTGTGAGGGAGACATTATTATTGAAGTTATACATTTTTGTGAGATTTACTCTTCCAATTTTCTTGGTGGTTTAAAGATCTAATCTTGAACTTATCAAAAGGTTTCACAGTTTTTTTGGCATTCCCACTTCAAGGTTCTTGTTCCGGATAATCAACTGACCGGATTTCTTACATGTAATTTCGGTTCTTGATACGGGTTGGGTTAATCTTTGCGCGACGTGATTTTTAGTTTTCTTGGGTTTGTTCCATCTTGTTCATGGGTTCCCAAGATTGATTCTTGGTTGGGGTTCACATCAGTTGGTATCAAAACTTGACTCTAGAATTCAGGTCATCTATCCTTTTAATTTTTGTTGATAAACTTTTGTTTAGTAAAAAAATTCAGTTTTATTGTTCTTGATTTTGAATAATGTATAATTGTGTCGTTTAATTGTCTCTAGATTAATTATTTAGTTGTTTATTGAGTTTCATTAAAAAAGGAATGTCAAAAAGAAAAAGAGACAAAAAAAGAGAAGAGATAAAAAAAAGAAAAAAAATATCTACATCTCATGAACGCTTAGAGGCAAATCAAAACAAGAAAAAAATAAAAATAAAACTGAGCCATTTTGTTTTCTTTTCTTTTCTTGAAAATTGAGTCAATTATCTCAGTCCGTGCAAATTTTATTGATTATTCGAAAACTTGTACTTGTGGTGGTGTTCATTGCAAAAATTGTGTTCCGTTTGATTTAGGACTAGTATTTCTCAAGCCACTGAAAAAAGAGGATGGGCGGTAAAACGCAAGAGTAGTGAGATCAATGTTGGATAAAAGTCAAATTTGAGTAATACACGAGTGCAAACACGTGAGGTAAAATATTTTCATTTTGTTATTCATTTTCATTTAATTTTTTTTAGTTAATTATTTGCAAAAAAAAAAAAAGATGAGATATGAGTAAAAGTGAGAAAGAAGCGGTGCCAAAGGGGTTTTATGCGAAATTTATGGATAGTATGCATGTTATACATCATAGGTTTGATCAGTTAGGCTTGGCAGTTGATCGTATATGTGGTGATGTAGCTAGGCATGAGACCTAGATTGGGAGTCAGTAGCAAGGGATGCCCCTAATGGTTCATCATGGGGATAGATGAGATATGCAAGGACAGAACCCCATGGTTGAACTTGATGAGGAAGACGAGACAGTAAGTATAGGGAGTGATGATTATTATTTGGAAGCTGATATGGGATGAATGAGAATAGATGAGGAAGGTTTGATCGAGGGGTCGATAGAAATTTGGGAAGCATCAAACTGGACATCCCAACTTTTCAAGGTCGAAGTGACCCTGAGGTTTACTTGAAATGGGAAAAGAAAGAGAAATTGGTGTTTGATTTCCATAATTACTCGGAAGAGAAGAAGTTGAAATTAGCTGCAATGGAGTTCACTGATTACACCATTATTTGGTGGGATCAGTTAGTGACTAGCTGTAGGAGGAACTTGGATAGGCCGATTGAGACGTGGGGAGAGTTGAAGCTTGTATGAGAAAATGGTTTGTACCGGGACATTATTATCGGGACCTTCATCAGAAATTACAAACTCTTTCTCAGGGGTCTAGGAGTGTGGAAGATTATTATAAGAAAATAGAGGTGACGATGATTAGAGCGAACGTAGAGGAGGATTGGGAGACTACCATGGCTAGGTTTATGAATGGGTTGAATATGGATATTACTAATATAGTAGAGTTGCAGTACTATATGAAATTGGAGGACTTGGTGCACGTGGCTATGAATGTGGAGAGGCAACTTAGACGAAAGGTGGTTGCGAGGTTTACTATGCAACCCAAATGAACTGGTAGTAATGGAATGATCAGGCGGAGACCCGAGAAAAGGTTGAGATATCTAGGGTTAAGGATGATGTGGCTAAAAATAAACCAAGCGTTGAGTCTCAAACTAGTAGGTTGATGGATATTAAATGCTTCAAGTGTTTGGGTTTGGGGCATATCGCTTCAGAGTGTTCAAACTGACGGGTGATGATTATTCAGGAAAATGGAGAGATTGAGTCGGATGATGAAAGTGGGAGTGACAGCATGCCTGACCTAGAGAATGCTAAAGGTGAGACTTATGTAGAGTACCCGATTGGGGAGTCATTAGTAGTAATGTGTGATCTTACTACATAAATGAAGGTGGATAACGAAGAGCAGCAATGGGAGAATTTGTTTCACACCAGGTGTTACGTTAAGAATAAGGTGTGTAGTTTGATAATAGATGGCGGGAGTTGTACGAATGTGACTCTTATAAGGCATCTGCAACCATACAAGTTGGAGTGGCTGAATAGGTGTGGAGATGTATGGGTTACCAAAAGGGCCTTGGTGAACTTCAGCATTTGGTGGTATAGTGATGAGGTTTTATGTGATGTGGTTCCAATGCATGCATGACATTTCTTATTGGGTAGGTTATGTCATCATGATGGATTCACGAATCGGTACAACCTTGTGAATGATGGAAAAATCATTATGCTTGTACCTTTGACACAACATCAGGTCTATGAGGACCAATTAAAACTGAAAAGTAAGAGAGAGAACAAAAAAAAGAGAAAAAAATAGTAGAGCAACGAGAGAAAAGAGAGAGAAACTCCAAAGTGAGCTTATATGCAATAAAGGTCGAGAGATGGCTTTAGTGAGAACTAACAATCCCCTCCCCAATTTGGATATTTCTCTTTTGCAGAAATTCAAGGATTTATTTCATGGAGGAATAATTCGTAGGGCATCATACTTTGACTATCCACCTAATGCAAAGCGCATGGAGAAATAGGTAAGTAACAAGGGAGAAGACTGTAACCAAGACATGGTAACGTATCAAATCCATATACCTAGGTTATATAAGTTAGCATGTAGGAATAGATTTTCACATGGGGTGTTTACTTTAGTACATGTTAAAGCTTCTAATAATTCCATGGGATTAGTAAGTCAATTGTCACATACATTTATGGAAAACTTCTTGTTTGTCTACGATATGCACTTACTACATCATGAAATTCTAGCATGCCACACCGAGTTAATCACATATGATAAGCAATAAGAGTGCATTATTGGTAATTGGATACATGAATGCCTTTACTTTAATCACAACATTCTTACATGTCTTAGGCTGGATGTATGGTATGTATTAGGAGCAAGTTTAATGCTTACTATTTGCATTCTACGCATCAATTTAATGAGTGGTTTTAATCTACTAACCTTGTTCATTTTAATTACTTTATGTATTGGTGTGTAGTAGCTTTGGTTACAAACGGGTGATTATTACCGACATATCTCAGTATTGCTAAATGGGGCTATCGAGTTGATTCTTGTTTGACCTAGGTGACGGTAGTTAGGTGATCATACATACGAGGCAGATACGAACTTAGAGGATGTCCAACCTATATCCTAGAGGAGACGGACCATGTCATTCCATTGCTATGATCAAGAATGATGGCAACAGTTTGCTTCTACTAGGAAAGTCTATGACAGTTAGCATTTTTGACGTTGCTAATGTTGCTTCGTTTGATGCAGGTTTGGATTTCGAGGTCGAATCCTTTCGAAGAGAGATAGGATGATGTGACCCAAATGAGGCATCAAATGGGCGAAGGATCGAAGTGCATTGAGAGGAAGTCATGGTCAGGTTCAGGGACGAGTCAAAGTTCGAATCAAGATGAAGAAACCATGCAATCAATTGTTCGGGCCACGAAGTTCCTGGGGACGAAGTTGACAAGCCAACGGCCAAGTTTCATGTTGGAGTCGAGAGCCGAAACGAGTTGGGAGGCGTTCGAATCAAGAAGCTAAATTGGAGGCCAAACGGGAGAACTATGCAATTGCATGGTTCTATAAGCCATGCGATCACATGGTCTATTACCTCTAGCAAATGACGGTTCTGACTGAACCATGCGATTGCATGGAAAATAACCATGTGGTCGTATGGTTATATTCGAGACACGATTTTTCAATTTTTTGCAAGTTTCCTAGTTTCCATAAAACTCTATTTTTTAATATATATTTTTGTATCTTTTGGACCTGATTTCATGGCAACTAGGGTTTTTCATAGTTTCATATAAATACTTCGCGTTATTTCATTTTGAGGCAGACATTATTATTGAAGTTATACATTTTTGTGAGATTTATTCCTCCAATATTTTTGGTGGTTTAAAAATCTAATCTTGAACTTATCAAAATGTTTCACATTCTTTTTGTGGCATTCTCACTTCACGGTTCTTGTTCCGAGTAATCAACGAATCGGTTTCTTACATGTAATCTCGGTTCTTGATACGGGTCGGGTTGATCTTTGCGCGACTTGATTTCTAGCTTTCTTAGGTTTATTCCATCTTATTCGTGAGTTCCCAAGATCGATTCTTGGTTGGGGTCACATCATTAAATGATTGATATATAGCTTCCAATCGTTGAAGAAAATGTAATTTAAGTTAGTAAGAATAATTAGATAGGCCAAATGGTCATTTATGCTTGTACCTAATTATCGAGACTCGAATGGGGATGAAATATATACAGAGTAAGTCATAGAAAATATTGTAAATATTTTAACGTATGTTATTTTATATATTTTGAGAGTATAGCCTTTTGTCTATAATGAAAGTAAAGAATAATAATTAAATTGGGTGGTCTAGGATGAACTAGATATTATCTAACTATTGGAGTTTGAAAAATATATGTTCGAACATGTCCCAATGATAGCTCTATAAAGTTTTGTATTGAATTATAATTACTTTGAAAGTTTGAACTTAATTATAATTGTAATCAAGGTTTAAGCAATTACATATGCAATTAAACCATGGCATAATGAGACTTGGACTTGGACTTCGATTGGAACTTCCTTATCTATATATAAAAACGTAAGAGGGCTGAATCGGGCTTTTAATTTCTTGCATAAAAAATAGAAAAAAATTATTTTGTTGATTTTTCAAGTATGGAAATGGGTTTTTTTTTATTTAATTGGAAAGATGCCCATAAGTCGTGTAGTCTATACTTTGAAGGATACTGATAGTACTAAACCCGAGCTCGACCTGTGATCCACCTTAAATTGGCTTCCTAGTCCACTGTTGAGATCGGGCCATGGTAGAGCTCGGGCCCAAATAATACAATCCTATCACAATAAGAACATATTTAATAATGAAAGTTGAGTTCTTTTGGATTCCACCTTCACCATATATAAATACGCAACCCAACCCCATTATTCAGGTATGTTTTTTCATATCATTCAGTATAAGTTTCTCTTGAGAACCTGTCTAACTTAAGCATCGAAAGAGCGACGAGGACATACCTCGACACCTTTGTTTCAAGTATTGAAAATCAAATCGCATACATGTATGAATTATGATAGCATCATTGGTGCTATCTGTGGGAAGCGCTACCAGAAGCTATGGTTAACACACATTCAGGACATCTTCTGGCAAGCTCATCCGCTCCTAACCAACCCACTACTATAGATCTCCCGATCTCTCAGGAGGTTACATCAGGAGAACTACCACATCCGCTCACAACAATCACACCAACTGCATTCGAAGAACTTCGTCAACAAGTGGCCACATTGACACAGCTACTACATTGGAAGAATACACCTCCGGTACCATCCCTGCAAAGTGGTAATGCGGCCGAAGATTAGGATCCAGGCCCCAGTCACGACGATGCTGGAACATCAGTATACCCCATGCACCCCTCAATTCGAGATCAGTTGCAATGAACTCGACCAATCTAGCAACGATTATTCAGGAAGGAATTACAGCAAGAATACTTCAGAAGTCCCATGCAGCAACATGATTTACCCCGAATATACCTTTCACCCCAAAAGTCTTGTCATATTTCCTATCGAATCGATTCAAGTACCCTCCGGTAAAGGAGTATGACGGGACGATGGATCCCATCAACCACCTCAACTTAAACATTGACATCATGAACTTACAAGTGGCACCCAACACTATAATGTGCAAAGCCTTCTCTCAAACACTAACTAATGCTGCGAGGAATTGGTTTTCCTC